>JARBWK010000008.1:3291444-3427043 GCA_030556195.1 Anolis apletophallus | reverse complement strand
ATGTCAACCCAGTGCGCAGCAGCAGTGAAAAAAGCAAATTCTATGCTAGGCATGATCAGAAAGGGAATCGAAAATAGGTCAGCAAATGTTGTATTACCTCTCTACAAATCTATGGTAAGGCCACATTTGGAGTACTGTGTACAATTCTGGTCTCCGCACCTTAAGAAGGATATAACGGAACTGGAAAGGTACAGAAAAGGGCAACAAGAATGATCCAAGGGATGGGCGGCTCCCTTATGAAACCAGGTTGCAACGCCTTGGTCTTTTCAGCCTTGAAAGACGGCGTTTAAGAGGTGACTTGATCGAAGTGTATAAAATCATGCATGGGATAGAAAAGGTGAATAAAGAAAAAAATATTTTCCTTGTCACAAAACACTAGGACTAGAGGCACTCCTGAAGCTCCAAGGTAGGAAAATTAGGACTAATAAAGGGAAATATTTCTTCACCCAGAGGGTCATTGGGTTATGGAACTCACTTCCAGAAGAGGTTGTGACAGCTGTCAGCCTGAACAACTTCAAGGCAGGATTAGACAGATTCATGGATACCAAGTGTATCGGTAGTTACTGAAAAGGACATTCAAGTGCCACCTCGGAGTTGGTTGAGGTAGGCAGGATTTCCCTGGGTACTGGTTGTGGGGGTCGGGAGCAGGTCAGGGTTTTGTCCTCCCTTCTGCTCGAGATCCCCGTGTACAACTGGTGGGCCACTGTGTGATACAGAATGCTGGACTAGATGGGCTGAGGTCCGATTCAGCATGGCTCTTCTTATGTTCTTATGTTCTTATGTCTTAATTTGAACAGAGGGACAATGGTTGTGTGTCTCCAGTTCCACCTATTCTTTTTGGACAGATTATATCCCTCAAAGAGTATATTACAATCACAGTTGTCGCCTCACTAGTTGATGTTTATCTTCCTACTAGTCTAAAACTTCACATTCATCTTGTTTCTCATACAATGTGCACTCGCTCGACTGGTACGTAGCTTTGGGCTAGAGTGTCACCAATATGCTGATGACACTCAGCTCATTCTGGGGATGGAAGGTCGGCCCGAATCCATACCCAATAATTTCCATCGCTGCCTTGAAGCCATTACTGGATGGCTACGAGCCAGTAGGTTGAAGGTGAATCCGGCTAAGACAGAGAGCCTGTGGCTTGACCGTCCGGGCGGTAGAGAGGTTCAGTTTCCAACCCGTCGTCGTCAGTAAAGAGTGTCAGTGTTACTTTTGACCCTCAGCTGACGATGGAGACTCATATCTCCACCGTCAGCAGAGTGGCGTTGCTGGACTGATCATTGGACGTGGATTTCAGGACCATGGACTCTCTCTTTCCGGACGCTGGTATCGTATTTGGCGGGTTCCTCTCATTGGCTGCACCACCTTAAATCCCTGTGTGCTAGATTTGGCTGACTCCGGACTGGTTTGACTTTGCTACTTCATGGCTTCTCTTTCGGCTTGACCCAAGACTGCTTTGACGACTTCTTACTTCTTGTCTCTTTCCCAGGTGACGACAACAGATTGGCTGACGACGTGCTGCTTCCCATTTCCCTGTGCTTGCTGAGTTTTGAGTAACGCAGGTTTTCTGGTGGTTTAATCCGCTTTTTCTTTGTGTGACTCTTTTGACCTGGCTGGTTGTGTTTTTGTTTATCTGAATTCATGTGCTCAGCTTTTCTGTGCCTTTAGGCAGTTTTTAACAGCTTTTGGAAGCTTGTGACTTGTTAATAAACTTTTTACTGTTTCCTTTACTGGGTGTTTGGATCCTTTAAGGTGGTCTGAATCAAGACACAGGGCTTTGCAATCCAAGGTGATTTGCAATGTTGGTGGTTCCTGCAAGAATCAGAAGAATCAATTAGCTTTCTGTATTCTTTGACAGTTTTATGCTTTGAGACGCAGACTAGCTGGACACATGTTCTTTTATTGCATTTACCAGCAGGTCTTTCTTATCTTTAAGAGAAAATAGCAGTTTCTGAGCCTTCTCCTGCCATCTGCTGGAGGAATGAATATTCAATCTAAACTTTCATATATCCTGATTATTCCAGCTCCCTAAAACCTTGAATATATTCTCTTGGCAAATGTAAGATTAAGAGATATAAACTTTAACTGACACACCCAGAGATTTTTCACATTGCACAATCGTAGTACTTTGATTCCACTTTTATCTGCTGTGTCTGAAATCAATCCAGGTTAAACATGCTTTAAGACAGGGGTGCTCCTTAGGTAGATCGTGATCTACTGGTAGATCTCGAAGGGCGTCCTGGTAGATCCCAGGCAGATCGCAGGCACAATGTGTATGGCTCCCATGCCATTGGTGAGGAATGCTCAGGGGCTTATTATACTCACATTTAGTTGAATTCAGTCTTAAAATGAATTATATGGCTCTCACTGAAATAAATTTCCTAATATTTTGCTTTTATGGCTCTCTGAGTAGTGGTTAGGTAGATCTTTGGCTCTCTGAGTAGTGGTTAGGTAGATCTTTGGCTCTCTGAGTAGTGGGTAGGTAGATCTTTGGCTCTCTGAGTAGTGGGTAGGTAGATCTTTGGCTCTCTGAGTAGTGGGTAGGTAGATCTTTGGCTCTCTGAGTAGTGGGTAGGTAGATCTTTGGCTCTCTGAGTAGTAGTTAGGTAGATCTTTGGCTCTCTGAGTAGTGGGTAGGTAGATTTTTGGCTCTCTGAGTAGTGGGTAGGTAGATCTTTGGCTCTCTGAGTAGTGGGTAGGTAGATCCTTGGCTCTCTGAGTAGTGGGTAGGTAGATCTTTGGCTCTCTGAGTAGTAGTTAGGTAGATCTTTGGCTCTCTGAGTAGTGGTTAGGTAGATCTTTGGCTCTCTGAGTAGTGGGTAGGTAGATCTTTGGCTCTCTGAGTAGTGGGTAGGTAGATCTTTGGCTCTCTGAGTAGTGGGTAGGTAGATCTTTGGCTCTCTGGGGTGATAGGTAGGATCTCTTTGGCTCTCTGAGTAGTGGGTAGGTAGATCTTTGGCTCTCTGGGTAGTGGGTAGGTAGATCTTTGGCTCTCTGGGTAGTGGGTAGGTAGATCTTTGGCTCTCTGAGTAGTGGGTAGGTAGATCTTTGGCTCTCTGAGTAGTGGGTAGGTAGATCTTTGGCTCTCTGAGTAGTGGGTAGGTAGATCTTTGGCTCTCTGAGTAGTGGGTAGGTAGATCTTTGGCTCTCTGGGTAGTGGGTAGGTAGATCTTTGGCTCTCTGAGTAGTGGGTAGGTAGATCTTTGGCTCTCTGAGTAGTGGGTAGGTAGATCTTTGGCTCTCTGAGTAGTGGGTAGGTAGATCTTTGGCTCTCTGGGTAGTGGGTAGGTAGATCTTTGGCTCTGAGTAGTGGTTAGGTAGATCTTTGGCTCTCTGAGTAGTGGGTAGGTAGATCTTTGGCTCTCTGAGTAGTGGGTAGGTAGATCTTTGGCTCTCTGAGTAGTGGGTAGGTAGATCTTTGGCTCTCTGAGTAGTGGGTAGGTAGATCTTTGGCTCTCTGAGTAGGGGGTAGGTAGATCTTTGGCTCTCTGAGTGAGTGGGTAGGAGATCTTTGGCTCTCTAAGTGTGGGTAGGTAGATCTTTGGCTCTCTGAGTAGTGGGTAGGTAGATCTTTGGCTCTCTGAGTAGTGGGTAGGTAGATCTTTGGCTCTCTGAGTAGTAGTTAGGTAGATCTTTGGCTCTCTGAGTAGTGGTTAGGTAGATCTTTGGCTCTCTGAGTAGTGGTTAGGTAGATCTTTGGCTCTCTGAGTAGTGGGTAGGTAGATCTTTGGCTCTCTGAGTAGTGGTTAGGTAGATCTTTGGCTCTCTGAGTAGTGGGTAGGTAGATCTTTGGCTCTCTGAGTCGCGGGTAGGTAGATCTTTGGCTCTCTGAGTAGTGGTTAGGTAGATCTTTGGCTCTCTGAGTAGTGGTTAGGTAGATCTTTGGCTCTCTGAGTAGTGGGTAGGTAGATCTTTGGCTCTCTGAGTAGTGGGTAGGTAGATCTTTGGCTCTCTGAGTAGTGGGTAGGTAGATCTTTGGCTCTCTGAGTAGTAGTGGTAGATCTTTGGCTCTCTCTGGTGTAGTGGTTAGATCTTTGGCTCTCTGAGTAGTGGTTAGGTAGATCTTTGGCTCTCTGAGTAGTAGTTAGGTAGATCTTTTGCTCTCTGTTTTATTGTTTGGTAGATCTTTGGCTCTCTGAGTAGTGGGTAGGTAGATCTTTGGCTCTCTGGGTGTGGGTTAGGTAGATCTTTGGCTCTCTGGGTAGTGCTTAGGTAGATCTTTGGCTCTCTGAGTAGTGGGTAGGTAGGTAGATCTTTGGCTCTCTGAGTAGTGGGTAGGTAGATCTTTGGCTCTCTGAGTAGTGGGTAGGTAGATCTTTGGCTCTCTGAGTAGTGGGTAGGTAGATCTTTGGCTCTCTGGGTAGTGGGTAGGTAGATCTTTGGCTCTCTGGGTAGTGGGTAGGTAGATCTTTGGCTCTCTGGGTAGTGGGTAGGTAGATCTTTGGCTCTCTGGGTAGTGGGTAGGTAGATCTTTGGCTCTCTGAGTAGTGGGCTGGGTAGTGGGTAGGTAGATCTTTGGCTCTCTGGGGGTAGATCTTTGGCTCTCTGGGTAGTGGGTAGGTAGATCTTTGGCTCTCTGAGTAGTGGGTAGGTAGATCTTTGGCTCTCTGGGTAGTGGGTAGGTAGATCTTTGGCTCTCTGGGTAGTGGGTAGGTAGATCTTTGGGCTCTCTGGTGAGTGGGTAGTAGATCTTTGGCTCTGGGTGGGTAGGTAGATCTTTGGCTCTCTGGGTAGTGGGTAGGTAGATCTTTGGCTCTCTGGGTGGTGGGTAGGTAGATCTTTGGCTCTCTGAGTGGTTAGTGGGTAGGTAGATCTTTGGCTCTCTGGGTGGGTAGTGGGTAGGTAGATCTTTGGCTCTCTGGGTAGTGGGTAGGTAGATCTTTGGCTCTCTGTGTAGTGGGTAGGTAGATCTTTGGCTCTCTGAGTAGTGGGTAGGTAGATCTTTGGCTCTCTGGGTAGTGGGTAGGTAGATCTTTGGGACTTGGTTTTTTTATAAGTAGCTCGCATGCTGGAAAAGTGTGAGCACCCCTGCTTTAAGGAGTCTGCTTCAGAGCCAACGCAAGGGCCGCAGATCCTCTTCCTCTAGCTCAATATGGGCAGAAAGATAGCAAAGACATGCTAGCATCATAAATACACACTCCACCACCACTCTTATTTACTTTCACTAACAAATACACTTCCAGTTTTCCATGACAGACAATTCGCTAGAGATAAGATGCTTCAGTGCCGTCTATGGTCTGTAGTTTAGCATTATTTAATTTTTAGTTTCCACATTATAGAAAAATTGGCGTCTACCACCAGGAGGACGACCGCATCGCAGTCAAACATTAGCAGCTATCCAGTGACACAGGACTGGTTTAGACTTTTGCATTAGCTTGGCAGAATGAGGTTAGAAAAAAATATATGAAAGCTGAGGCTGGACTGGAAGAATAAAGTTTCCTCCAGATCTGTTTATATAGTTCTCAGGCATGTGGGGTGGAGGAGATGGGTCACGCTGCACGTTTTGACTTTCCTGCTTTTGCTTCTGAACTACACTTCCCTTGGAAGTCTTTTTTCCATCAGCTTTGGTCAGAAGGCCCATCCCACTTCAGGCGGTCCCACCCGTGAAGCCAGTCACAGGGGATTTGATTGTCAGCCTTGAGACAGTTTGGGTGGAATTAAGTTTTTTTTTCATTTCTATTTTATTATTTATTTATTTGCATAGAGAAGACCCTGCCTCTCGTTCCCATCAGACACGCCTGTGACGGAAGTGGGACTGAGGGCAGGGCCTCCCCAGACCACTAGAGCCAGCACGTTGGATGGTGCTTGGTAGCAGACTGGCAGCCATTGGAGAAGACGTAAAAAGGGGGTTGTATGCTTCCTGTACGCTGCTGATCTGGTGATCAACCTGGCTTCTGTCCGTTGGAGCATTTGAATCTTCCGAACAGTCTTCAAAGGCAACCCCACGTAGAGCACGTTGCAGTAATCTATTCAGGATGTGACTTCTACCATTGGTTTTGAGGCCATGCTGGAGGTCAGCTGGCCACCTCTTGCATCATCTATCTATCTATCTATCTATCTATCTATCTATCTATCTATCTATGATCTATTACATATAATAAAAGTCAGTGTTTAATAAAAGCGGTTTGGGCGGCGGGTGGGCGAGCGGCGGGAGGAATACGTGCCAGCATTTCGATTGGCTGCCACTCCGGGATTATTTGCATAAATGGCTCTGACTGGCCAGCCTCAGAACTCCAACCCTCTAAGGCACCAGACAGAGGAGATTGGTTGCCACTGAGGGAAAATTTGCATAACGGACTCTGCATGGCCAACATTCCAACATCCAAAATCTCAAAGGTGCCAGAGAGTGCACTTTTAAAAAAGGCTTCCTTCAGCTGATTTAACAAACTAGGCCTCAGCCTGATTTGGCAGTAAGGCTTCCTCTACTTGATTTTCCAGACTAGGCTGTAGCAGCAAATTAGGAGTCCCAGAACTCCGGGTGGCAGATAACCTTCTTACCAAAGGCGACGTGGACGCGCGGGCACAGGAACGAGAGAATGGACAACTGACTGTTTCAAAAGTGAAGTCAAGTTTATTGTAATTGGACACCAGCTGGTGGGGTTTACCCACAGAACAAGCTGCTCCGGGCAAATCCTAACATACATTCTAAGAGCATTCATTATATACTCCTCATGGCGGCAGATCTTGGTCCGCCCTTCTTTATGACCCCCATTGGCTAGTGTCTTCAGAACACATTTCATTATCCAATTAAACACAATACTTATTAGCATCATATCATTATCAAGCTTTCATTCGTTAGAACATTGTGGCGCAGCAAGAAATTCATTTCCCATAGAACAGTATCAGCAGCTCTGGCCAGCCTGTACCCAAATCGCAACATTTGCTGCTGCCTCTTCCCTGCCAGCATAGGAGGGGGCAGACCCTTCTGCGCTTGCGTTGTTCTTGTCCTATTAGCATTGAGGTAAACAAACCCACGCCATGTACTGCTTTGGCCAATCAAGGCTTTTGTTATCATTGAAGACACATGATGTACTTTAGCAAATCACTGCATACGCTTGGCGTACCAATCAGGGCACAGCATTTACGGCTTGCATGCCAGCGTGATTTCTGGCACAGAAAGCCAGCTATTCTAAAGCTCTTGCTTGTGCATCACTCTCCTCTGACTGTACTCCTGCTCAAAGTACCAACTCTGCTATAAGGCCACAACCTGATTTGCCAGTAAGGCTTCCTCTACTCAATTTCCCAGACTAGGCCACAACCTGATTTGACAGTAAGGCTTCCTCTACTCAATTTCCCAGACTAGGCCACAACCTGATTTGACAGTAAGGCTTCCTCAACTTCATTTTCCTGACTAGGTCCACAACAATGACAGAACAAGACCAAACTTGGCCCACAGACCCCCAGATTTAGATGCACTCTAAATCTTGGTGCAGTTTGAAGTAGGATGCACCATGGATGACGGAAATTGCAGTACTTTAACTCACTTGCTTAGAGCACAGCGGCCCACACCAATGACGGATCAGGACCACACTTGCCACACAGAGGCCCAATGCAATGCCAAGCTTGACACACAGTGCCCCTATGACCCACACTACATTCTACTGCCATATGGAGAAGAGTGGTGCCTCCATGGATTATGGGATGTGTAGTACTTTCAAAGCCTTCATTTCCCACAGACCATTGCAGCCCTCAACGAAGACCTAAAAAGACTACATTTGGCACCCCGTGCCCCCATGACCCAGTCTCCATCCTTCTACAGTTTACAGGAGGGTGGACCATGGATGATGGGACTTGAAGTACCAAAGACCAACCTTGGCACACAATGCCTTTCTCAAATAACCCGGGCACCGCCGGGTCCCCAAGCTAGTTGTAAATAAAGCTAAACTGTAGTGTTTGTCAGGTATATGTTATTTGTCTGTTTTTTTAAAATATTGTGAAATCCAATAAACATTATTTTACCAAAAAAAAAGTAAATAAAGCTAAACTTGCAGGAAGTAGCGTGTCAGTATTCATAGCAAAGTATAAAGAAAGCTCTGTACTGTTTATTAGTATTATTGTGATTATGTACTAACACATATACAACATTGTTGGGATTATTACAACCTCCCACACATTTACTGTATGTCTCATGATGTTTAGATAAAAGGACATGTTCCTTTAAGAGATGCCATCTTGGTTTTGGCAGCTGGCCAGTTGACAGTTTATTCCGTTGGAGATGGAATGGTCAGTTGGAGAGTCAGTTGGAGAGAGAGGGCCAGAGAGCCAGAGGGTTTCATGATGTAGGGAGAGCATCACTTGTCGTTCTGTGTAACCTAAAGATTGTGACCTGCATAGACATTTGCCATGCATGCTCTTTTTATTACTAATTATTTAAACTTTAATTTGCATGCGAGTACTTTAACGAGAGGGAAGCGGGTGGCTGCCTATTTTGCCTCCGGCGCCACATTACCCAGCTATGTCCCAAGGCTGCAAAGCCACATTTCCATCACGATATGCGCGTATTTCCATCACATTGTGTTTACTAACTGTGTATTATATACTATTAACAACTGTGTAGATAGATCTGTGGAACCACTGACGGGTAGAACCGTAGACACAAAATGACCCTGACCGTGATTGTTATATTGTTATACATCTATGTATTTTCTCACATTTTATAGATACTTTGAATGGCATTGACTCTTTTTCAACCTCTCTCATTACCCTTCGAGGGGACTTGTATGGTAGTCTATCCCAGGGCTGTCCAACTTCTACCGGCCCAGGGGTCTGAATTCCGGTCACTGATGACCTGGGGGGCCGAAGAGTCTGCCCCCGCCCTGCCCCGGCTCGGCCCCCGCCCTGCCCCGGCTCAGCCCCCGCCCCTCCCCCACCCCTCCCCCGACTCCAATTTACTTACAATTCATAAGAGGCATCCATACAATCAAATATAATCTTTTACTAAGGGGAAATGCAGGGAGGGGAAGACATAAGGGCATCCATACACAATTACATAATAATAACATAAGGTTAGCCTACCTTCCCAAAACGCGCAGGATCAGGAGTAGCCGGACCACGAGCAGAGCGGCGACCGACCGAGGCAGCAGCCGAGAAGGTCCAACTCGCGTCTGCGTGGGCCGCCGGGATTCAGTAGCCGAGAGTTCGGTACCAGGAGTATCGCGAGACTACGGAAGCCACCTGGGATTTCGCTCTCAACGCAGGCGTGATCTCGCGTTGAGAGCGAAATCCGTGTGGCTTCGTAGTCTCGCAATACTTGCTCTGTAACCCGGAAGTGGGTGATTTTTAAAAATATTATTATTTTATTTATTTATTTATTTTTATTAAAAAGCTTAGGGGGCCACAGGGAAGGGGCTGGGGGCCGTATACGGCCCCCGGGCCTCCAGTTGGACAGCCATGGTCTATCCTGTGTTGTGTTTGCTTGCATTCTCACAACTCCCAGGAATCCACAGAATTGAGCTGTGACTGTCCAAATGGAGCCAATCTTTGCCAATTTTTGCGCCCTAGGCCACACTTTGGAATTACGCCCCCTACCGCCCGCCCCCCATCACTCAGACCCACACTAAAAATAAAACCTTATCTTCTCCTCCCTCCCTCCCCGGCGGGCCTGAGCTGATGCTGCTGCGGGCCTTGGGCGAGCGGGGGGAGGCTTGCCGTGGGCAGCAGAAATTGAGCTCAGGCCAGGGGCTTTCTTTCCGCTCTGCAAACCTGGCCCTGGATCTCTCTCTCTCTCTCTCTCTCTCTCTCTCTCTCTCTCTCTCTCTCTCTCTCTCTCTCTCTCTCTCTCTCCACTGAGGAGGCAGCAAAAGGTGGGAAAAGAGGCCACTCACTCAGGATGCTGCCCTTTCGGCGGAGGCAGGAGAAGGGACGGGGCCGCTGGCGCGGGCCTAGCCTCCAAGCCATCACTCTTCGTCCTGTTGCGCTGAAATCTGAGGAGGAGGAAGGCACGGGAGCTGCGGGCAGCGAGGCTGGGGATCTGTAGGGGCTCCTCTCTGCGCTTTGCCGTTCCTTCCTTGCCCGCTGCAAAGGCTGTCGGCGGAGGATGCTGGCGGGGCGGCCAAAGTGGGCGCCATTTTCTCCAGCCCGCTTTGGCTGCCCCGACAGCATCCTCCGCCGACAGCCTTTGCAGCGGGCAAGGAAGGAAAGGCAAAGTGCGGAGAGGAGCCCCTACAGATCCACAGCCTCGCCGCCCGCGGCTCCCGCGCCTTTCTCCTCCTCGGATTTCGGCGCAACGGGACGCAGAGTCGCGGCTCGGAGGCCAGGCGCACGCCAGCACCCCATCTCTTCTTCTGCTTTTGCGAAAAGGGCAGCGTCCTGCGCCCTAGGCCATGGCCTATGGTGGCCTTATGGGTAATTCGGGCCTGGATGTTCTAGTAGCATACGTCATTGTTATACCTCTCCTGGCATTATTCTCCATTGGGTGTACCTTTAATCTTTTCTATGCGCAACCTTGGGTCCCAACTCAGAAAGAGAGCCATGAAGCCATTAAAATTAAAACACATTTAAAACCGGCGGCTTTCCACTCGCGAAAAGTGCCTGCTTCTATCTATCTATCATGGCTGTAGCCTTAGTCCCGCTTCTTTCTTTCTTTCTTTCATTCATTCATTCATTCTTTCTTTCTTTCTTTCTTTCTTTCTTGCAGCACAAGCAGTAGGATCCGTGCCCCACACGCCAGGGCTTTTCTGCAAAATGGAGCCGGGAAACGAGCCATGGGCCCTAGACACCCAACTTCCAGGGTCAGAGGAGACCCAAGGGAACCCTGGATCCGGTGAGTGGGTGGTCTGGATCATCTCCCTGCTCCCCAAGATTTTGATTTGCTCCCCCCACTTGTGGCATTGCCCCCTTTCTGGCTTGCTCCTTTATTGTCGGATTCATTGAGATAAATTCCCTCTCTTTCTTATCTCGATACTTCTTGGCTCTCTGGCGTCCGCTCGGAGAGCGCAAGGAAAGAAACACACCATACGACTGTAGATCAACTCCAAGCCTGGAGTGGCTTACTTTAATGCAAATCCTAAAATAAAAACTATATACAGGAACAGAAGTAAAACACATCTGTTTGCTGGCTGTACATCCTTGGAAGAGAGAACACGTGTTTATCGGATTCTCTGGAATGCATGACAAAGTGACACTCTAGGCATTCATCACAGCTCTGTGCATTTAACCCTTACACTGCATTGCATTTCTTCACCACACACAGAGTTGACAAACAATATTTCATGACATTTGAATCAAAGTAGTGACATTTTATTTCCCCTTCCGCGCAGGGCATGGCGGAGGTGCCCAGGAGGTGAGGGTCAAGGAGGAGCCGGGGGTCCCCTGGCACTCGCCCGCCTCGTCTTCCTCCTGGGGGTCCCTGGGGCGCCCTCCCCTCCCGCTCGCCTTGTGCTCCAGTTCATGCCAGGTGAAGCTGACCGACGTGAGGAGCATTTCGCCGGAGGCTCTCTTCGAAGCCACCAAGGGCCCCAAACATAAAGCGCAGCTGCTGATTTGCAGAGAGTGCGGGAAGAGCTGTGCAGATGAGGAGTCCCTCCGGTGGCACCAAGAGGTGATCCATGAGGCGGGAAAGGAGGAGGAAAGAAGAAGAGGAGGAGGAGGACGTGGTGGTGGAGGAGGAGGAGGGAGGAAAAGAGGAGGTGGACATGAAGGGGCCTTTCCCCTGCAGGTCCTGTGGCAAGGCCTTTATCCACCGCCGCAACCTCCTGGCCCACAAGAAGCACCGGAGCAAGCGCCCCCAGGACTGCCTGCAGTGCGGGGCCCGCTTCTGCCTCCAGGGGGACCTCCTGCACCACCGGAGGGCCCACGCTAGGGAGGGGGCTCACCCTTGCAGCACCTGCGGCCAGGTCTTCCAGCACAAGAGGCACCGGGATGCTCACAAGGCAGAGGAGCACTCCGCTGCTGAGTCGGAGCCGCAGAGGCAAGACCAAAGGTCTGAGGGGGGCGGTGGGGAGGGGGGCGACCAGCCCTTCGACTGCCCCACCTGCGGGGAGCGCTTCAGCAAGAAGGAGAGCCTCCAGATCCACCGGCGCACGCACGGGCCAGGGCAGGCCTTCCAGTGCTCGCTCTGCGGGAGGAGATTCAGCCGTCAGAGAGACCTCCTGGCCCATTGGCGGATGCACACCGGGGAGCGGCCCTTTGCCTGCCTCGACTGCGGGCGCCGCTTCCTCACCAAGTCTGGGCTCACCAGCCATGCCAGGTTCCACCGTCAGCAGCAGTTCTTCCTCTGCCCACACTGTGGGCGCCGCTTCCGCCACCGGAAGAAGCTTCTTGAGCACCAGGCTGCCCACGTGACACAGGCCATTGAGGAGGAGCCCGACATGTAGAGCAAACCCTGCTCTTTCATTGGAGTGCTGGGCCACATGTGGACCCCACCTGAATGCCAAAACCGGTGGTTTGCCCTCTGGTTCTCTTTCTGGTGTCCCTGAACTGGCACAGCAGGAGTCATGGAATCGTAGACTCGAAAGAGACCCCAAGGCCTGTGTGTCAGCGGAGACCTGTGCGTTGTGTGATGCTGTGCGTTGTGTGATGTTGATTTCGCCGGCAGCCTAGAGTCCTCTGAGAACATTCTGATCACTAGCAATGGTTTTGGTTCTCTTTCCCCAGCCCACGTTTTGAAGACGGGGCCCACATTTGCCGCCTTCTTCCACTGCTTGGACTTTGTCTTGCTCTTCAGGATTTTTCAGGTGACATGACCTCTGCTAGTTCTTTTTTTTCCATAAGTTTTTATTGAGCATTTTCCAATTTTTTTTCTCACACATAAAAGGAAAATAAAAAATAAAAAAGAGGATGAGGGTCGTGGAGTTTGTGTTAGTAAATCGGATCTTTACAAAGGTCTATTCTGTTGCCGAGGGCAAGGAAGGGAGTGGGGTGGGGAAGAGTTGGAAGAGGCTGCATGGGCCACTTAGTCCAACCCCTTTCTGCCATGTAGGATAAGCACAATTCGTGTTTGTTTGTTTGTTTGTTTATAGTATTTCTAGCCCGCCTTCCTCAGCCCGAAGGCGACGCAAGGCGGGTTATAGATTGGCAACAATTCAATGCCCATACATGAATAAAAATACAATTAGAACAATCAGCATAAAATATAAAAACATATTTAAAAACCCATTAAAAACATATAATCACCAGTGTCGTCCTGTCAAAGTCATTTTCCATTAGCCATTCCATGTTCACTCTCCATAGTTTCATGTTTATCTATTCCGCTGCATTTCCAAAAGCTGAAAAGGGCATGTACAATCAAAGTACGTGCCCCCTGTCCATCTTCACTCATATTCAAACTGACCATTGCGACCTTTATTTATTTACTGTATTTATATACTGCCTTTCTCACCCCTGGAAAAGGGGGGGGGGGAGGCTTACGGTAGTTTACAACTTACTTACTCATGGCAAATATTCAGTGCCAACATGCACTGCACAAAAATAATAATGAATTACTACATCTAACTAGGAACTTAAAATCAATTTAAACCATTAAACAAAGACATACATAAAATGTAAACATTCAGACAAAGCATGAAATCGTCCTGGTATAAACATTGCAATCCCATGATCCAGAAATCGTATCCCATAGACATTCTGAATGGTCATTTCACATGTTCCCTAATTATTCTTTGTACGGCATTATTTATTAGCCAAAGGCTTGATCCCACAACCTCATCTTTGTTCTCTTTCTAAAGGCCAGGAGGGAGGGCGCTGGTCTAATCTCGCTAGCAATATTGGCTTTGAACTAGGGTCCTTTTTACACAACTGCATAAACCAGAATATCAAGGCTGAACATCCCACAATATCTGCTTTGAACTGGGATACCTGAGTCCACACAGCCATATAATCCAGTTCAAAGCATATAATGTGGGATTCTGTTCAGCTGTGTGGAAAGGGGTTTCAGGATGTCAAAGCAGATCATCCACAATCCACAATATCTGCTTTGAACTGGGATACCTGAGTCCACACAGCCATATAATCCAGTTCAAAGCATATAATGTGGGATTCTGTTCAGCTGTGTGGAAAGGGGTTTCAGGATGTCAAAGCAGATCATCCACAATCCACAATATCTGCTTTGAACTGGGATACCTGAGTCCACACAGCCATATAATCCAGTTCAAAGCAAATAATGTGGGATTCTGTTCAGCTGTGTGGAAAGGGTTTCAGGATGTCAAAGCAGATCATCCACAATCCACAATATCTGCTTTGAACTGGGATACCTGAGTCCACACAGCCATATAATCCAGTTCAAAGCAAATAATGTGGGATTCTGTTCAGCTGTGTGGAAAGGGGTTTCAGGATGTCAAAGCAGATCACCCACAATATCTGCTTTGAACTGGGATACCTGAGTCCACACAGCCATATAATCCAGTTCAAAGCAAATAATGTAGGATTCTGTTCAGCTGTGTGGAACAGGATGTCATGTCAAAGCAGATCACCCACAATATCTGCTTTGAACTGGGATACCTGAGTCCACACAGCCATATAATCCAGTTCAAAGCAAATAATGTGGGATTCTATTCAGCTGTGTGGAAAGGGGTTTCAGGATGTCAAAGCAGATCACCCACAATATCTGCTTTGAACTGGGATACCTGAGTCCACACAGCCATATAATCCAGTTCAAAGCAAATAATGTGGGATTCTGTTCAGCTGTGTGGAAAGGGGTTTCAGGATGTCAAAGCAGATCACCCACAATATCTGCTTTGAACTGGGATACCTGAGTCCACACAGCCATATAATCCAGTTCAAAGCAAATAATGTGGGATTCTGTTCAGCTGTGTGGAAAGGGGTTTCAGGATGTCAAAGCAGATCATCCACAATCCACAATATCTGCTTTGAACTGGGATACCTGAGTCCACACAGCCATATAATCCAGTTCAAAGCAAATAATGGATGGGATTCTGTTCAGCTGTGCCATGGCAAAGGGGTTTCAGGATGGATGTCAAAGCAGATCATCCACAATCCACAATATCTGATCACCCACAGCCATATAATCTGCAAATTTGAACTGGGATACCTGAGTCCACACAGCCATATAATCCAGTTCAAAGCTTGCTTTGAACTGGGATACCTGAGTCCACACAGCCATATAATCCAGTTCAAAGCAAATAATGTGGGATTCTGTTCAGCTGTGTGGAAAGGGGTTTCAGGATGTCAAAGCAGATCATCCACAATCCACAATATCTGCTTTGAACTGGGATACCTGAGTCCACACAGCCATATAATCCAGTTCAAAGCAAATAATGTGGGATTCTATTCAGCTGTGTGGAAAGGGGTTTCAGGATGTCAAAGCAGATCATCCACAATCCACAATATCTGCTTTGAACTGGGATACTGAGTCCACACAGCCATATAATCCAGTTCAAAGCAAATAATGTGGGATTCTATTCAGCTGTGTGGAAGGGGTTTCAGGATGTCAAAGCAGATCACCCACAATATCTGCTTTGAACTGGGATATAACACAGCCATATAATCCAGTTCAAAGCAAATAATGTGGGATTCTATTCAGCTGTGTGGAAAGGGTTTCAGGATGTCAAAGCAGATCATCCACAATCCACAATATCTGCTTTGAACTGGGATACCTGAGTCCACACAGCCATATAATCCAGTTCAAAGCAAATAATGTGGGATTCTATTCAGCTGTGTGGAAAGGGTTTCAGGATGTCAAAGCAGATCATCCAAATCCACAATCTGCTTTGAACTGTCAAAGCAGATCATCCCAATCAATATCTGCCTTGAACTGGGATACCTGAGTCCACACAGCCATATAATCCAGTTCAAAGCAAATAATGTGGGATTCTATTCAGCTGTGTGGAAAGGGGTTTCAGGATGTCAAAGCAGATCACCCACAATATCTGCTTTGAACTGGGATACCTGAGTCCACACAGCCATATAATCCAGTTCAAAGCAAATAATGTGGGATTCTATTCAGCTGTGTGGAAAGGGGTTCAGGATGTCAAAGCAGATCATCCACAATCCACAATATCTGCTTTGAACTGGGATACCTGAGTCCACACAGCCATATAATCCAGTTCAAAGCAAATAATGTGGGATTCTATTCAGCTGTGTGGAAAGGGGTTTCAGGATGTCAAAGCAGATCATCCACAATCCACAATATCTGCTTTGAACTGGGATACCTGAGTCCACACAGCCATATAATCCAGTTCAAAGCAAATAATGTGGGATTCTATTCAGCTGTGTGGAAAGGGTTTCAGGATGTCAAAGCAGATCATTCAACTGTGTGGACAATGTCCACAATCCACAATATCTGCTTTGAACTGGGATACCTGAGTCCACACAGCCATATAATCCAGTTCAAAGCAAATAATGTGGGATTCTATTCAGCTGTGTGGAAAGGGGTTTCAGGATGTCAAAGCAGATCATCCACAATCCACAATATCTGCTTTGAACTGGGATACCTGAGTCCACACAGCCATATAATCAGTTCAAAGCAAATAATGTGGGATTCTATTCAGCTGTGTGGAAAGGGGTTTCAGGATGTCAAAGCAGATCATCCACAATCCACAATATCTGCTTTGAACTGGGATACCTGAGTCCACACAGCCATATAATCCAGTTCAAAGCAAATAATGTGGGATTCTATTCAGCTGTGTGGAAAGGGGTTTCAGGATGTCAAAGCAGATCACCCACAATATCTGCTTTGAACTGGGATACCTGAGTCCACACAGCCATATAATCCAGTTCAAAGCAAATAATGTAGGATTCTATTCAGCTGTGTGGAAAGGGTTTCAGGATGTCAAAGCAGATCATCCACAATCCACAATATCTGCTTTGAACTGGGATACCTGAGTCCACACAGCCATATAATCCAGTTCAAAGCAAATAATGTGGGATTCTATTCAGCTGTGTGGAAAGGGGTTTCAGGATGTCAAAGCAGATCATCCACAATCCACAATATCTGCTTTGAACTGGGATACCTGAGTCCACACAGCCATATAATCCAGTTCAAAGCAAATAATGTGGGATTCTATTCAGCTGTGTGGAAAGGGGTTTCAGGATGTCAAAGCAGATCATCCACAATCCACAATATCTGCTTTGAACTGGGATACTATTCTATTCAGCTGTGTGGAAAGCAATTTAGATGCCACAGGGCCCTTCCACACAGGCCTGTAGCTGAATATGAAGGCATATTTATTCAGCCTGTGCTAATAATAACAAGAGGAGACCTCCAAGGGTCATCCAGTCCAACCTCCTTCTGCCTTAAGGGAAAAGCGCAGTCAGAACATTCCTCACAGATGGCCATTCAGCCATCTTGAACCAAATTTGGCAGACTGACCTTTCAAGAGACCAAAGTCCTGGAAGGGTTTGGTGGGCATTTGAACCAACAAAGAGGGGAAAAGACAAGCACTCTCCATAAACAATGGATGATCTTCATTAGAATGGCAGGATGCAATGCTATGAAACTCACACCACTGGGAAGCAAGGTCTCCAAGGAAGGGACTCCAAACAGAATGGTCCCCAAACAAGATTTGGAAAATAGTAATATTAGAGCCAGAACGAAATGAAACTGCCAATCTCGCCAATGCCAGATATTTGTAAAGTTCCGTTCTGGCTCTAATTACTATTTTCCAAATCTTGTTTGGGACCATTCTGTTGAGTCCTTCCTGAGACCTTGCTTCCCAGTGGTGTGAGTTTCATAGCATTGCATCCTGCCATTAATTCAGATCATCCACTGTTTATGGAGTGCTTGTGCCTGCTTGCCTTTCCCCTCTTTGCTGCTTCTCTTGCTACACTAGCCTTCCTTCTTGTGGGCATTGACCTTGAGGTTGGGAGTTGTAGTTCACCTACATCCAGAGAGCAGCACAGTGGACTCAAATAATGATGGATCAGGACCAAACTTGGCACGAATCCCCAATTTGCCCAAAGAGGCAGAAGAGGAGGGAGGAAGCCTGGAAGGGAATGGATGCCCCCGCACGCTCCGGCCTTGGCCCGCCCCTTTCCCAGTCTGGCCACGCCCCCTCCTCGGTGCATTCTCTCTCTCCTCCCTCTTCCGTCCAGGTGGTTGAAGGGGAAAAGAGAGAGGAAGGAAAACAGGAAACAGAAGGGAAGAGGAGGAGGAGGAGGAGGAGGAGGAGGGCGGCATCGCAAAGAGGACTCCGAGGGCGGTTGGTTCTGCCGCGAGGAAGGAGAGAAGGCGTCCTGCTCCCTTGCTTTGGCAGCACAAAGCGACACGTGGCTCTGGAGCTGCCCAGACCTGGTCAGCAGCGCTGCCCAAGGCTCCGCGGGCCGCATGGGATCACTCAAGGGGCCGGATCCGGCCCGCGGGCCGTGCAATGCCCACCCCTGATCTAGATGCTGGTTCACAGGGGGCAATAAATTTGGCCAGGTAGCCTGGGCCGGAACCATTTAGGGCTTTATAGGCTAAAGCCAGCACTTTGAATTGTGCTCGGTAGCAAACTGGCAGCCAGTGAAGCTGATACAACAGGGAGGTGTGCGCTCCCTGAGCACTGCTCCAGTGAGCAACCTGGCTGTCCTCATTGGACCAGTTGGAGTTTCCGAACAGTCTTCAAAGGCAGCCCCACGTAGAGCACGTTGCAGTAATCTATATGGGATGTAACCAGAGCATGGACCACTGTGGCCAAGTCAGGCTTCCCAAGGTATGGGCGCAGCTGGCACACTTGTGACGGAGGCAGGACCGAGAGCAGGGCCTCCCCAGATGATCTTAACCTCTCTGATGGTTCATAGAGGGAGATACTGTACGTCTGGACAGGTAAGCTGGGCCAGAACAGTTCTGGACTTTATAGGCTAAAGCCAGCACTTTGAATTGTGCTTTGGACTCAGCATGCCATTTATAATGGAAGCTCTGTACTTAGTACTTCAGGCAGGCTGGACCTTCCTATTTTATCCCACCGCTGCCACCAAAATGTAAAGGAAGGGGATTTAAAAAATGGTTGACAAATCCCCTAAACTGATCACCACTTATAATAAATCAAGGCTGGAACCCTTGGCTGCCAAAAGTTATAACAAGTAGGGGAGATTGTGTGTTCAGAAATTAAAACGGCACTGAGCTGGAACGACCTTCTGGCCAGAAAACCTTATAAAAACTCACTGGTCACCACCAGTCTTATAATCAACTAGCTGTACCCGGCACGCGTTGCTGTGCCCTATTTAGGAGATGCGAGATGTAAGGGTTGGAAATGATGTTACTTACGGTCTTGGTGGGGTCATGTAGGCATGAATTGCGCACTTTCTATGTGTGCTCCAAATGATGTCATCTGGAAGCATGAGTTGTATTGTCTTCTATAGCGGAGGAAGTGTTTTGATTCTGGAGTGTCTCCACTCAGCCAAGTCTGTCGTGGTTGTGGAGGAGTGGCAAGTGGTGGTAGAGAGACTTTACCGGCTAGGCAGCACATTCCTGTTGTTTCTGCTGGGTATTTCAGGGCTTTGCAGTGTGTGCAGATGTGCGTTAGGGTGCCAATGTCGGCCTCTGGCACCATGCTGTAGTCTTCTGCAGCGTTGTATCTGAAGGCTAGGCGGTGGAATTGGTTGTGGTGTTTTTGAAGTTTGTTTTCTGTGTTGCGACGTCGTTTTTCTGCGCTCCTTGCACGCTGCTGTTGTGTTGCATTTCTGCGTCTTTGTTGTTCCTGGCTGCGCGCTTCTTCTTGTCGTGCAGTTCTTTGCATTTGGTTCTCAGCTGTGCGTCGTGCAGTGACCTGTTGTCTGTGTCTCTGCTGCGCAGTGTGTTTCTGTTCTGGCGTTTGTTCTGCCCTTTTTTGTTTGATGTATGTAGCGTTGTGAGTGTGTCGTCCGATGCTGTTATTTTTATAAGGCATGGCTTGTCTTTTGGGTCAGTTTCTGTCTGTGTGGAAGGAAGGAATGGTTTTAGTTTGTGGTGTTTGTAGGTGTTGTGTGTACGGGGTCCCGTAAGGTTGGTGGGATGGGTTGTGATTGGAAGTTGTGTTGTGTTGTGTGGGTAGGAATTTGCTGGAGAATTGCTCCCTCAGAGTTTGGTTTTGGCAGTTTAACCCTCAAACACCAACTGAAATCTCTCAGCATTCTATCCTAGCCTTGGATGGCTCTTGCCAGCGTTGCTATGGTTACAGCAGTTATGCAAATCCGCCCTTATTGACAGCCAATCATGTTGTTCAGAATGTAGAGGCTGGGTGAGTCGTTGGCTGCCCCGGAGGATACTGGGAAATGTAGTTTTATTTTTACTCGTTGTTTTGGGGGCCTTTTAGGTTTTGGGGGGGAAAGTTTCTTTGCTACAAACGTACCTTGCTTGAGGCCTATTTCTGTTGGCAAGTATTGTTTTTCTACGTTGTATGGTTTCTTTGTTTGAGGTATACATCACATGACGTGAACCCATTTATATAATAGATTTTAAGCCTTTGGCTTACTTGAGGTATTTCAGGCAAGAATGCTCTGGACTTGCATTCTGTCGAGTGCACTGAGGTAAAACTGAAGAGATTTCCTCTTCAGAATGTACGCTGCCACCATTAGACTCTTGATTGCTGCGGGGAACTGATTTGAGACTTCTTTGACAGAGGCACACGCGGGGCAGGTGTTTTGAACAACAAAACAATTAAGTTTATTTAAGATAACGTACAAAATAGGTATCAGGCTTAATGGTTCAGAGATTTTGGCATGAAAGCGTATGGTTCCTTAAAACAGCTCAAATCTTAATTACAAAATAATACCACACCTTTCTCCCGCCAAGAATTTACTGACAGGATATCCTCTCTGCCTAGCAAAACTTAACTCCAACACAGATAGTCCTACTCTGGATCTATCTCTCTACACCTCTACACACTATCTTCCCTGATAGCTGCAGAACCTACTCACCAGCTAACTGCTAGCTACCTGACCACTTTCAGGCTTCTGCTCTCTAACACTAACTCCCCCTACTCCTCTCTAACACTCCTCCTGCTTCTACTCTGACACCCAAATACCAACTCCTGTCAGAGTTTAAAACGCCTCTCCTTCAGAACATTTTTTCTAAGTTAGGCTCCGCCCCCTTCTCTACCAGCCAATCCTAACTCCCCCCATTTTCCTCCAGGCTGCTCCTTAGGCACGCCCCCTTTTGGAAATGAAATCCTAGGATGGATGCCTCCTTGGCATCTTTCTAAAATGGCTGCCAATTTCTTGGGCCTAATTTTTCAGGCTTTACCAAGCCTCCTAGGTAAGGAATTCATTACACAAAGCAAAGAGGAAATACAGACCTACATCCAGCACTGGGACAAAGCACATCTTAAGCTTATTTTTCTAATCTCTAGCCCGCAAAATGTTATTTTAATGTGCCACTGAAAGTAACATATTTTGTAAGGCAGTTATGGACAACTGTGCTCGATCCATGGCCCGATTTTCTGCCCTTGGGCTTTCGTGCAAATGCAATGCAATGCAAAAAAACGAAAAAACGAAAAAACAAAAAACAACACAACACATCCAAGTCCCCCTCTGTGTCTGAAAATCATGTATTTTTCTGTGAAAAAGTACAGGGAACCCCTTGGAACCTACTGAAAAGGTGAGCTGTTACTCCTTGACATTTTCAGGAAAGGAGATTCACTAATTGTTGTTTATTCATTCAGTTGCTTCCGACTTCGTGACCTCTTGGACCAGCCCACACCAGAGCTCCTTGTCACTGCAGCCACCCCTTCAAGGTCAAGCCAGTTCATTCAAGGATCCCATCCATCCACCTTGCCCTTGGTTGGCCCCTCTTCCTTTTCCCCAAGCATCATTATCTTCTCCAAGCTTTCCTGCAGGCCCAGATTACCCATAAGGCCACCGTAGGCCATGGCCTAGGGGCGCAAGCCAAAGGGGGTGCAGATCACGGACCCCCCCCCCCCAAATGTTGTCTCAGCCTGCCCCTGAGGGAGAAACGTCAGGAGAGCGTGCATCTGGGAGGAAACAGGGAGAGCGTGCTTCTGGGAGGAAACCTCCAGCGAGATCTCCCTCCCTCCCAGATGGGCGCCGGCAGAGGACAGCGCGCCCGGTTGCAGGCGCCTGCCCCAGAGGGAGGCCTCCTCCACTTGGGCGGGGGAGAGGGCGTGGCAGCAGCCTGGGGCAGGAGAGAGAGATAGATCTCTCTCTCTCTCTCTCTCCTCTAAGGAGGCAGCAAAAGGCGGGAAAGGAGGCCACTCACCCAGGACGCTGCCCTTTCGGGGCTGCTGGCACGCGCCTGGCCTCTGAGCCGCCACTCTTTGTCCTGTTGCGCCGAAATCCGAGGAGGAGGAGGAAGGCGCGGGAGCCGCGGGCGGCGAAGCTGGGGATCTGCAGGGGCTCCTCTCCGTGCTTTGCCTTTCCTTCCTTGCCCGCTGCAAAGGCTGTTGGCGGAGGATGCTGGTGGGGCAGCCACAGCAGGCTGGAGAAAATGCCGCCCGCTTTGGCCGCCCCGCCAAAATCCTCCGCCGACAGCCTTTGCAGCGGGCAAGGAAGGAAAGGCAAAGCGCGGAGAGGAGCCCCTGCAGATCCCCAGCCTCGCCGCCCGCAGTTCCTGCACCTTCCTCCTCCTCTTCGGATTTCGGCGCAACAGGGTGAAGAGTGGCGGCTCGGAGGCCAGGCTGCCTCCTCAGTGGGGAGAGAGAGCGAGATCCAGGGCCAGGTTTGCAGACCAGAAAGAAAGCCCCTGCCCTGAGCTCTATTTCCACTGCCCACAGCAAGCCTTCCCCCGCTTGCCCAAGGGCCGCAGCAGCATCAACTCAGGCCCGCTGGGGAGTGGGGGAGGGAGGGAGGGAGAAGATAAGGTTTTATTTTTAGTGTAGGTCTGAGTGATGTGGGGGGGCGGGGGGGGGGGCGGGGGCGTAATTCCAAAGTGTGGCCTAGGGCGCAAAAATTTGTTAATCCGGGCCTGCTTTCCTGACTTCTCATTCTGTGACCAAAGTATTTCATCTTTGCCTATCATTTCCTTTAACAGAAGTTGCTGCTAAATGCGAGAGAAATAAGGTTGAACACTGTGAAAGCCTCCCACTACATGGCTACCAGCCTCCTCCCAGTAGACTCAAATCAAGGGAAAGCATAATGAGAACTACCACTCCTCTTGGTGTCCCTCCAGCAACAGTAAGGGTATCCCTCTGGGCAGCTAAACGAACTGGGCACCCCCCCCCCTACAAGGGAGGGTCTTCCTCCAGAATGGGTAAACCAAGAATGGGCAACTTGGAAGTCCCTGAACAGATCCAGAGGCGGAGTGGGCAGATCAAAAGACAACCTGGCAAAATGGCACGACCTAAAAGAATCCCATACCTTGTGTGACTATGGAGCAGGACAGGCCACTCCACATCTGCATGCTTGTCCACTGTGCCCTGCCTTGTGTACAGCTGAGTACCGTATTTTTCGCACCATAAGGCGCACCTGATGATAAGACGCACCTTGATTTTTGAGGGACAAAATTGGAAAAAAAAATTGTGGGCTGGCTACACTAACATGGAGGGGGAGGCGCTGGAGCAGAGGGCGCGATGTACTTACGCTATATTCGCGCCCCCTCCGGCGGCTCCCGGTGGCTCCTGCCCATGCCCATACTCTCGCCGCCGTGTCGCTGCATCCAGCCGGCGGCGCGGAGGAACGGGCGGAAGACGGGACTCGTGGGGCGGCCTCGCCACTCACGAACCCGGAGGGGGAGGCCACGAGGGCGGCCCCCACGGCGACGCAGCGGCAGCCGTAGCAGCAGCCGCAGCAGCCGCAGCAGCGGAAGCGCCTCTGCCGAGGAGGAAGGGGAAGAGGTCGCGCGCTGTAAGAACGCCCGAAAGAGAGGCCGCAGGGAGGGAGGGAAGGAGGAAGAGTTCCCTCCCTCCCTCCGGCCTCTCTTTAGGGCCTCCTTACAGCAGCGGTCGCTTCCCCTTCCTCCTCGGCACAGGCACGACGAACTGACGTCAGTTCATCGCGCCTCTGACGAGGAGAAAGCCCTTGCCGGCTGCGCTAAGAACGCTGTAGCGCGCGCCGGCGAGGCTTCCCCTCGTCAGAGGCGCGACGAACTGACGTCAGTTCGTCGTGCCTCTGACGAGGAGGAAGCCCTCGCCGGCTGCGCGCTAAGAACGCTGTAAGCGCGCAGCCGGCAAGGGCTTCCTCCCTCGTCAGAGGCCGCCCTCGTGGCCCCCCCCCCTCCTCCTCGGGTTCGTGAGTGGCGAGGCCGCCCCACGAGTCCCGTCTTCCGCCCCCGTTCCTCCGCGCCGCCGGCTGGATGCAGCGACACGGCGGCGAGAATATGGACATGGGCAGGAACCGCCGGAGCCGCCGGAGGGGCGCGAATAGAGCGTAAGTACATCGCGCCCCCCCCCCCTCTGCTCCAGCGCCTCCCCCCCCTCCATGTTAGTGTATTCGCTCCATAAGACGCAGCTAATTTTTCTTCCTACTTTGGGAGGAAAAAAACTGCGTCTTATGGTCCGAAAAATACGGTAATTGTTGGAGGCTACAGATAATGCCGTTGCTGTTGCTCGTTTTTGGTCAATAGATATTTAGCCGCCTGTGTGCCTTCTATTTTGATCAGCTTTATACTAATTTATTCCATGCTTGAGGGTGAACAACCAAGGGCCCCCTGCGTTCAAGTTGATCTGACCTGCAGCAGGGAGTTCCACAGTTCCTGGATGTCCCAGATGTCACTGACAGTTTGGCTACAGTAGCAACTTCAACCAAGGCTTTCCTTTCTTTGCTTTCTTCCCCTGATCCTAACATTGTAACAAATCCCTCAATAAAGAATCATTAGACTGCAACCTTTTCCTCTCCATAGTGATACATTGTGTCCTTTACTGTCTCCAACTTTCTCCAAGCATGAACCTTTCCTTTCCCAAGCCGCAGATCACTGCTGGCTCCCCCGGGATGCACTTACAGCGTCACAGGGAGGCCGAAACTGTGTTCCTTTAAACTGCGGATACGGAAACCCATCGGAGGCCCGTATCCGTAGGTCAACAGATCGCCTCCATTTTGGTGCCATATTTTTCCTAGATTAATTATAACACTAACTGTTATCTCGCTTTTGCTTTTGGGCCCCTACAAATAAATAAATAATCTCCTTCCCTCCAGGGAGCAGTTGGGCTTTCTTTCCTGGAGGATGGACTGGTTGGATCTTCTCGCGGTCCAAGGCTCTCTCAGAATTTTCCTCCAGCACCACAGTCCAAAAGCGTCAGCCTTCCTGGTGAGAAAATGTAGTGCAGGGATACCAAAAGAGCTGGGGTTTGGGAAAACATGTTGGTCCACAAATGCCTGTCAGCAACACCTTTAGGCTTGATTTAAAAGATCTTCCCAATCAAGGAAGACGGTGGCAACCTTTCACACAGCAGAAAAGGACAGGCTTCTGCTGGTTTAATAATTACGCAGTTCCTGGCATGTTGGTTCTTCCTGAACCTCAGACATTTAGAAGGTAGCGATGCCTGCTGGTGCAAAGTTCGCGAAGCAGCCAGGGAATCATGATGCATGCCTTCAAATCAATTATCCTGGAGATTGCTTCACCTGTGGGGAAAAAGATTCATACTGAGCAATTTTGCATAGACTTCCACCTTTAGGAGTCTTTCGACACCTAAAGACTCAGATGCCGCACATTTAATTTTGGTTAAACTGGGCGGTTCTGAGCTGTTTGGCTCACCTGAACAATAGGACTCATGCAATTCTACCAATCATGGCGGTGCGATGGGTTAAACCCTTGTGACAACAGGACTGAAGACGGACAGGTTGCAGGTTCGAATCTGCGGATGAGCTCTCTTTGTCAGCTCCAGCTCCTCATGCGGGGACATGAGAGAAGCCTCCCACAAGGACTATAAAACATCAAAACATCCGGGCAATGTCCCCTGGGCAATGTCCTTGCAGGCGGCCAATTCTCTCACACCAGAAGCAACTTGCAGTTTTTCAAACCTCTCCTAACACACACACACACGCAAAACTAAAAAGTCTCTGTTATCTCTTTCATCAGAGATTGTACCGCGGGACATAAGACTACTAAAAGTACATTTTGCAAAGGGTCTAAATCAGGAATGAGCAAATGTGCTGTCGCGCCCAGGCTATATGGCTTCGTAAAGGGCAAGGACATGATCTTTCTCTTCCCGGGGGATTGCTTCTTGCCTTCCTTTAGAGCAGTGTTTTTCAACCTTTTTTGAGCCGCGGAACATTTTTTACATTTCCCAAATCCTGGGGCACACCGCCAACCAAAATGACACAACACGACACTCTAACACAGTAATACATATAGTTAATATGTTTTTAAATGTATTTATACACTCAGTGTGAAACCTGGGCCTATTTTGATGAACACAACATAGATATCCTGGCAGGAATGGCAGAAAGACACAAACTTCCCACACAGAACTCCCATAACCAAGAGAATATACTATAAGAGTTTGGTGGGCATTGACCTTGAGTTTTGGAGTTGTAGTTCACCTATATCCAGAGAGCACTGTGGACTCAAACAATGTTGGATCAGGACCAAACTTGGCATGAATACTCAATATACCCAAATGTGAACACAGATGGAGTCTGGGGGAAATAGACCTTGACATTTGGGAGTTACAGTTTCTGGGATTTATAGTTAACACACAATCAAAGAGCATCTTGAACTCTTGCAACAATGGAATTGTACCAAACTTGGCATATTGAACTCTCATTACCAACAGAAAGTACTGAAAGGATTTGATTGGGAATTGACCTTGAGTTTGGAAGTTGTAGTTCACCTACAAACAGAGAGCACTGTGGACTCAAACAATGTTATGTTATTGTTTGTTTTCTGCCGCCATTTTGATCCGAGGGGGCAGCGTGAGCGTGTTCAGGAGGGGAGGGGGGAGGAAGACCCGTGTGGGCGCTACTGCGCAGACTCGCCCCAGAGGTATTGGAGGTTCCAAATTTCAACGGCACACCTGATGATCGCTCACGGCACACTGGTTGGGAAAGACTGCTTTAGAGGCTTTGGGGCTCCCAAGGACCAAACTGGACACTCTGCTTAACTCAAACGGTTTATTCTTAAATACGTGAGTTGTAAGCACTCATGTTCTTCTCTTAGTTACCCAAAACAACACAGAAAAGCTTTTACTTTACAGTTTTTTGTGCAGATGTGGTCCTGGAAGCTTCAGCCAGTTGGCTCTCCAAATTCTCTCTCTCTCTCTCTGACCTCAAGGCAAGGACGCTCGAAGTCCCAATCAGATGGCCTATATGAAGGCAGGAAAACTTCCTCTTGGCTGCCAATTGAATATTTGAAGGCGCTTGAGATTCCTTAGCGTCATCCAACCTTCCAATATGTTGGGTATACTGTATGAATCTCAAGATGTGAAGAAGTCGTACTGGAAGATGGCTTGACCAAGGCCTGGCAGCAAACCTGCCAACATGTCCACTCTGTAGAAGCTCTGGTGGTTTAATAAAAGAAAAATGGCATCCTTCTCCTTGGGGAAAGGGGTGGAGCAAGCTTGATTGGGTTCTGTAAACGATGATTGGCAGGTGCCAAGGACCAATGAATGCAGCCAAACCTCAAGTAAGCTGCAAACACATTAAAATAAAGCAGAACTCCTTGCAAACCATGCAAACGGTTACATTCCATCAGTGCAAACCTTTAAGCTCAAAGTCTTAAATGTAGGTGGCGCTCACCGTGCCATCTCAGCAAACTGTGACCCTCTAGGTCAGGGGTGCCCACACTTTTTCAGCATGCGAGCTACTTTTAAAACAACCAAGTCAAAAATATCTACCTTCTGCGCGTGCGCACCATCCGCTTGGCGCATCTTCCGTGTGCACACATCTTCCTTCAACCCACGGCTCAGCGTTGCGTTTGCGCGAGGCCCAGGAACACGAGCGGGCCTCCTCTCCTCCACTCCCACCAGGGACTGCACACCGCCGCCAGTGGTGGCGCACTCACCCCTTCATAGCTGCCAGGGGCCAGAGACCTTGACTCGGGGCTGGCTGTTGTGCGACTTCTGCCACCGATCCACATGGGCCTCAGGCTGCTCCGATCGACCGTGCGGGCAAGGCAGCCAGCGAGCGTACACGCAGCCCCGCCTCTCTGGCCGACCTTTCACCTTTCACGTCGCGTGACGACGACAGCCACGCGCTTCCGGCCGTATTCCCGCGCGCTTTCCTGAGGGAGGCTTTCAAATAAAGAGGGCGGGGCCTGGGCCTCTCGACATGCGCAAACGAGCCCTGGCCCCTCGGCTGTTGGCCGGTATCGTTCCTTCACGCTGCCTTCACGTTCCATGGTGCCTCCGCTGCCGGCGAGAGAGGCAGGGCGGAGCGTCCTGCTTCTCTCTCATCCGGAAGCAACCATGGACTGCGTGCCGCATGGATGGTGCGCTGCATGGATGGTGCGCCGCGCACCATCCATGCAGCGCACCATCCATGCGCGCAGTCCATGGTTGCTTCAAATGAAGAAGTTGCGCCATGCACAGGGCAGAAGTGCCCCATCTGGCTGCGATTGACCTCCTTTGGAACTGCAATCGACTGGTCGATCGCGATCGACTTTATGGGCAGCCCTGCTCTAGGTATTTTGGACTCTAACTCCCACCATTCCTAACAGCATCAGGGCCCTTCCTAATCCGGGCGTCCCCTGGGCAACATCCTTGCAGGTGGTCAATCCTTTCACACCAGAAGCGACTTGCACTTTCTCATACACACACACAAACCCAACTTCCTGATTTACCTGACAGTTTCTCAGACTGAAAGGGTTGAGTTCGCAAATGCAACCAGCAGATGGCCCCATCGTTTTGTGACATTTTGTTCCCTCCTGGCAGCTAAGGATTGATCTGAATGGAGGAAAATAAACCCTAATCGCAGGTTTCCTTGGACTGCGCAAGTTTAGAATACAGAAGACCATAATTACAATTTCAGGAGTTATGCCACACTTTGGCGCATTTGATGTTTCACTTCTATTTTGTGCATGCTGTAATTAATAGGCCTTCTTTACAGGGCAGAGGCTATCAGATAATTGCTGGCCTAAGAATAACCAAGGGGTCGCCCTAAGTGGGCAGGGGCCTTGAAGGCACACGCAAGGCAACACCGTAAATCCGCAACTCCAGCAAGATGTTCCACCTCATACTTCAGTAGAATAGAGATACTACTGTCCTTTGAGTTTCCCGTAAATAGAAATGATTCACATCCTTTAATGATTCTCCATTACAACAATGACATCCTTGTACGTAAAGAGACAAGATGCCCTTAGAGAGGACAAGGTCTCAGTGTGAGGCAGCTGCTGCGAAGAGATAATTTTCGGTGTCATTAAATGATAGATAAATTATCATTCAAGAGGCCCGGCATGGCGTAATGCTTTGGATTGTTTGCATCCCCACTCAGCCATGGAAACCCACCTGAGTGACACATGGAGGGAAGGCCTGTGTCTGTGAGGAATGATGGGACTTGAAGTCCAAAACACCTGGAGAGAGGGCCTGAGTCTGTGAGGAATGAGGGGACTTGAAGTCAAAAACACCTGGAGGGAGGGCCTGAGTCTGTGAGGAATGATGGGACTTGAAGTCAAAAGCACCTGGAGGGAAGGCCTGTGTCTGTGAGGAATGATGGGACTTGAAGTCCAAAACACCTGGAGGGAAGGCCTGTGTCTGTGAGGAATGATGGGACTTGAAGTCCAAAACACCTGGAGGGAGGGCCTGAGTCTGTGAGGAATGATGGGACTTGAAGTCGAAAACACCTGGAGGGAGGGCCTGAGTCTGTGAGGAATGATGGGACTTGAAGTCCAAGAGACCTGGAGGGAGGGCCTGAGTCTGTGAGGAATGATGGCACTTGAAGTCCAAGACACCTGGAGGGAGGGCCTGAGTCTGTGAGGAGTGATGGGACTTGAAGTCCAAGACACCTGGAGGGAGGGCCTGAGTCTGTGAGGAATGATGGCACTTGAAGTCCAAGACACTTGGAGGGAGGGCCTGAGTCTGTGAGGAATGATGGCACTTGAAGTCCAAGACACCTGAAGGGAGGGCCTGAGTCTGTGAGGAATGATGGCACTTGAAGTCCAAGACACTTGGCGGGAGGGCCTGAGTCTGTGACGAAGGATGGGACTTGAAGTCCAAGACACTCGGAGGGAGGGCCTGAGTCTGTGAGGAGTGATGGGACTTGAAGTCCAAAACACCTGGAGGGAGGGCCTGAGTCTGTGAGGAGTGATGGGACTTGAAGTCCAAGACACTTGGAGGGAGGGCCTGAGTCTGTGAGGAGTGATGGCACTTGAAGTCCAAGACACTTGGAGGGAGGGCCTGAGTCTGTGAGGAGTGATGGCACTTGAAGTCCAAGACACTTGGAGGGAGGGCCTGAGTCTGTGAGGAATGATGGCACTTGAAATCCAAGACACTTGGAGGGAGGGCCTGAGTCTGTGAGGAATGATGGGACTTGAAGTCCAAGACACTTGGAGGGAGGGCCTGAGTCTGTGAGGAATGATGGGACTTGAAGTCCAAGACACTCGGAGGGAGGGCCTGAGTCTGTGAGGAGTGATGGGACTTGAAGTCCAAAACACCTGGAGGGAGGGCCTGAGTCTCTGAGGAATGATGGGACTTGAAGTCCAAGACACCTGGAGGGAGGGCCTGAGTCTGTGGGGAATGATGGGACTTGAAGTCCAAAACACCTGGAGGGAGGGCCTGAGTCTGTGAGGAATGATGGGACTTGAAGTCCAAGACACTTGGAGGGAGGGCCTGAGTCTGTGAGGAGTGATGGGACTTGAAGTCCAAGACACCTGGAGGGAGGGCCTGAGTCTGTGAGGAGTGATGGGACTTGAAGTCCAAAACACCTGGAGGGAGGGCCAGAGTCTGTGAGGAATGATGGGACTTGAAGTCCAAGACACTTGGAGGGAGGGCCTGAGTCTGTGAGGAGTGATAGGACTTGAAGTCCAAAACACCTGGAGGGAGGGCCTGAGTCTGTGAGGAATGATGGGACTTGAAGTCCAAGACACCTGGAGGGAGGGCCTGAGTCTGTGGGGAATGATGGGACTTGAAGTCCAAAACACCTGGAGGGAGGGCCTGAGTCTGTGAGGAATGATGGGACTTGAAGTCCAAAACACCTGGAGGGAGGGCCTGAGTCTGTGAGGAGTGATGGGACTTGAAGTCCAAGACACCTGGAGGGAGGGCCTGAGTCTGTGAGGAATGATGGGACTTGAAGTCCAAAACACCTGGAGGGAGGGCCAGAGTCTGTGAGGAGTGATGGGACTTGAAGTCCAAAACACCTGGAGGGAGGGCCTGAGTCTGTGAGGAGTGATGGGACTTGAAGTCCAAAACACCTGGAGGGAGGGCCTGAGTCTGAGAAATGATGGGACTTGAAGCCCAATATACTTGGAGTTTTTCCCTCAGCCCCTCTTTGTCACTTTTCCCCTCAGGATACCTAATTCTGACCCATCTCCCTCTCAATCCCTCTCTTTCCCTCTCTTTCTGTTTCCCGCCCTTTGCCCTTCTTTATTTTCCTTCTATTTTCTAGTGGCGGTTTTCCCCTCAGAGAAAACTGAGAGGAGGAGGAGGAGGACGACGACGACAACGAAGGGGCGGGCGCGTGGGCCGGCCCACTCGGGGCGGGAAGAAGCCCGTCTTCCTCCCCCTCCTTCCTTCCCTCCTCCTTCTGAGGCAACTTTTCTGAGGCGATTGGAGAGGCGGGGAAGGCGCTGAGAGGCGGCCTCTGAGGGGGAACGAAGGAGGAGAAGGCTCGGAAAGGCGCCCCTGAGGAGAACAGGGCTGCCTCCCTTCCTTCTTTCCTTGCCCTCCTCGCCTCGGACTTGGCTTTTTTCCCCTTTCCACAGCCGCTCTGTTTCTCCTCCTCCGTGTCTGTATTACATCCAGGAAGGACTCTTTCCTTGAGGAAGCCGGGTTCTTTCAAGGGAGAGAGAAGGAAGGAAAGAAGGAGGAGAGCAGCCGCCTTCAAACTTTGCTTCCTCCTGAGGTGATTTGGAGGAGCCAGAAGGTCCAGGAGAAGGAAGAAGGTGCCTTGGCGGGCATGGGCCTCCTCTCATGAGGGCTGTTGGAGAGCAACCACCTTCAAACTTTGCTTCCTCCTGAGGTGATTTGGAGAAGGAAGAAGGTCCAGGAGAAGGAAGAAGGTGCCTCAGCGGGCATGGGCCTCCTCTCATGAGGGACGTTGGAGAGCAATCACCTTCAAACTTTGCTTCCTCCTGAGGTGATTTGGAGGAGCCAGAAGGTCCAGGAGAAGGAATACGGTGCCTTGGCAGGCATGGGCCTCCTCTCATGAGGGCCGTTGGAGAGCAGCTCCCTTCAAACTTTGCTTCCACCTGAGGTGATTTGGAGAAGGAAGAAGGTCAGGAAAGGAAGCCAGACTGCCTGAGCAATCACCTTCAAACTTTGCTTCCTCCTGAGGTGATTTGGAGAGCCAGAAGGCCAGGAGAAGGAAGAAGGTGGACCGCCTCTCATGAGGGCCTTTTGAGAGCAACCGCCTTCAAACTTTGCTTCCTCCTGAGGTGATTTGGAGAAGCCAGAAGGTCCCGGAGAAGGAAGAAGGTGGACGTCATCTCATGAGGGCCATTGGGGAGCAACCACCTTCAAACTTTGCTTCCTCCTGAAGTGATTTGGAGAAGGAAGAAGGTCCAGGAGAAGGAAGAAGGTGACTCGGCAGGCATGGGCCTCCTCTCATGAGGGCCGTTGGAGAGCAACCGCCTTCAAACTTTGCTTCCTCCTGAGGTGATTTGGAGAAGGAAGAAGGTCCAGGAGAAGGAAGAAGGTGACTCGGCAGGCATGGGCCTCCTCTCATGAGGGCCGTTGGAGAGCAACCGCCTTCAAACTTTGCTTCCTCCTGAGGTGATTTGGAGGAGCCATAAAAGCCAGACTTGGAGAGAAGGTCCAGGAGAAGGAAGAAGGTGGACCTCCTCTCATAAGGGCCTTCAAATTTTGCTTCTACCTGAGGCGATTTGGAGAAGCCATAAAAGCCACACTTGGAGAGAAGGTCCAGGAGAAGGAAGAAGGTGCCTCGGCAGGCATGGGCCTGCTCTCATGAGGGCCGTTGGAGGCTCTTCCTCAACCAGAAGAGGCAGATAGATGTCCAAGCCACCCTCAGATCCTTTGCAGAATTGGGAAGAGATCAAGAGACATGGAGCCGATCCCAAGCACTGATTAGGACACCTGGAGGAAGCTGCCTACACATCCCCTGGGAGCTCCTTGCTCTCAACCCTTCTCTCTTGGAGTCTATCCCTGGTGGTCCCAGCAAGAAGTGGGAGGAAGCCATTACAAGAGTGCCATCTTTCCATGAAGAGATGATGCCCAGCAGCTGTTAATAGGAGACGGCAACTAATTAGGACAGCAGGCACTTGGAGATATCTGCCTATCAACCTTCTGCTGCTCTCGGTCATTTTCCTCATGCTTTCCTGGTCTTGGATTCACTACCAAGCTCAAGAAAATGACTTGTTTGGCAACTGACGCCCAGCCTATTACTCTCCTTCTACCACCCTCTTGCTCTTCTTCCATTCTCCTGGATTCTCCAACCTACCAAGACTTCCCTGCTGCTCTCAACCACTCTCCTGGAGTACTCTTCATGCTTTCCTGGCCTCGGATTTACTACCAAGGTCAAGTAAACATAATTCATTTGGATTACTGAGTTGCTTTGTGGCTGATGACCACCCTCTTGGTCTCCCTCCGTTCCGCTGGACCACTTGTGATTGATTGCTCAACAACCTCTTGTGTTCCAGCCACTGGATTCCTGAGATTCTTGATGACCGGAGCCTAAGTGCGTGTCCATGTCCTGCTTGCCATGAAGGTCCGGCTGTCCAGGAAGGGGCCCTACCTGCTGCTGGGGCTCCTAGTTGTCGGGGCCACTTTCTTCCTGGTGGAGCTGTCCATTTCCAGCTTCCAGGCGCCTTCCTCAGAGGGGCTGGGGAATGGGGCCACCAAAGGGAGGTGGGAGAGGCATTTTTCGAATAGTGCCGAGGAGAGGGAGGAGCTGGCCCGGCCAGTGTACCAAAAGCCACCTCCAGACCCTCGCAGCCTGGGGGAGTGGGGCAAGGCGGCCCGCTTGACGCTGAGTCCTGAGGAGAAGAAATCGGAGGAAGAGCTGGTGGAGCGCTACGCCATCAACATCTACCTAAGTGATAAGATCTCGCTGCACCGCCACATCGACGACGGGCGCATGATGGAGTGCAGGTCCAAGGTCTATGACTACCGGCGGCTGCCCACCACCTCCGTCGTCATCGCGTTTTACAATGAAGCCTGGTCCACTTTGCTCCGGACCATCCACAGTGTCCTGGAGTCCTCGCCGGCCGTCCTGCTCAAGGAGATCATCCTGGTGGATGACCTGAGCGACAAAACATACCTGAAGGGTGAGCTCGAAAAGTACATCAGCAACCTGCAAAGGGTCCGCTTGATCAGGACCAACAAGCGGGAAGGGCTGGTCCGGGCCAGGCTGATCGGTGCCACCTTTGCCACGGGCGACGTCCTCACCTTCCTCGACTGCCATTGCGAGTGTGTCCCTGGGTGGCTGGAGCCGCTTCTCCAGAGGGTGGCAGAGAACGAGAGTGTCATCATTTGCCCCGTTATCGACACCATTGATTGGAACACCTTTGAGTTCTACATGCAGCCGGGAGAGCCCATGATCGGTGGGTTTGACTGGCGGCTGACCTTTCAGTGGCACTCGGTGTCCAACTACGAGCGCCAACGGCGGAAATCTAAAATTGACCCCATAAGATCCCCGACCATGGCTGGGGGCCTGTTTGCTGTCAGTAAAAAGTACTTTGAATACCTTGGCACCTATGACATGGGGATGGATGTGTGGGGCGGAGAGAACCTGGAGCTCTCCTTTAGGGTCTGGCAGTGTGGAGGCATCCTGGAGATCCACCCTTGTTCGCACGTCGGGCACGTGTTTCCTAAACGGGCTCCGTACGCCAGGCCCAACTTCCTTCAGAACACAGCACGGGCGGCCGAAGTGTGGATGGATGACTACAAAGAGCACTTCTACAACAGGAATCCTCCGGCACGGAAGGAAAACTTTGGAGACCTCTCGGAGAGAAAACTCCTCAGGAAGCACCTGAAGTGCAATAACTTTGACTGGTATTTGAAAAACATATTCCCCAATTTGCACGTGCCGGAGGACCGGACCGGCTGGCATGGGGCGATCCACAGCATGGGCATCTCCTCCGAGTGTCTAGACTACAATTCACCCGAACACAACCCTACGGGGGCCCACGTGAGTCTCTTTGGTTGCCACGGCCAAGGGGGCAACCAGTTTTTTGAGTATACGCTGAATCAAGAAATAAGGTTCAACTCCGTGACTGAGCTTTGTGCCGAAGTGCCTGAACAAAAGGATTTCGTAGGCATGAGGACATGCCCGAAAGATGGCTCTTTCATCCCAGAAACTATTAAATGGGAATTTAGAGAAGATGGAACCATTTATCATCCCCATTCAGGAAAATGCCTGAGCGCTTACCGCACTCCTGAGGGGCGAGCCGATATCCAGATGACGACATGTAGTGCCGGAGATAAAAATCAAGCATGGAAGTTTGAGAAATAGAAGAGCAGGGCTTTTTTGACCAAGGTTCCCTGGAACCATCAGGGTCCACAAGACGTTATTAGGAGCTCCACATGAGATTCAGACTGGGGAAAATGAACATATTTTGATGTAATGCAAGGGGCTGCCTGAGCATGATTTCAAGGGTTTCTCCAGGGTAAAAAGGTTGAGAAAAGTTGATCCAAAAGTACTTTCTCTTATGTTTGTAAAGGGATCTTGTAGCACCTTTGACACTGAAAGAAAGCAGTTAGTAGTTTAAACTTTGTAGGTTTTTCTTGTAGGTTTTTCGGGCTGTATGGCCATGTTCCAGAAGCATTCTCTCCTGATGTTTCGCCTGCATCTGTGGCAAGTATTCTCAGAGGTAACGAGGTCTGTTGGAAACTAGGAAAATTGGGTTTATAAATCTGTGGAAGGTTCAGGGTGGGAGAAAGAACTCTTGTCTGTTGGAGGCAAGTGTGGATATTGCAATTGGTCACTTTGGTTAGCATTTGATGGCCTGACAGTTTTTAGGTCTGGCTTGTTACTGCCTGGGGGTATCCTTTGTTGAGAGGTGATTAGGTGTCCCTGGTTGTTTCTTGTCTGGCGTCCCCCTGTGTTTGCGTTTTTTTCTGTATTTACTGTTATAATTTTATAGTTTTTTTTAATACTGGGAGCCAGAGGTTGTTCGTTTTCATGGTTTCTTCCTTTCTGTTGAAAACTGTCAGGCCATCAAGGTGGCCAATTAAAACATTTGTACCTCGTTCCAACAGACAAGAGTTCATTCTCCCGCCCTGGACATCATTCCACAGATATATAAACCCAATTTTCCTAGTTTCCAACAAACCTCACAATAATACTAATAATAACAATAATAATAAACACAACCTCTGAGGATGCTTGCCACAGATGCAGGCGAAACGTCAGGAGAGAATGCTTCTGGAATATGGCCTTACAGCCCGAAAAACCTACAACAACCCAGTGATTCCTGCGATGAAAGCCTTCAACGATAGCTTAAACTTTTGTTAACTGGGTCTACTTCATCAGATGCCATAGTAGACCAAGTCTGACAAAGCTTACGGTGCCGACTTTTGTGCTGTGGGTACAGATCCAGACTAACATGGGTTATGTTTTTGTCTCCAGAGCGGTATATATTTTATATGATTTTTGCTTTGTGTTAGATAATAGGCCTGGGCAATCATGGTTCTAAAGTTCTTACACAACTAAAGTTCTGGTGGTGAACACTAGGTGGCGCTGGTGCTTTGCTTCTACAGTGTTTCTAAAGTTCTGGTGGTGAACATTTCAGAACTCTAACAAAACTTTCAAAACTTTATTATTTCATTATTGGCGATTTTTAAGACAGAACCAATTAGGAACGGCCATTTATAACGAAATTTTTAAATTTTTGTTAGAGTTCTGAAATATTCACCACCAGAACTTTAGCAACACTGTAGAAGCAAAGCACCAGCCCCACCTAGTATTCACCACCAGAACTTTAGTTATGTAAGTACTTTAGAACCATGGTTACCCAGGCCTATTAGATAACTTATGAACAGGTTTATTTTAGTATATTTAAAAGTGCATTAACATGAAGAAAAAATAGAAATTTTTTTGGAATTTGCACGTTAGTAAGTGCCTTATACATTAAACTAAACTGTTCCTTTGAAACGAACATAGGTTACAGCAGCATGAAAGTTCTTGCAAAACCAAATTACTGTGGGAAGGAGGTAAATGCCAGTGGAACTTAAGTTCAGCAAGATCATGTTTCAACCCCTATTAAATTATGCAGGCAACCTGCCGTTAACATCGTGGTTCCCATGGGCAAAGGAAGATGCATGGGTCTTAGGACTTTGTCTGGATTGTTGGATTTAGGGTCTTGATTGTGCGGCGAGACACTTTCTTGGCTTCAGGGAACAGAGGATTTATAGGCTGGGACTTGTTTCTCCCGTCCTCTGTGCAGATACAGACATCTTGCTTTAATTTCGACAATAGCAAGGAACAACTGCAATCTGTACACGTAGTATATTCAGTTTGGATGTTTTTCACTCCTGAAATTAGAACAGAAACAATCAAGTATTGTTGGTAATTTTATTATTGAGTCATAATGTTTTAGATTTTTAATGTTAGTATTGAATTCTTGCTGTCTGCCGGTCTGAGTCCCTCTACGGAGGTCGAGAAGATCGGGATATAAAAGTTTTAAATAAATAATAATAAATAATAAATAAGTTGAAATTGAAGGTTGAAAGTACCAATGGGGGTATTAGAAATCATGAGAAATCTGGCTTCAGGGTTTTGAAAACAGGTGTGCATTAGATTCAATGGTGAATGAGACTTGCGTAAATATGGTAATTATGCTGCCCTTTTAAAAATAACTGATTGGTTTTGTGAGTGCAATTTAATACAATTGACATGTTTTTGTTTATTTTTTCATGTCAGGAGCGACTTGAGAAACTGCAAGTCACTTCTGGTGTGAGAGAACTGGCCTAAATTGTATGAAAATTATATTTCTATCAATATATTGTAAGCATCTCAAAACATCTACATTAACGGCCGCATATCATTCAATTCTTTACAACACTATCATTGAACCTATGCACATAAAGCTGATCCGCATAAAATATTACTAATATATATCTAGCAAAATATTACTAGATATATATTGATAATAAATAAATATTACTATTATATATCTAGTAAAATATTACTAGAATATCTATTAGTAATATTTTATGCGGATCAGCTTTATGTGCATAGGTTCAATGATATTGGTGTAACGAATTGAATGATATGTGGCCGTTAATGTAGATGTTTTGAGATGCTTATAATATATTGATAGAAATATAATTTTCATACAATTTCGTGTATACATATTTATTTAGCCTGACGTGATTCTGTAGCCTTCGTATAGGTTTGTTCTCACACTCCATTCTTTGGAGTTCAGTTTTGATCCCTGTGTTGTGTTGTTGTTCTAGTGGTAGCTTGCTTTGTTGTTTTTGTGAGAGAATTGGCCGTCTGCAAGGATGTTGCCCAAGGGGCACCAAGATGATCGATGTTTTGCCATCCTTTTGGGAGGCTTCTCTTATGTCCCTGCATGGGAAGCTGGAGCTGACAGAGGGAGCTCATCCGCGCTCTCCCCAGATTCAAACCGCTGACCTATCAGTCAGCAGTTTGCCAGCACAAGGGTTTAACCCATTGCACCACCAAGGGCTCTTATTTGACATGTAAGAGGATAGAATACAGATTTCCCTGAGGGTCAAAAGAGTTATTTTTATTTGAAAATGCAGAATAATAATAATAATGCAGTATATTCCAAGGGGGGAAATATTATCCTAAGGAGTTGTGATTTCTCAACTCAGTTCTCACCCTGGATTTTGTGTCGTGGTTCACTTTCTGCATTCCAGATCCGGTCTTGAATATTGACTGAACTCTTTGTTTATTATGTGGTCATTGGAACTAGACAGTATTCAAACAGATGTAGAAAGTAATCAGACATAGAATGTATGAATTATGTCTTTAGCCTTTGCATCTGAAGCTAAACTGACAACTCTTATCATTCCTAGTGTGGCAGAGACTAAGGGAGACAAATGTGTTATAAACAACCACTTATATGCTCTTCCAGAGAGCCCATGGCCAGTTAAGTAAGTAACTACTTTAAGTAGTTTCTTCTTAAAGTAGTTTACAGTTACTGGCTATGTAACTGACTGCTGTGCAGGAGAAGGGAAGCAAATCTTAAGCAATAGGTGTTTGTGTTTAATTGAGCAGTATATATTTATTGGGCTACAGGCTATTATGTAAAGTGCCGGTGCTTTAATACCGCCTAGAGCTGGAAGCTTTTAAGGCACAAAGGCCAGCGATCCGAAACGTAATTGTGACAACCAGTCACTCTAGCCCTGGAAGCAAATATTACCCTTTGGAGTAATAGAGAATCTATTGTTGGCTGTCCCAACAACATCAGCCTTTTGAAAGAAGAGACACTGACATTTCTAGCCTTTGTGTCGGATGGAGCAAATAGAGAACTTGGGGGATAGTATCGCCTAAGGACAGGTGAGATGTGGCATACTCAGTAGGCCTGTTATCACCTGTCAGCAAATAATTGGTAGGTCATTCTGCACTTAAAACCCGATAAACTTGTTTCGCTTGGAAGAGTATTTGAATAAACTACATAGATTTGCATGCCACAGGAAATATTATCTCTAATACAATATTTACTGACTTTTTTTTAGAATTGGTGAAGGATTTAGTATTTGATGAGATAGAGAGAAATACAATGCCTTAACTGTTCTTATGCCTTTCTGTTTCTCTTACCGCTCTTATGCTTTTTTCATATAATTCATAATATCTTCCTTAACTGTGCCATTTTAGCGGGGGTAGAGAAGAGACGGGATAGAAATTCCATAAGTAAATATATATACACTAGCTGTACCTGCCACATGTTGCTGCAGCCAACCTTCCCTCCCTCTTTCTCCTTCCTTCCTTCCTTCCTTCCTTCCTTCCTTCCTTCCATTATCTCCCTTCCTTTCCATCCATCCTTCCTTTCTTTCGTTGTCTCCTTTCCTTCCTTTCGTTGTCTCCTTCCTCCTTCCTCCCATCCTTCCTTCTTTGCTTCCTTCCTTTCATTGTCTCCTTCCTTCTTTCCTTCCTTGTATCCTTCCTTCTTTCTTTCATTGTCTCCTTCCTTCTTTCTTCCCTCCTCTTCCCTCTTTCCTTCCCCCTTTTCTTTCCCTTTCTCCCTTCTCTACCTATTCTTGGACTGCAACTCCCAGCAGTCCTCCTGATCAATTTGTCTACCTACCAATCTATCTCTATCTAATCTAAATGTAAGATTGCTGGGAGCTGCAGTCCATGAATAGGAAATTGGAAATACACAGGGATTGGGATGCTGTCAAAGAAACCCAAGGAGAAGAAAGCTTGCATCTTGAAAGCAGTGCATTTGGAGCATCCTCCTCTCTTAAAGGGGATGCTGGGAGCTGCAGTCTAGAAGAGAGTGCGGATATGCTATTGTGTGTTTTGTTTGCCGGGGGAGTCAATTTTTGTGCATGCACTGTAGTGTCTTTTTGCTTTTTAAAGTCTCTTATGTTGTGTTTTTCAGTGTTTTTATGAGTGATGGTCACTCATTGGCCTGATAGGTCTATCGTGTCCAAATTTGGTGTCAGTTTGTCCAGTGGTTTTTGAGTTATGTTAATCCCACAAACGAACATTAACTTCTTTATTTATATAGATAGATCTTTGCATAGTCGTCCTCTCCATGGTCATGGAGTCAGATTTTTGCAGTGAGGAACAACCAAGGGCTGCACAAGGCCCATAAATGGAGGCTGGGATGGTGGGATTGAAACTAGAAGTGATGGGAGGTCCATTTCTGGCCTGGATATTCCATATTTTAGGCCTAAACTTATCCAGAGAATATTTATATTTCATGAGTTTTAATGGGGGAGGATAGGGGGGATTTATTGGGTGCATAAACAGATAGGTTGACCACCCTTGATAATATGTGTAAAGAGCGTAGATTTCCAGGTAATTCTATTATTTGCACTCAGTAGCCAAAGCCTTGTCTTGTCACATGAAGTGGAATAGAAACTAACCTGTGACAGGGGACTATATAGCACTTACCTCTTTGTATTATGATCCTAGGGGCTTCATCTACAAGTGTGTGGCATAATAGCACACTGAATAACCCAGGCCAGTTGGTCATAACAATAAACAACAATGCAGATTTGCATGGACGTTGGGTGTCTGTTAGGCCTGGGCAAGCATGGTTCTAAATGGTTGTAAAGTACTTACAAAACTAAAGTTCTGGTGGTGAACACTAGGTGGCGCTGGTGCTTTGCTTGTACAGTATTACTAAAGTTCTGGTGGTGAACATTTCAGAGCTCTAACAAAACTTTCAAAACTTCATTATTTTTCATTATTGGAGATTTCTATGACAGAACCAATTAGGAACTGCCATTTATAACGAAATTTTGAAATTTTTGTTAAGAGTTCTGAAATGTTCACCACCAGAACTTTAGCAGCACTGTAGAAGCAAAGCACCAGCGCCACCTACTGTTCACCACCAGAACTTTAGTTTTGTATGTACTTTAGAACCATTTAGATTCATGGATTGTCCAGGCCTAGTGTATAGAGTTGGCTAACATGCACTGGACTCCAAATACCTTCCTCTCCCAAAAGTATGCTGGACCAACCTCTTCAGGCTATCCAATACGATCCCATTGAATCATGTTTGTATACATTTCTGGTGTAAAACACATGTTAGTCTGTATCTGCTCTTGAGAGACTTCATATTGTTATTTTGGAATCTACAAATCAGAATTATGGAAAAAAATAATTGTACTGAAACACTTCAATACAATTTCTCTATGCACGTTTCTCCAATATGATATGCAAAGGTATTTCTAGGACACTTTAGTATTGTGATGATTTAATATCATGAGGTGAATGCGTAGGATTGTTGCAAAGTGCCTTAAATAGCCAGAAGTGACCTTAAAGGAGAGGGAGATAAATTATTTTAATGTGGATGCCACAGTTGGATCCATGTACTTAATTCTCTGCCAAGCACTATTTCGCTATGAACCTGTGCAAACTATGTAAATGCTATCACCTATATGCCTTATTTCTTTTTTTAAAGTTGGGAGGGGGAAAACTTGTGTGGTCTATGAAGAACTGTTTACATTCCTAGGCTGATCTGTGCTAATCTACGACTGTTATCCAAAACCCATGTGTTAAGAGTTTTAATCCTTTTGGGCTTTGTGGGACAGGTTTACTCTGCTGTAAACATGTGTAGCATCATGCTGTTAAGGAACTTGCACAAGGGGGTGGGATGCAAACTTTAAATCATTTATATTGCCTATAGTAATAAGTGCAACTACTTGTGGAAGAGCCAAGGATTTAATTATTGCTCTCCATGGAGACATTGTATTAGGCCTGTGCAATCATGGTTCTAAATGGTTGTAAAGTACTTGCAAAACTAAAGTTCTGGTGGTGAACACTAGGTGGCGCTGGTGCTTTGCTTCTACAGTTGCTAAAGTTCTGGTGGTGAACATTTCAGAACTCTTAACAAAACTTTCAAAACTTCATTATTATTTCATTACTACTGGCAATTTTTAAGACAGAACCAATTAGGAACTGCCATTTATAACAAAATTTTGAAAGTTTGGTTAAAGTTCTGAAATGTTCACCACCAGAACTTTAGCAACACTGTAGAAACAAAGCACCAGCACCGCCTAGTTTTCACCACCAGAACTTTAGTTTTGTAAGTACTTTAGAACCGTGATTGCCCAGGCCTAGTACGTATGTGTTGAAATCAATACATCTCTTTTGTACTAAAACATTGCATTGGCAATCTTCTAAGATAGCGTGTTGCTACTAAATCAACTTCCTTTCAGAAAGGCAGTGCGTAGAGATAATCTGTAGTGGAAATTGATTATGGGGCATGTTCCCTTCCCCACTGCAAGCTCCTCCTCTGTGCAACCCCAAAATGAGCTCTGGGGAGCCCCCAGGGTGGGTTTTTGGGGAGTGCCAAGGGTTGCAGGGGGAATGTAGGCCAATAATGTTTACGGGCTTCTCTCATCTGAATCATAAAAGTGTGCATGCTACAATTCTTTAATCATAAATCTCTTTGGGAGTTTTTTTTTTTACTGTGATCCACTTAAACTACTGATTTCCAGTGTCTGTCTAGGACAGTTGATAACTTTACGTTGCATGAATGTTATACATTTCTTGCAAAAACAAATAAAACCCTTTTCCAGTTCAAACTGAAATGACTGTCTCCTTATTTATTTATTTATTGTATTAGAAGCGAACCAAGGGTACAATTGTCATGTATTTAAAAAACAAAGTTTGTTTGTTTATTTATTATATACTAGCTGTTCCCTGCCACGTGTTGCTGTGCCTAGTCTGTGTATATGTGTTTTGTGTGTGTATATGTGTGTATATATTTGTGTGTGTGTTTGCGTGTATATATGTGGTTTTCCACATGCGTTGTAATGTAATTTTTGTTTTTTTGGCTTTTTAAGTCTCTTCTGCCATGTCTTTATGAGTGATGGTCACTCATTGGCCTGATAGATGTATTGTGTCCAAATTTGGTGTCAATTTGTCCAGTGGTTTTTGAGTTATGTTAATTCCACAAATGAACATTACCTTTTTATTTATATAGATTTATTTACAGTATTTATATTCCACCCTCGTCACCTCGCAGTGGTCTCAGGGTGGACTACAATGCACATACAGTGTTCCCTCGCTACTTCGTGGTTTTCTTTACACAGACTCGCCATTTTGCGATTTTAAAAATAAATATTAATATAAAATATTTACATTACAACGGGCCTCAGAAAGGGAGGCTGGTGTGTGGCCTCTCGTATCCTGTTGTTCTTTTTGCTCATTTTGTTGGTGGCTTTGGCTGCAAGCAGACGTGCTTTGTCATCGTCCTCGTTCCGGGCAGGGACGCAGCCTGCCGGAGGCCCCGATTCTACCCTAATAACATCCAGACCTGCCTCCCTGGCCTCCGCAGACCCCGGCAGAGCAGCGGCCTGAGGCGTGTCGGGGAAGGCTGCCTCCCTGGCCCACTGCCTGCGTGGCTCCGTAGGCAAGTAAGGAAGCACGAGGGCTAGACTGTGCATGCGCGCTTCTTATACATATGTTAAAATAGTGTATAAATATTACAATTAATATAGCATCCCTACTTTGCAGATTTTCAGTTATCGCGGGTGGTCCTGGAATGGAACACCCATGATAAGTGAGGGAACACTGTATACATGGCAAATATTCAATGGCAATTAAATATACAACATATATATAGACACGGAGGCAATTTAACATTCCAGCTTCCAGAGGGTATGCTCGATTTCGGCTCGATTTCGGCCACAAGGGGAGCTGCCGCTTCACTGTTTACTAGCTTGACATTATTATAAATGGCCTTTGACCAGTAGCTGGCCACTTGGAGTGATTCTGGTGTCGCTGTGAGGAGGTCCTCCATTGTGCATGTGGCGGGGCTCAGGCTGCACTATAGTAGGTGGTCTGTGGCTTGTTCTCCACACTCGCATGTCGTGGACTCTACTTTGTGGCCCTATTTTTGTCATAGCATCTCGTGGTGCCTTCCAAGTTGCCCAGTCTTCTGTGTGCTCGGGGGGAGTCTCATCCAGTATCCGCCATGGGTTGAGGTTCCGGGTTTTAGCCTGTCACTTTTGGACTCTCGCTTGCTGAGGTGTTCCTGCAAGTACCTCTGTTGGTCTCCTGTGTCCTGTCTTTACTGATAACATGTACTTTACTTGTGAGTCATTTCCAGTGTCTGGTTTTGGTCAAAGTCTCTGAGGATGAGACCCAAGGTCACCCAATAGGTTTCCATGGCTGAATGGGGATTTGAACCTTGATCTCCAGAGTTGTACACTGAAAGCACTATTTATTTATTTATTTCACAATATTTATATGCCGCCCTTCTCAATCCCGAAGGGGACTCAGAGCGGCTTACAGCAAACTGGAAATCCAACGAACTACATTACTGCCATAGCACAATATCAATACTACACATCACATTGCACTATAACATATCATATTATCATTAGTAATATTGCATGTAAAACAAATATACAATTATAATATCACAATATCATTAGTATTATATTGTATCAATGTATATACAATTTATATTATGTTGACATAATATATAATAACATAATAAAATAATACATTACATTACAATTATACTATAACACAATACAATATATATAGCAAACTCATAACTATCTTATACTACATTACATTATAATTATAATATATTGACATAATATAACAACATATATTATAAAATAATACATTACATTACAATTATACTATAACACAATACAATATATTGACATATATTACATTATAATGTAATATAACATTACACTGTATCATTTGATTCTCAGCATGGCTAGTTCAGGTTGGGTTTTCTTGAAATTAGAAATGTACAAAGTAAAGTTGTGGAGTGGAGAAGAAGAGCAGCAGAACAGACAAAAAGACCACCTCTAATTGGGAAAACTAAGCAGGGTCAGCCCTGGTTAGTGCTTCGATGGGAGGCCACCAATGGTACTTTTTGGCACTATTTCAGGGGGAGAAAACAGCAATCCACTTCCAAGTATTCCTTGCCAAAGGGACTCCCTTGAATATCATTGGGTCTCTACGTCAGCAGGCGACGTACGTGAAGGCATGTACACTCGCATACAAAGGATGCAGATCAGTGAGGGAGCCTAATTGGAAGGATCTCATTAGTATCTTGTGACCTACCTTGGCTGATAAGAGGATTTCTTCATGATATGGTTTCCCTTTAGATTTCCTCTTTGGCCAGAGCTTTGCGGTGTTGCACACCAAGGGATCTCTGCCAGAGCTATCACTACCTGTTTATCCTATTCTATTCTTGTGTCTAATTGTCATTTCTCTGTTCTCCATGTCCAACACAATACACAATGATAGCTTCTTCTAAAAGAATAATATTCAAAAACCAATGTGAAGAAGCAAAGGTCGGGCAGAATGATGCAGTTTGGCTCAGCTGCTAGAAGCTCGGTAACGATGGAATGGCAGATATTTATATGCTGCCCTTCTCACCCCGAAGGGGACTCAATAAATAAATAAATTCCCGATGGAATGGCATTTCAAACCCAAGGGGCTGCTACAGAGAAAGCCCTGCCTCACTTCAGGTACAGCCCATGCACTTGTGGAAGGACAGGGGCACACAATAGGGTCATATGAGAAAAGCCCTAGTGCCTTCCCAAAATAACTTGCTCCTATATCTATACATGCGTACATGGAAATATATTCTTAGTTAAATTGCTGTGTTTCAACCCTTCTTAAATCCAATTTAATGTAAGAAGGTAGCCTTTGGTCTCCGTGGTAGGCCTTGGTTTATAGTTTCCCACTGGGAAATCAAAGGGATGCATGTTCACGTTGCCAAGTGTAATGGGATGAAGGTCACATTTGTAGGGTTTCCCACAATTAACAGCTTGCCTCCTGCATAACCCAAACACACCTTAAGATTCCCGTCATTGCATGAAATATCTGTTACGCAGCACGTGTTTTGCCCAACATTGCTAACAATGGCAACAATTAGATGCCTCAATAAATTACAATTCAAATGACAAGATAAAAACATACAATACCACAAAATTAAAAACAACATTAGTTAAACAGTCATAAAGCTTTTTCCATTTCCACAATCACAAGGTGAGACTCAAATGTTCAGTGCCGTTATATCCATTAGCCAAAAGCCTGGTTCCACAACTACATCTTCAGTTTTTTTCTGAAAGAAAGGAGGGAGGATGCTGATCTGATTTCACTGGGGAGCGGGTTCCATAGGCGGGGGGTCACCACCGAGAAGACTCTGTCCCTCGTCCTCACCAGCCGTATTTGCTAAGCTGGTGGGACCGAGAGCAGGGCCTCCCTGGCGGATCTTAGGCTATGAGGCGGAACGTAGAGGGAGATATGTTCGGACAAGTAAGCTGGGCCAGAGTTGTTTAGGGCTTTATAGGCCAAAACCAGCACTTTGAATTGTGCTCGGAAATGGGCCGGCAGCCAATGGAGTTGACACAACGGGGGTGGTATGCTCCTTGTATGTCGCTCCAGTTAGTAATCTGGCTGCCGCCCGTTGGACTAGTTGAAATTTCCAAACAGTCTTCAAAGGCAACCCCACGTAGAGCACATTGCAGTAATCTATTCGGGATGTAACCAGAGTGTGGACCACCGTGGCCAGCTCAGACTTCCCAAGGTATGGGCGCAGCTGGCACACAGGTCTTAACTGTGCAAAAGCTCTCCTGGCCACCGCTGCAACGTGAGGTTCCAGGCTCAGCGATGAGTCCAGGATCACACCCAGGCTGCGAGCCTGCGCCTTCAGGGGGTGTGTAACCCCATCCAACACAGGCTGTAATTTTATGCCCTGTTCAGCCTTACGACTGACCAGGAGTGCCTCTGTCTTGTCTGGATTTAGTTTCAATCTGTTAGCCCTCATCCAGTCTGTTACAGCGGCCAGGCACCGGTTCAGGACTTGAACAGCCTCCTTAGTAGCAGGTAGGAAGGAGTGACAGATGTGGACATCATCTGCGTACAGATGGCACTGCACCCCGAAACTCCGGATGATCTCCCCCAACAGCTTCATATGTTAAATAACATAGGGGACAATCTTAAACCCTGCGGGACCCCACAGTACAATGGCCGTGGGGTCGAGCAGGAGTCCCCTAGCAACACCTTTTGGGAGTTACCCTTGAGGAAGGACTGGAGCCACTGCAAGGCAGTACCTCCAAGGCCCATTCCGGTGAGGCGTCCCAGAAGGATACTCTAGAAAAACAAACCCAAAAACGGGAATTCCTGAGAGGACACAATCAAGGCCAGCTAACACCTCCCAACAAAGGATTCATATATTTATTTATGACATATATATATACATATACACACATATATATATATATATAATTTACAGTATTTTTACCCCGCCCTTCTCAAACCCCCCCCCCCCCGTAAGGGGGGGGGACTCAGAGCGGCGTACAATATATATATCTACACAGACCACTGTGGCCCAGAACCAAGACCGATAAAGACCAAACTTGGCACACAATGCCCCCCATGACCCACACTCCATCCGACTGCAGTTCAGAGGAGGACACACCATGGATAATGGGATTTCAAGTACCTCCACTCACTTCCAAAGTAACCCCACCCACACAAGCATCAACCTCTACATCAACACAGCAGATGGAAAGACAAAAAACATTGTATATCCACAAGCTCTGCAGAACGCCAGCAACACCACACAACAACAACTCCCCAGGACTTCAACATCCCACCCACCAGAACAACCCACAACGACACAGCCAGGGCCCCACCAAGACCATAACTAACATCAATTCCAACCCTTACATACTCAGACTTTTTCGCACCTCCTAAATAGGGCACAGCAACGCGTGCCGGGTACATCTAGTATGATATAAAATGTACAATTATATCATATTGTTAGTAGTATTACATAATATTATAAATAGTATATGTTTACACAACATATTATATTATATTGTTAGCATAACGCAGGAGACAAGATGGAACTATCTTCCTTGGGCCCCAGGCAGGAAGCAGCCAGGCTTTGAAGCTGCAAGGCCATTCAATGCTAATGAAGGTGGCCAATGGCAACATTGCCTCAAGCAGACAACAAGAGTTCTGTCTTCCATTCTGGACAGCCTCCAGGTATGTCAACCCCTCCTCTCTTCACACTAAGGATTCCCCCAGGCAGGAAGCAGCCAGGCTTTGAAGCTGCAAGGCCATTCAATGCTAATGAAGGTGGCCAATGGCAACATGGCCTCAAGCAGGCAACAAGAGTTCTGTCTTCCATTCTGGACAGCCTCCAGGTATGTCAACCCCCCTCTCTTCGCTCTAAGGTTTCCCCCAGGCAGGAAGCAGCCAGGCTTTGAAGCTGCAGGGCCATTCAATACTAATGGAGGTGGCCAATGGCAACATTGCCTCAAGCAGGCAACAAGAGTTCTGTCTTCCATTCTGGACAGCCTCCAGGTATGTCAACCCCCTCTCTTCACTCTAAGGATCCCCCCAGGCAGGAAGCAGCCAGGCTTTGAAGCTGCAAGGCCATTCAATGCTAATGAAGGTGGCCAATGGCAACGTTTCCTCAAGCAGGCAACAAGAGTTCTGTCTTCCATTCTGGACAGCCTCCAGGTATGTCAACCCCCCTCTCTTCACTCTAAGCATCCCCCCAGGCAGGAAGCAGCCAGGCTTTGAAGCTGCAAGGCCATTCAATGCTAATGAAGGTGGCCAATGGCAACGTTTCCTCAAGCAGGCAACAAGAGTTCTGTCTTCCATTCTGGACAGCCTCCAGGTATGTCAACCCCCCTCTCTTCACTCTAAGGTTTCCCCCAGGCAGGAAGCAGCCAGGCTTTGAAGCTGCAAGGCCATTCAATGCTAATGAAGGTGGCCAATGGCAACATGGCCTCAAGCAGGCAACAAGAGTTCTGTCTTCCATTCTGGACAGCCTCCAGGTATGTCAACCCCCCTCTCTTCACTCTAAGCATCCCCCCAGGCAGGAAGCAGCCAGGCTTTGAAGCTGCAGGGCCATTCAATGCTAATGAAGGTGGCCAATGGCAACATGGCCTCAAGCAGGCAACAAGAGTTCTGTCTTCCATTCTGGACAGCCTCCAGGTATGTCAACCCCCCTCTCTTCACTCTAAGGATCCCCCCAGGCAGGAAGCAGCCAGGCTTTGAAGCTGCAAGGCCATTCAATGCTAATGAAGGTGGCCAATGGCAACATGGCCTCAAGCAGGCAACAAGAGTTCTGTCTTCCGTTCTGGACAGCCTCCAGGTATGTCAACCCCCCTGGCATAGTTCCCAAGAGACCAGGCTCACAATCCCTGAGGGGGCCTGCCATAGATGTGGTGGGCACAGCAACTCTGCAAAGGCTGTACTTGGAAGGAAGGAAGGGCAAGGAGGCCTGGCAAGGCGGCTTCCCGCGCGGCTGCTGCGCATGCTCCGAGAAGGAGGCGGGAGGCCGGATGTTGACGTTAGTCTTGTTCGGAGCGGAAGCGGAAGTGCCTGGGGGCTGGCTTCCGGCGACGGCGGCGAAGCAGCAGCAGAAGATGGCCGCGTCGTGAGGGAGCGAGCGAGCGAGCGATGGCGCCGATGGGGATCCGGCTGTCCCCGCTGGGGGTGGCGGTGCTGGGCCTGCTGGGCCTGGGCCTGCTCTACCACCTCTACGCGGGCTTCCTGGCCGGGCGGCTGGGCCTCTCCCCCTCGCTGCTGCTGCTGCCGGGGCCGGCGGGGGCGGCGCCGCGGAGGCCGAGGGCCGGGCGGCGGAGGCGGCGGTGGACCTGCGGGAGCTGCTGGCGGCCTCGGTGGCGGCGGCCGGGGCCGGAGGGGCCGAGGTCAAGCGGGTGCGCGAGGAGGGCGCCCTGGGCGAGCGGCGCAAGCAGGCCGGAGGAGGGCAGGCGGCGCCCGAGAAGCTCACCCGCGGGGACCTCGCCTCCAACCGCAAGATGGTCCGGCTCCTCCGGGGGGCCTTCCCCACCCTCCAGGTAGGACAACGAGGAGGGAGGGGAGGGGGGGGAGGAGGCCGGTACGCAATACAATACATTTATATATATAAAGGAAGGGCCGTCGTGTGAAGACTACCTCAAACAGAGAAACCTTACAACGCAGGAACACAAAACTTGCCAACAGAAATAGGCCTCAAGCAAGGTACGTTTGTAGCATTTCGAGGCCTTTGGAGATTTGGAGCATCGGCCTTTGCAAGCACAGCATTGCGCGCCATCGGCTGGACCGTCCTCTGGGCATGAGAACACCTTTGAGCCTTGTTTTCTTAATACACCTCTCCATATTTGTGTTCATAACACTATGTCACATGATCTCTATTCCTGGGTTTATCAATGTCATTTCCTAATGGGCGCTATCATAAACACATAGAGAAAGTATGTGGGAAGGACATTGGACGGCGCATCATGCGGCGCCTTTTGCTGTAGTTGTCCAATGAATATCCCATCACACATGCGTAGATATGTACACACACATATATACAGAAACGAATTCATATGTTTGTGTGCATGTGTATAATAGTGTGTATGTGTGTATGTATATGTATATACATACATACTGTACACACACATATAATTCATATATCTATATATATAAAGGAAGAGCCGTCATGTGAAGACTACCTCAAACAGAGAAACCTTACAACGCAGGAACACAAAACTTGCCAACAGAAATAGGCCTCAAGCAAGGTACGTTTGCAGCAAAGAAACTTCCCCCCCCAAAACCTAAAAGGCCCCCAAACCACCGAGTAAAAATAAAACTACATTTCCCAGCATCCTCGGGGGCTGCCAAAGACTCTCAAGCCCATATACATGGTTGGGCGAAGGAGTATTCCACTTGCCACTGAGTAACCCTTAGTGAAGTCCTGGGTGGACCTGCGACTGAGTCAATAGGGGAACCTTGGTAGGTGGCAGAGCTGGTGGCTGCTATGGTGGGCAGGCGCCAACGGCTGGAGGTAAACTGACGACGCCAAGATGGCCGTTTCGCGTAACCGCTTCCTCAGGGCGCTGATCACTTCCGACCGCTCCTCCCCAGTATAACCCCCCTATGACATGACCCACGTATTATGGGATTTGTAGTACTTTCCAAGACTTTGGTTCCCACAGACCACTGAGGCCACCAAAAAGGACCAATACAGACCACACTCAGCACACACAGCCCCCATGACCCACTCTACGTCCTGGTGCAGTTCGGAGGAGGGTGGGCCATGGATGATGGGACTTGAAGTGCCTCTACTCACTTCCCAAGTCCGCTGCAACCCTCATCCAATCACTGATCGAGACCAAACTTGCCATACATAACCCCCATGACTGCCTTCACATCCTGGTGAGGTTTGGGGGAGGACTGACAATGGATGATGGGATTTGTAGTACTTTTACACCCCTCTGTTCCCACAGACCACTGTGGCCCCCAACAAACACCGAGAAAGTCCACACTTGGCACACAGAGCCCCAGTGACCCACTCTACATCCTACTGAAGTTTGGAGGGGGACAGAACATGGATGATGGGACTTGCAGTACCTTCCCTCACTTCCCAATCCTGCTAGAAACCTAATCCAATGACTGATCAACACCAAATCTGGCACACAGAGCCCTCATGACCCACTCTACAGCCTGGTGCAGTTTACTGTGAGACGGACCACGGATGATGGGACTTGAAGTACCTTCACTCACTTCCGAAAAACAATGCATCCCTCATCCATTCACCAATACAGACCAAACTTAGCACACAGAGCCCCCATGACCCAATCTACATCCTACTACACTTTGGGGGGGACAGGACACAGAGATGATGGGACTTGCACTACCTTCAGTAATTTCATGATACCACTGCAACTCCCAATAATGATGGATCAAGACCAAACTTGGCACACAGAGCCCCCATGACCCACTCTACATCCTGCTGCACTTCTCAAATGACCCGGGCAGGGCCGGGTCCCCAAGCTAGTAAATAAATAAATCAGAACCAGACATCCTGAGGAGTGAGGTTGAATGGCCCTTAAGAAGCATTGCTAATAACAAGGCAGCAGGAGACAACGGGATCCCAGCTGAACTGTTTAGAATCAAGCCTTAGGGTTAGAAGTAGTCAGTAATGATGATGATGATAATGGTTGAGCCACACACACAAAGTTTGCAAACGTGGCAAACAGTATTCCCTGTACCCACCACTCCCACAAAACGGTTGCTTCTCCTTCCTGGCACTTCTCCATTTTGAGTTTCTCCGAAACCTGCTTCTCTTTCCTCTTGAACAAATTGATCTTCAGCAGGATTTCACAAGCCTCTGCCTTTGCGCTTTGAAGCCACCATTTCATACCTACAAATTGTACCAAATTGCTTGGGGCTTGTGTAAGAGTCTTGCATAGAAATACAGTTATTTAGATTTGATGAAAAGGGTTGTTTTTTTTCTCACCCGAGTGACAGTTTTGTCTTTTCAAGTATTAAAGCACTGCAGCAGCAACAGTCTTAGAGACATAGAGTTGGAAGAGACCTCATGGGCCATCCAGTCCAACCCCCTGCAAAGAACCTTCTTGTTCAGAAGTTGATTTTTAAGTATTCATAATTATGGTTTGGGAATGTTGCTTTTGTCGTTGTTGTAACAGACTTGTAGGTGCTTACTTACTGACTTACTTAGGTGATCCCTCGATGTCCAAGTAAGATTGTCCTCCAAGTGCGGTGTCCTGTCAGTAGGTCCATAGGTGACCGTGGAGCCCTATTCTTGACCTGCATGTTCTCCTCCAATGAGGAGATCAGTTTCCAGGTGGAAGACGGTCCTGGTCGGGGTTGGCTTGACATGACTCCCACTTGGTGGATCCATAGGTGATTGTGAAGACTTATAGTTGACTCGCATGCCCTTCCACAGTGAGGACATTGGTTTTCAGATGGAAGGTGGTCTCAGTCAGGGTTGGCTTGATATGCCTTCCTCTTGACACATTTCTCCCTTTCACCTTCCATTCGTGCCTCTTTGAATTCTGCAGCACTGCTGGTCACAGCTGACCTCCAGATAGAGAGCTCAAGGGCCAGGCTTCCCATTTCTTGGTGTCTATGTCACTGTTTTTAAGGTTGGCTTTGAGCCCATACTTAAATCTCTTTTTCTGTCCTCCAACGTTCTGTTTTCCATTCTTAAATGTGGAGTAGAGTAACTGCTTTGGGAGACAGTGATCGGGCATTTGGACAGCGTGGCTGGTCCAGCGGAGTTGATGGCAGAGGAGCATCGCTTCGATGCTGGTGGTCTTTGCTTCTTCTTCCTGCACACTGACATTTGTCCGCCTGTTTTCCCAAGAGATTTGCAGGGTTTTTCAGAGGCAGCGTTGATGGAATTGTTCCAGAAGTTGAATGTGACGCCTGTAGACAGTCCACGTTTTGCAGGCGTAGAGCAGGGTTGGGAGGACAATGGCTTTATAAACAAGCACCTTGGGATGGGAGGACAATGGGATCAAAGTTTGATGGTGAAGTTAGCAAAATCAGTGGCTTTGGGGGCTTTGGGGAATGGTGAAGGAAGGCCGGAGGAAGAGAAGCTTTCATTGTCAGGTTGGAACAGGGTGCCAACAGTAAACAACGCAGGAAAGCTAGAGCTAGGAGAGGGAGATGTTGTTCTAGCCAATCCTCACAGTAACTGTGTGGCCTCTAAAAAGCAAAGGTGACACCCTGTGACTTGCCCAGATTAACCAAGTAGAACATTTGTTCTGACTGTTAAAAGATTCCCTGGGGCTTGTTTGCGGTGGCGGTTCTCCATGGAAAATGTAAGATTGCAGAGCTCGGTGCCACGCTGATAACAATAAAAGAACGATAAGTGTTTCCAGAAATGTGTGCCTTTGGTGTGGCTGAACAAGTGCTTTGGCATTTCAGCAGCAGTGTCACAAACGGAAGCCATTGTTTCAGTTCCTCTTCTCAGGCCTTAAAAACCGTCCCCTCGCCTCACCAACGAGGAGAGCCATCTGCATGGGGACCTGCTGGGGCAGTTGTGGTTTCTTGAAAGCGAGGTGACATCTTCTGAACAAGGGCACAGGCAGCAAAGGAAACACCACAGGGAAAAGGGGGTCAACCTTCCCAATGTTAGCCAAAACCTTTTTTTAAAATTGATTGGAGTTATGTTGGGCGAGTGGGCTTATTAATTAATTAACAAAAGACCCTCCTCATAAATGCACAGCAGAGTAACTTAGCAGCAGCAGCAGCAGCGTGACCCAGGACCAGTCATCCAAAGTGATCAGAAGAACAAAAACACACAGACCAATGTTGTCTGTTCCTCAGGAGGCTTTTCTTTATAGCCAGATAATATGGTTGCAGTATTTACAAAACAAGCATTCCATGACACAGATAAAGTTCAACCTTCGCACTGGAGCTTCTCATACCGAGGCCTACCTCACACTCTGAAGCCTTTCTCCCACAGTGAGGTGTTCTCTCACACAGAGAGGCTTCTCTCAGATTGATTCAGAGGGGGACAAAGGGTAGGTGTAAATGGGTAATTCAATAACAATTATCTGTATGTATACTGCTATCACACAACGTATGAAAACACAATAGTGTACTTGAAGGAGCGGCTTACCCCATATTCGCCCAGAAGATCACTATGTTCAGAGGGGCGCAACTTACTTGATGTCCTGGGGATGAAGTTCTGCAGAACGTTTTCAATGGCTGCGCCGGTTTTATGGAACTCGCTGCCACCGGAGACACAAGCCTTGCGGGACCTGATGGCTTTCCGCAGGTCCTGCAAGACCTGGCTATTTAGGCAGGCGTTTGATGTGTGATGTCCGACGGCGCATGATTAACATTGCCACTCTGCTGTACCACTATTTTTCTGTATGTACCAGCCATGTCTGGCTTTGATATGGTGTGACTGCTTTTAAGATGTAATTTTATGCGTTTTAATCATGTGTTTTATATGCTGTTTTATGCTGTTGTATATGCTGTTTTATGTGCTGTAAACCGCCCTGAGCCTCAGGAAGGGCGGTTTATCAAATTTAAATAAATAAATAAATAATCAAGAAACGATGATCCTAAAAATGCAAGCCAAGAGTCTCTAATAATAGCCAAATAGTAGTAATTCAAAAGTTATTCACAAGTAAGGGATAGTTCCAAACAATATAATCCGGATTAATCAACATTTGACATCAACTGCAATAACAGCGCTTCTAGCACAGTATAGTATATCCATGGTAGATAGTTCACATGTCGTCATTGTGCGGTTTATATGTAAGCAAGCGCCAATATGCAGTCCTCATTTAAAAAAGCTCAAGTGAGACAATATAATCCGGGAAAGTCCAAAGACCAGCAAGGTCCAATCCTTGGGAATGATACATCCAAATATAGAAGTCAATCCACAATGTTCCATATACAGAGTCAAAATAAAGGCAAGCAGAAACGATGAAGCAAACTGTAAATCCCAAATGCGGACACTGAGGGGCGGCTACAGGCTGACGGCAAAGTTCCAGGCCTTTCCGTTACGCTTCTGTGGAGGCTTACTCGGAGCACAGTTAGCACGCTGAATAGTGGGCGTCCAGATACAGGAATTCATAAGTAATTTTCAAAGCAACATGCATCATCAAGTAGGTGATACTGGACTGAAAAGGAACATTGTGGATTGACTTCTTGAGCCAATATGACTTAAAGTAAGGAATTATGGAGCTCTCAGTGGCACAGCGGGTTAAACTGCTGACCTTGCTGACCCAAAGGTTGGCGGTTCGAATCTGGAGAGTGGGGTGAGTCAAATATTCCAAAGCTAACTTCAGTAATGAACTGCTCAATGATCGTAATTGGGTTAGGCTATCCTTCAAACAGGGGCCGTGGTGGTGCAGCAGGTTAAACCGTAACTGGATGGCTGCGAGCCAGTAAGTTGAAGGTGAACCCGGCGAAGACGGAGATCTTGTGGCTGGGCCGCCCGGAGGGGGTAGAGACCCAGTTGCCGACGTTTGATGGCGTGGCACTTTGCCCACAGCCTCTAGTTAAGAGCTTAGGGGTCCGGCTGGACACCCAGCTGTCGATGGAGGTGCAGATTGCCTGCGCCTGCAAGACAGCGTTCTTCCATCTGCGGCAGGCAAAACGTCTGGCTTCCTACCTCTCCCTTTGCGACCTGGCCATGGTGATCCAAGCCACGGTCATCTCGAGGCTCGACTACTGTAATGCGCTGTACATTGGCCAACCCTTGTCGGCAATCCGGAAACTTAAGCTGGTGCAGAACGCAGCAGCGCGCCTGCTTTCAGGAGCCCCAAGATCTGCTCATGTGTCTCCACTCCTGCGTGCACTGCACTGGCTTCCCATCGAATTCCAGGTCTCCTTCAAGGTTTTAGTTTTAACTTTCAAGGCCTTATATGGTTTGGGGCCAGTGTACCTGAGGGAGCGGCTTACCCCATACGTGCCCAGAAGATCACTGCGCTCAGAGGGGCTTAATTTACTGGAGGTGCCTAGTATTAAGATTTGCAGACTGTCGAGCACGCGGCAGAGGGCGTTCACAGTGGCCGCTCCGAGCCTCTGGAACTCTCTGCCTGAAGAGACACGGGCACTACGGGACCTGTTGGCATTTCGTAAGTCCGTAAAGACTTGGCTGTTTAGGCAGGCATTTGGCTCCGACTGATGCCTCCTATAACTTGCCAACATGCCATCCTGCCACGTCTTGCCACCTGCATTATTGTCGCCTCCTGGAGGTTTATTGCTGGGAGCGGGGTTAGCTGGTTTATATGTTGTTTTATCTGTTTTATTGGTGCTTTTATTGGTTTTATGCTGTAAATGGCTCTGGGCTCCAGAGAGAGCGGTCTACTAAATCGAATAAATAAATAAATAAATAAACTGCTGAGCTGCAGAACTTGCTGACAGAAAGGTCAGCAGTTCAAATCTGCGGAGTAAGGTGAGCTCCCGTTCTTAGCCCCAGTTTCTGCCAACCTAGCGGTTCGAAAACATCCAAATGTGAGTAGATCAATAGGTATCGCTCCGGCGGGAAGGTAACGGCACTCCATGCAGTCATGCTGGCCACATGACCTTGGAGGTGTCTATGGACAATGCTAGCTCTTTGGCTTAGATGAGCACCAATTTGCAGAGTCGGACACAACTGGACATAATGTCAGGGGAAAACCATTACCTTACACTTAAAAATGCACCTGTTCCAACTTACATACAAATTCAACTTAGGAACGAGCCTACAGAACCTCTCTTGTTCGAAACTTGGGGACGGCCTGTACAAGATTATTGAATTCTAAGAATGAGTTGTGACCTGCTGGTTGAAGTAAGCCATCTCTCTGTGTTTACCATTAGATCAATTCCGAAGAGCACCTTGATGGAGATGACAAGGAGATAATTTCTTGGGACCGCACTATTCCTGAAGAGATAAAGAAACAAGTCCAGCCTAATTTTGTACCAGCAGATAGCATCACGGTGTGGATCGATCCATTAGATGCAACTCAAGAATATACAGGTAATGTCTCTGAATTTGTGTCGATTTGCTTATTTCTTCTCCTGCATAATCTGATATTTCAGAAGAACTGCTCCATTTCATGGTTGCTGTGAATTCCCTGCTTCCCTTCAGTTCAATCAATGGAAACTTAGGCCAGGATGCTGGTTTGGTGTTGTTTTCTTTCCTGGAACTGTTTATCAGTGGCAGCAAGAGAAAGAAGCCCAATCTCTGTAAGCTTCTTGTCCAATGCTTTAGATCAAAAACATAATGATTGCATACGTATTTTACTGCAGCAACTATTTACCAAAGAACAAAAAGACAGTGGGGGGAAGTGTTGGGATTCAACCCCACACTGCCCAAGTCTCAAGTCCTCAGTGAGGAATAGTTTAGTTAGCTTAGAATAGGCTAAGCTTTCCTTTCCCCTATGTCTCCTGTATGACAGTTTGGAATGTACCTAATTTATTATTTATTATGTATTTATTAACTACATTTCTATGCTGCTTTTAATAATAATAATAAGAAGAATCATTATTTGTACCCTGCCACCATCTCCCCAATGGGGACTCGGGGTGGCTTACGTGAGGCCGAGCCGAACAACACAACAACAAAATAAAATCAATTAAAAAAACAACATAATTCCATAGAACATAAACTATAAAAATACTACAACATAGACCCCTTCTCTCACCCCCCCTCTTCCCATCTCTCTCCATAGCATTCCAGCCCTTCTTTTTCTACCCTCCCTGCTCCTCCGTATCCCACAAGACACAGTTCTTTAGGTACATATTGAATACAGAATGGGAAGGGTAAAAAAACATCCTTTTGGGGGATGGTAAATGTGCTATTAGTTCCTTGAGGGGGGCAGCGGGAGAGTCTTATCTGATGCTGGCAGTAGGCTACTGATCAGTTTGGTAATACTACAACACCTTTTCACCTGCAGCAGTGGACCTAGTGTCGACCATGGCAACACTAGGACTCTCCCTCTGTGAGTCGGGACCCACACACCAGGCGGGTCATACCCTGGATCTAATCTTCTACGCAGGCGTCCAAGTGAACCTAGCCTCTATTACTGAGGTTCCATGGTCGGATCACTGTGCCCTGAGAATCCGGATAGAACTGGCTCCCCCACCCTGCAAGGGCGCCGAACAAATTTGGGTTCGCCCAAAGAGACTTATGGAACCTGCTAGGTTCCTGAATGCTCTGAGGGATCTGGAGTCTGTCAGCGCCTCCATCGATGAGCTGGTGGACGCCTGGAACATCAAACTGTCCAATGCTCTCGATGAGGTCGCCCCTATACGTCCTCTCCGCCTCCGTAGGAATCGGGCGCCTTGGTTTACTGAGGAGTTACGTTCGATGAAGCGGGAGAAGAGATGGCTAGAGAGCGTGTGGAGGAAATTCCGTGACGAAGGTTCGAAATCAACTTATAAGCTTTTCAAAGATGCTTATGAGAAAGCCATCAAGGAAGCGAAAAAATCGTAGTATGCTACCTTGATTGCGTCTGCGAGCTCTCGCCCAGCACAATTGTTCAAGGTAATTAAGTCTCTGACGATGGTCCCTACCATCGCAAACGGTGATAATCAGGCCCTCACTGCCGAGGCTTTTCAGAGCTACTTTGCAGACAAGATCTCGACCCTCCGCCGGGACCTTCCGGCCACGATTGATACAGTTAGTGAACTTGAGACTCCATGGCCTCTTGCCGGGCCCACCTCCGACCGGTTCACGCCACTGGACGCAGAAGCTGTTGATAGGATTATTGCTGCAGCTCGCCCGACTACCTGTTCCCTTGATCCGTGCCCCTCCTGGCTGGTGAAAGCCATCCTGGAGGGGTTGTGAGACCCTCCGTTGAATATAATTAATACTTCCCTAGCCCAGGGAGTATTTCCAGAGGGTTTAAAAGAGGCGGTGGTCTCTCCATTGTTGAAGAAGCCAGGATCAGATCCAACGGTCCCCTCCAACTACCGCCCGGTTTCGAATCTATCGTTCCTGGGCAAGGTACTTGAGAGGGCGGCAATGGAGCAGTTGCAGTCCTTCCTAGATGACGCAGCTTGGCTAGACCCCTTCCAGTCCGGCTTCCGTCCTGGGCATGGGACGGAGACGGTTCTGATCTCCATCTCGGATGAGTTGCGTTGCCAGCTGGATCAGGGCGGATCGGCGCTGCTCGTGTTATTGGACCTCACGGCGGCGTTTGATACAGTCGATTATGGTCTATTGACTCACCGCCTTGCTAGGGCCGGAGTTAGGGGGACAGCCCTTAATTGGGTGACCTCCTTCCTCCGGAACCGGCTACAGCGAGTGAGGAGGGGCAAGGATGTCTCCGGGGGTTCCCCGCTTCTCTGTGGGGTTCCTCAGGGGGCTATTCTCTCCCCCCTCTTATTTAACATCTATATGCGACCACTTGCCCAGCTGGTGCGTAGTTTTGGGCTGGTGTGCCATCAGTACGCTGATGACACCCAGCTTATCCTGAAGATGGAGGGCAGCCTCGAATCCGTACCCGATAACTTCCATCGTTGCCTTGAGGCCGTCACTGGATGGCTGCGAGCCAGTAGGTTGAGGGTGAATCCGGCAAAGACAGATCCTGTGGCTGGGTTCCCCGGACTGTAGGGATGTTCAGCTTCCAACCCTGGACAGCGTGACACTATGTCAGTCGCCCTCTGTTAAGAGCTTAGGAGTAACCCTGGACCCCCTGTTGTCGATGGAGGCTCATGTCTCCAGCGTCAGCAGGGTGGCATTTTTCCATCTTCGACAGGCGAGGAAGCTGACCCCCTACTTGTCCCGACGCGACTTAGCCACAGTGGTCCAAGCCACGGTCATCTCGAGGCTGGACTACTGTAACGCTCTGTACATTGGCCTTCCTCTGTCGGTAATCCAGAGACTCAAGCTAGTGCAGAACGCTGCAGCGCGACTCCTGGCGAGGTTCCCGATTGGCCACCACATCACGCCAATCCTGCGCGAACTGCACTGGCTCCCAATAGAATGCCGGATTACCTTCAAAGTGTTAGTCCTAACTTTTAAGGCCTTACATGGTCTGGGGCCAGTGTACCTGCGGGACCGCCTTGTCCCATATCATCCCACCAGATCACTGCGGTCCGAAGAGCTAAATCTCCTGGTCATCCCAAATGTGAAGACCTACCATCTGTCCGCAACACGCCGCCGGGCTTTCTCTGTTGCAGCCCCAACCCTGTGGAACGCACTGCCCGCCGGCATCCATGCCACCCAGAGCCTCCTCCCGTTCAGGAGAGCAGTTAAGACATTGCTGTTTCAGCAAGCCTTGGGGGTTAGCTAGACTGTAGCTCCCGCTGCCTAGCTGACACCCCACTGCGACTCCATCTGCTGTTTCAATTGTTCTAGTTGTAATTCTATTCTAATGGTGTTACTGTGGTTTATGAGATATCTGTCAATTGTATTTTACGAACTGTTGTGAGTCGCCCCGAGCCATTGGGGGGGGGGGGGCGCAGGCAAATGCGAAATAATAAATAAATAATAAATAAAAGTCCGGAGGAACATTGATTGTATCAGTTGTGGTGTCATAAGTCAGGTGCGAGCAATCACTTGCCAGTAGACTTGGGGGGGGGAGTGAGGTGTAGCTGCCGCAGAGAACACTTAGTTTGTCTCTTGCCTGAAGTCTCCTGCCCTCCTTTTCACCTCTTCCTTGCTGGATGCTTCAGGTAAGATTGCACGGCTGTGGGGGCTGCGCCCAGTATGTTTGGAGAGGCTGGCCCCAGGCAGACGTTCTAAAGTCCTAAAGTTCTGCCTTCTTACCCTTTTCATATGGGGAGTATGTGCTGTGTGCTTTGAGATCTCTTTCTCTCTCCTTGTGTGTCAGGAGAGATGCCGTGATTGATTTCCCCCCCTCTCTTGAAACCTGAGAAGAGATGGCTGTTATGAGCAGCTCAGACCCAGTTCTTGATTATTAAGAAATGCAGTTATTACTGTAAATAAACCTTTTGTGATTTTTTTTTACGATTGGACTCTGCATGTTTGCCTGCCTAAGCTCTGAATTCTGTACAGCCACATCACACAGCACTTCACACAATGCTTGTTTGTTTGTTTGTTTGCAGTATTTATATACCGCTTTTCTCACCCCTGGGGGGATTCAAAGCGGTTCACACATAAAATGGCAAAATTCAATGCTTTGCATTGGGCACCGATACAATGCCAATACAAACAATTACACTAGTAAAACCACAATAAATCATAAATCATAATTAAAACAATACATCAACAAACATTAAAACAATAAAACAGCCTCATCAATCAAATTGCCATACCAGTCAATGTCCCTCTAAACTGCTACATACATCTACTGTCCGAAGGCCTGGTCCCAGAACCATGATTTAAATTTTTTTCTAAAAGTCAGGAGGGGGGTAGCGGATCTTACCTCATTTGGAAGTGTGTTCCATAGGTGGGGGGCCACAGCCGAGAAGGCCCTGTCTCTCGTCCCCGCCAGGCACATTTGTGCTGTTGACGAGAGCAAGAGCATGGCCTCCCCGGATTATCTTAGATTACGAGGAGGGACGTAGGGGTGGGTGCGTTCGGACAAGAAAGCTGGGCCAGAACCCGTATAGAGCTTTTTAGCTTATTTATTTATTTATTTTTATTTCATTCGGCTTCTATGCCGCCACTCCCGGCGGGCATAGTTGAGCTGATGCTCAAGTTTTGTATCCTGTTTGTTTTAGGATGCTGTTTATTTCAGGGTAGTTTTACCTAACAGGAAGCACGTATAATACCAAAAAGATGAAGTAAGGATTCTGTGAGAGTTAAACGGGTGTGTGTGGTTTCCTTCACCCTACATGGATCTAAAGCTCTTACGTTCTTACCCTTCAGAGAATCTTCGCCAGTATGTGACTACAATGGTATGCGCTGCTGTGAATGGAAAACCAGTTATAGGAGTAATACACAAGCCATTTACTGGATACACAGGTATGAGGGTGTGTTTTTATGCCTGTTTACAATAGTTTTGAAATATTGTGATCCATTTTTGTTTATAGTTCTTCCAGGGACAAATACTGTAGACCAGGCATGGGCCAACTTGGGCCCTCCATATGTTTTGGATTTCAGTTCCCACAATTCTTATCAGCCTACCAGCTGTTGGGAATTCTGGGAGTTGAAGTCCAAAACACCTGGATGGAGGGCCCAAGTTTTCCCGTGCCTGCTGTAGATGTTCTCTTCGATTGTGTTGGCCCTCTCCAGTGGAGTTGTGGTCAGTGTAAGGGAGTCTTTAGCCTTGCAAATCTCTTAGAAGCATGTGCAGAGTTCCTGCAGAGAGAGATTGAGGCTCTCTAGGGCAGTGTTTCCCAACCTTTTTTGAGCCGTGGCACGCTTTTTACATTTACAAAATCCTGGGGCACACCACCAACCAAAATGACACAAAATGACACTCGTAACACAGTAATACATACTGTATAGTTAATATGTTTTTAAATGTATTTATACACTCAGTGTGAAACCTGGGCCTGTTCCGGTGAACACAACATAGGTATCCTGGCAGGAATGGCAGAAAGACACACACGAAGGTCTTGCTCAACAGCTGTCAGTCTCTGTGTTTAGTTTTTATCGCAGTCAAGCTTGAGAAGCTCATCTCACACAGATGTGGTTGAAAACAGGAGCAATGTCAAAATAGGTGCTGCCATTTTGATCCGAGGGGGCAGCGTGAGCGTGTTCAGGAGGGGAAGGGGAGGGAGGAAGACGTGGGGTGAGTCTGGCAGTAGCGCCCTCACGGGTCATGTCTTCCTCCCTCCCCCCTCCCCTCCTGAGCAAAGCGAGCAGAGCGAGGCTGGGAAGAAGGGACCCCGAGTGGAGAAGAAAAAGTGTTTGGTAGGAGGGGGAAGAAAGGTTATTGGAGGTTCCAATTTCCCACGGCACACCTGATGATCGCTCACGGCACACTAGTGTGCCCCGGCACACTGGTTGGGAAACACTGCTCTAGGGTGAGCAAGGATCGACAACATCACAGGAAAGCTGCCAGCAATGCAAAGCTGTTGAGGGTCTGCAGCCCACCGCCGAATGACTCTTTCCCTCTGTTTTGCAGCCTGGGCCATGGTGGGCGGAGGAGCCAACATCAAGGCACGGTCTTCCTACAATGAACAGGCGCCCACCATCATTGTGTCCCGGTCCCACGAAGGGAAAGTGAAGCAAGTTGCTTTGCAGACCTTTGGAAATAAGACTGTGATCATTAAAGCCGGCGGTTCAGGTTTGTAGTTATTGTGAACTTTTCAGGCCATTGCAGGCACAGGCCAACTTGGGCCCTCCCTCCGGGTGTTTTGGACTTCAACTCCCACAATTCCTAGCAGCTGGTAGGCTGTTAGGAATCATTGCTGTAATTGTAAATGAACCTGGTTGTAAGGTTTTAAATGCTTAGTGGGAGAAAATTCTTAACGGCTAGGAAATCATTTGGTTAAAAATGTAAGCCATGCCCAGGGATACTATGTGTGGTTGGCAAAGATCTAAGTCAGCAAAATGGCATGTTGCCAGGTTTTTGATTGTTGGTGGGTTGCTGGGAATTTTCTGAGCTGACTTGCCATGTTCCAGAAGCATTCTCCCCTAATGTTTCGCCCACATCTATTTAACACAACGAGTAGGCTTGTAAAGTAAACAAAGCACAACACGGTGATTAAACTGGGGAAAAAAATACCTCCAGGTCTGATGGCATGGCTATGAGGAATAATAAAAGAGTTCCATACATAAGTTTTGTAGATCACATCAATGTATATAATGTATCAAAAAACACATAAATAGGAATGAACGAGCACAGAAACGGAAGGAGTCCCAAGCTTTAGTCCAAGTGGAGTAGCTTGAAAGTTCCGATATAAACGTCCGTTTAAATCCGGGTTATAAAGTCTCCAACAGAAGAGTTCTTCACAAAGAGGGAGGGAACTCCAACTGAGTCCGGCCGTGGTTCGGGGAGAAACCACTGCCCAAGTATTTATTTATTATTTGGATTTCTTGGTCGCCCCTTCCAAGTGGCTCGGGGCGACTCACAATCGTTAAAAACAGTTACAATCAATAAAAACACAGTAAAACACAGTAAAAAGCAATACATGGCACATATTAAAACATGGTTGGATGTACACATCCACAGTTAAAACAGATAATGGTGCCTGTTTGCTACATAAAGTCTTAGCCCTTAGCCATATCGTGGAGCCTTAGCCTTGCTCCGACCCAAAAGCCTGTATGAACAGGTGGGTTTTACAGGCCTTTCAAAAGGCCAGTAAAGTGGGCACCGCGCGAATGGCAGGAGGGAGAGCGTTCCATAACACAGGAGCGATAACACTAAAAGCTCTCCTCCGGGTTGTAGTCAGGTGGAGGGCTGCATGACTTGGTACCGCCAAGAGGTTCGATGATTCGGATCTCAGTGGTCTTAAAGGACTATATGGGGAAGTATAATTCCAAGAATATCTGGGTGGTGGAGCTGGATACTCCAAACAGGGAAATCCCAAGGACGCTGGGAGACGCAGGCGTGGGCGTCTCCACAAGTAAATTCCGGTACTACACACAAGCCTTTTGGTTACCCTGCTCTATCTAGGAGCAGGGTTATGTCTGGATCATCTCCCTGATTGATTATATGGACACAAGGATATTGTATCGTAAGCCTTGACAAAGGAACACGAAATGATTTTCTTTGTGGCCGCCTACCGGAGCATTTGCAAACCGTCGGCTTGTGTGTAGTACCGGAATTTACTTGTGGAGACGCCCACGCCTGCGTCTCCCAGCATTGTGAGTTCTCTTGGAAACTAGACAAGTGGGGTTTATATATCTGTGGAATGATGTCCAGGGTGGGAGAAAGAACTCTGGTCTGCTTGAGGCAAGTGGGAATGATGCCATTGGCCACCTTGTCCCCCCAGCATGGGGAGCTGGAGCTGATAGAGGGAGCTCAGCCTGCTCTCCCCGGGTTCAAACCACTGACCTGCGCTTGGTGAATCAGGGGGGCCAGTAAGGCAGTTCCATCTTGCCTCCAGTGTCATCAGTTGGGCGCCCCCCCAAGCACCAATCGCTGCTCCGAGATCAGAGTGAAGAGAGGGGCCAAGAAGGCACTTCCATCTTGCCTCCTGCACTGTGCATATAATACAATATAATATATGCTATATATATTTTATATTACATGTCTCTCTCGGCATTACTTCGCGAATGAAGATTCTTAGGAAGGACTCATCCCACGCTTTTTACAGGCACGTTGATGACTAAAAAGGCCAATCTGAGATATGCAAGTTTGGTTGCAGAAAGCACAGCAGAAAGTCTCCTTGGGTGATGTTGTTTCCAATTTGCGGTTCTTTCTGCGTTGTCGTTTCTCTTCGAGACCCATTCGGCGTGTCTTCTTGAAAGAGGCCGCAGCACTGTGGACAGTGCATTTCCATGCCTCCTGATGTGAGGCCAGGGTGGACCATTGTTGGTGATCAATCTGGCCAAGCCTGAGATGTTGTTTCAGGGAGTCCTTAAATCTCTTTTTGGGGGCTCCTCTCTTGCGCTGACCCGTGGCGAGTTCACCATAGCATAGTATCTTTGGGAGGCGGTGGTCCTCCATCCTAGAGATATGCCCTGTGTTCTCAATAGCATGGCCTCAATGCTGGTGATCCCTGCCTTCGAGCCTGTGCAATGGATTTTTCTGGTGGAGCGCAGCATGCACAGAACTGGCCTCACCCTTTAAACCAAAGGTTCGTCCGCCGGGACCTAGCAAACTTGGACAATGGCAGCGAGGTCCTCAGGTCGTAGGTTTGGTTTGAGTTTCCTTCTCTTAGATGGTTGACCTTACAGGGTTAGACGAGCACCATCTGCCCAGGTTTGAAAACAGAGTTTTCCTTAGGATGGTTGCCAAAAGGCTAGAGAGCCCATCCTGCCCTTTGACGCTCTTTGTCAGACCCTTCGGTTGTGACCTGTCTGGCATGGGAGGCCCTACCGGGGGCTATTATGCCACCGCCAGCATAGCTCACAACTTCATTAGGGTACGCAAGCCTTTTCCCCACTGCAAGGGGGCGCCAATGGAGATAATAATACTAATAATATTACAGTATAATGTTATAGTACAATGTAATATATAATATTAATATTGTGCTACGGCAATAAGTTAATATAGTGTATTTACATTTTACTTGTAAGCCGCTCTGAGTCCCCTTCGAGGCGAGAAGGGCAGCATATAAATGCCATAAATAAATATGTATTTCTTTGGTTAAGTTTCTCTAATTATGGGCGATCAGCAGATCCTAGTGCTGGAAGAGTCCAAAAATATGGTGAGATCTGTCCTAAGACAACACAACCTGCTTTGTCCACACCTCAGATCCTGGAACGATGCAGGATATCATTGTTCCGGCAAAGGGAGAAAGGTTTTGTACCAAGGAAGCAGTTTCCCTTGAGTAAATAACCTGAATCAACAAGCCTTGTTTGTACTTCGCTTTTGTAGGGAGAGGGAGCCTCATACGGAGTTAACCGTGCATTTCCGAAACACCTAGTTGCCCTGTTTGCTTTGTTTCAGGGCCTGAATTGTGTAATGGCATTCAAATGTTAAGCGAGTTTAGAGATCCTTGCATGCTGTAGTCCAGTGTTTCCCAACCAGTGTGCCGTGAGCGATCATCAGGTGTGTCGTGGGAAATTGGAACCTCCAATCCCCTTTCTTCCCCCTCCTGCCAAACACTTTTTCTTCTCCACTCTGGCTCCCTTCTTCCCGGCCTCGCTCTGCTTGCTTTGCCTCGCTTTCCTCTGGGGCGAATCTGCGCAGTAGCGCCCGCACGGGTCACGCCTTCCTCCCTCCCCCCTCCCCTCTTGAACACGCTCACGCTGCCCCCTCGGATCAAAATGGCAGCAGAAGCGGCAGTGGAGAAGAAAAGGTAAGTGTTGGGCAGGAGGGGGAAGAAAGGGCGCGAAGGGGGAGGGGGAGGAAGAGGTCTCTGTCGAAAGCTGGCATGGGCAAACTTGGACCTTCCAGGTGTTTTGGACTCCAACTCCCACCATTCCTAGCAGCCTCATGCCCTTTTCCTACCCCCCTCAGCCACTTAAGCAGGAAAGGGCCCCAGGCTGTTAGGAATGGTGGGAGTTGGAGTTCAAAGCACCCAGAAGGCCGAAGTTTTCCTATGTCTGTTTTAGGGACCTTAAAGTGGTGAGCCTCCTTCCAACATTGTGATTATGGTTAGAAAACAAACAACAACATAACATAACATTGTTTGAGTCCACAGTGCTCTCTGGGTGTAGGTAAACTACAACTTCCAAACTCAAGGTCAATTCCCAAGCAAACCCTTTCAGTACTTTCTGTTGGTAATGAGAGTCCAATATGCCAAGTTTGGTTCAATTCCATTGTTGCAAGAGTTCAGGGTGCTCTTTGATTGTGTGTTAACTCTAAATCCCAGAAACTGTAACTCCCAAATGTCAAGGTCTATTTTCCTCAAACTCCATCTGTGTTCACATTTGGGCATATTGAGTATTCATGCCAAGTTTGGTCCTGATCCAACATTGTTTGAGTCCACAGTGCTCTCTGGATATAGGTGAACTACAACTCCAAAACCCAAGGTCAATGCCCACCAAACCTTTATAGTATTTTCTCTTGGTTATGGGAGTTCTGTGTGGGAAGTTTGTGTCCTTCTGCCATTCCTGCCAGGATATCTATGTTGTGTTCATCGAAACCGGCCCAGGTTTCACACTGAGTGTATAAATACATTTTAAAAACATATTAACTATATGTATTACTGTGTTAGAGTGTCGTTTTGTGTCATTTTGGTTGATGGTGTGCCCCAGGATTTTGTAAACGTAAAAAATGTGCTGCGGCTCAAAAAAGGTTGACAAACACTGCAGTAGTCTATAACAGGCATGGGCCAACTTTGGCCCTCCCTTCCGGTGTTTTGGACTCCAACTCCCACCATTCCTATTAGCCTCAGGCCTCTTTCTTTCTTAAGCGGCAGAGGGGGAAAAGGAAGGGAATTGAGGCTGATAGGAATGGTGGGAGTTGGAGTCCAAAACACTGGGAGGGAGGGCCAAAGTTGGCCCATGCCCAGGCTCTAAAACACTTTTGGACAGTAAGTCTTGAATGATTTTCCCTTTAGGATACAAGGTCCTGTCCCTCCTGGACGTCCCCGAGGCAGATCAGGAGAAAGCGGACGTCTACATCCACGTCACTTTCATCAAGAAGTGGGACATCTGCGCAGGCGACGCGGTGCTGAGAGCCTTAGGGGGCCACATGACGACTCTGGCGGGAGAGGAGATCGACTACACGGGGTCCGTCGCCAACGACGGCGGGCTCATCGCCAGCATCAACATGGACCACAAGGCCCTGGTTGAGAAACTCCCCGTTCAGGACAAGCCCTCGCAGAACTGAACCTGGGAAAGAGCTTGGAAATGATCCGTTGGAGGCGGTAACCGGCCTTGGGAATGGGCTGCTCTGCAGTAATTGTGCATTTGGAAGAACACCGATGGGCTGTCACAGATCGCTGGGACGCATGATGTGCTTATGCCTCTGTATCCAGGTGCACTTTGAGGCTGTCCATAACAGGACTTTGCGCCAGTCATAACAGAAGCACACTACAAACCTTGGTTCCGGTTAACCTTCACATCCGGTTACAACCTTCTTTACATTGCCAAATGAGAAATAATAATAACTATCTGGGCCATTTGAACTCCGTGGATAAATATTGTTCATTCCTTTGGGATACGAAATCTTAAGGGATCCTTGTGCGACTCCCATTCATCTCGGGCACAACTTGAAACGACGAATACTTGGATCTACTTTTAATGTTTACCCCCAAAAAATGCAAACCAGCTTAAATGTGGATGAGAGTGTTAATAGCTGTGTGGTTTTACATTCGTGTACTTTATTATGGCATCCTTTACATGTATTATTTTAAAAGAAAGAAAGTGTGTTCCCCTTGATATAGTTTCACGTGTTGAGCATTGCCATTGCGGGCCGTTATTGCACTTGCTCCAGTTCCTTAACATTTGGTGTGGAGCTTCCCCGTTCGTCACCTGTCCTTGTCCATTCATGAAGTCGCTTGATGAGAGAAATTCAGAGTTTTGATTACAATCGTTGGCCTAAACCAGGGGTGCCCACACTTTTTCAGCATGCGAGCTACTTATAATAAAACCAAGTCAGAAAGATCTACCTACCTCCTCAAGGCTGGAGCGGGAGGGGGGGCCGGGGCTTGGCCTGGCCTGCCCCCCTCTGGCTTCGCTCTACTAGCAGCTTCTCCAGGCTTGAGGATGGCAGTGCCAAGCCAGCTTTGTGCTAGCTATGCCACCACTGGCTTGGCATTGCCATCCTCAAGCCTGGAGAAGCTGCTGGTAGAGCTGAAGCCAGAGTGGGGACGGAGCCAGGCCGCGCCAAGCCCCCCCGGCTTTGGAGCTCCCAGCAGCTTCTCCAGGCTTGAGAATGGCAGTGCCAAGCCAGCTTTGTGCTAGCTATGCCACCACTGGCTTGGCACTGCCATCCTCAAGCCTGGAGAAGCTGCTGGTAGAGCTGAAGCCAGAGTGGGGACGGAGCCAGGCTCCCAAGCCCCCCCCTCCCCTTTGAGCTCCCAGCAGCTTCTCCAGGCTTGAGGATGGCAGTGCCAAGCCAGTGGTTGCATAGGTAGCACAAGGTTGGCACTGCCATCCTCAAGCCTGGAGAAGCTGCTGGTAGAGCTGAAGCCAGAGGGGGGTGGAGCCAGGCCTGCCAAGCCCGCCCCCTCTGGGTTTGGAGCTCCCAGCTTCTCCAGGCTTGAGGATGGCAGTGCCAAGCCAGTGGTGGCATAGCTAGCCACCACTGGCTTGGCATTGCCATCCTCAAGCCTGGAGAAGCTGCTGGTAGAGCTGTAGCCAGAGGGGATGGAGCCAGGCCGCCAAGCCCCCTGGCTTTGGAGCTCCCAGCAGCTTCTCCAGGGTTGAGGATGGCAATGCCAAGCCAGTGGTGACATAGCTAGCACAAGGCTGGCTTGGTACTGCCATCCTCACGCCGGGAGAAGCTGCTGGTAGAGCTGAAGCCAGAGGGGGGCCAGGCCCCACCAAGCCCCCTCCCTCTGGCTTTGGGCTCCCAGCAGCTTCTCCAGGCTTGAGGATGGCAATGCCAATCCAGTGGTGGCATAGCTTGCACAAGGCTGGCTTGGCATTGCCCTCCTCAGGCTGGAGCAGCTGCTGGGAGTGCCGGCCGGGAGGGGTGGGGGCTTGGTGCGGCCTGGCTCCGCCCCCTCTGAGAAGCTTCCCATCCGGCTGGGATTGACCTTCAATCCCAGGATCGACTGGTCGATCGCGATCAACTTCCTGGGCAGCCCTGGCCTAAACAGACCATGCAGCCTCTGAAAATCCTCGCTCAAGTGTCCCGCCAGAAATTGCATTCCAGAAATGTTATTTGGTCTGCTTTTGAAATCTCATCCGTTGGAAAGGGCGTGGGTTAGTGCCACGAACCATGTAAAGCAACATCAAAACCATTGGATGTGCTGAATCCGGTCTCCCCTTCTATTAATAATGCACGAGGGAGAGAAGAAAGCAAACGCCCGTCGATTTGACCCTCCAGGTCAGGCCTGGGCAAACTTTGGCCCTCCAGGTGTTTTGGACTACAACTCCCACAATTCCTAACAGCCGGTAGGCTGTTAGTAGTCCCAAAACACCTGGAGGGCCAAAGTTTGCCCAGGCCTGCTCCAGGTGATGTGACAATGCCGGCCCCAGATCCGTTGTGTCAGTCTTCCCTGCGGATACTACTGTCCCTCGGTGTGTGATTGCTTGAATGTTTGGTGAATGTTTGCTCAGAGAAATAGGCCAGTGTTTGTGCACCTCACAAAAAAACAAACAAAACACAATTTTACTTTGTTTTATTGCAGAGATATTCTTCTTCCTTGGTGTTTTTGGTAGTATGTTAACTTATTTTGGTCACTTGGAAAACAAAAAAACTCCAGCTGATTAGTAAAATGAAGTGCAGCCCTGGATCGACCCGTCTGCTCAGAACGAAGTCTCATTGTTTTCGGTTGAAACCGATTCCCCGTTGAGACAAAACAACTGCCAAGAGGTCAGTGTTGGTCAGAAATGGGAAGACTACTTTTCTTTCATGAAAAAAAGTGTTCAGATCACACGGCTTCACTTCAAAAGTATTGATCTGTGGTTCATTTCCACTTTGACACAAGACTGTTTGAAAATTAAATGCTTTGTAATGGATCCCGCTTCTGCCTGGTGCCACTGATTGATTGATTTCCCGCATTTATATCCCATCACTTCTCAACTTTGGCGTAATGGTTACAATAAAACATTGGAGCGTGTGGTTACTAAAAAACTTGCACAAAGCTTGAAACAAATTACAAGCAACGTAGCACCCCAGATAATACTGTGCTATGGTATTATCTGCTGACTACAACTACCTGGCTCTGCTTCCTCAGCCAGAGTCCTAAAACCCAGCAAAAATCTGCTAACTCTCTCAAGAGCCTAACTCACTCTGACCTCCTCTGTCAGAGACCAACCATCAACTCCCTCCAGAGTTCCGAAGCTCCCTAACTGCCCTGCTCACCAACTGTCAGTTTTCGATGTTCCAACCGACATTTAACCCCTGGTGCCTGGCCCAACTGCCTACTGGCTCTCTAAGGTTCTATCTCCCTTTCCCTAAGCTGTCTCCAACTCAGCCTAAACTGGGAACCCAACCTTAAAATGGCCGTTCATCCAAAACAGACCATTAAATGGCCAACCCACCAAAAAGGGCTTTTTCCCACTGAACTTCTTCTGGCCCAAAATACAGGCAATTTGTCACAGACGGCATTACATTGAGCCCTGTTCAGAGGCTACTGCAAAAGAGTACAATAATAAAATCACAAATTAAACATCTCGTAATTTAAACCATACATAAGATTAAAACAGTAAAAACCAGTCTCGTTAGTCACATCACCATTGCAATTTGTCCCTTTAAAGTGCTGCTTACATCTATTGCCCAAAAGCCTGGTCTCAGAACCACGCCTTTAATTTCTTTCGAAAAGCCAGGAGGGAGGGGGGCCGATCTTAATTCAGTTGGGAGCCTGTTCCATAGGCGGGGAGCCACCACCGAGAAGGCCCTATCCCTCGTCCCCACCCGGCGCATTTGAGATGTTGACGGGAGCGAGAGCAGGGCCTCCCCGGATGATCTTAGATTTCGAGGTGAGACGTAGGGGTGGATGCGTTCGGACAAGTAGGCTGGGCCAGAACCGTTTAGAGCTTTATAGGTCAACACCAGCACTTTGAATTGGGCCCGGAAATGGACAGGCAGCCAGTGACTCTTGCTGATACAGCAAAATAAAAGAATGAGATATAAAGGACCATATGCTAACCCTATAATAGAAAAGCTAAAGGAGCTCTTCTTTCCTTAGTACAAACCAGAGATGGGAAACTGACCTTCCAGTCCGGATGGGATTACAATTCCCACTAGGAACTATGAGGAATTAAGGGAGCTGCAATGAGACAAACACCTGAGGCACACAACTGCCCGACATTTAATATGTATTTGCCTCAATTCTCAATGAAAGGGTGTACGTACACTCAGCAGAGAAAGAGGTCTGAGAGTTCAATGCACTGACCTTCCCAAACTCAATGTTTGGGCAATTCTTTGAGCAAACCATCCTTTGATTTTGTTAGAAAAGGCTCCAGCTCAACTCCAGCAGCAACTCGATGGGTTGACAATGAGACAGACTATCTACACACACACAACAGGAACGTACAATTCTTTGGTGCAAAACTTATAAACACAGCCCCCTCCCTGTCAAAAGGGGGGAAATGATATATACCAGCATTCAAAGAATCTTCTACATGAAGGGACAGTTCAAAAAGTAATTTGATTGTATTCATGGAGTATTTGGAAGTGGTAATCTGGCTGCCAACCTATGTACTAGCTCAGGGCTGTCCAACTTCTTTTGGCCCAGGGGCCGGAGTTCTGGTCACTGATGACCCGGGGCCGCAGCGGGGGGTGGGGTCGCTGCGAGGCGGGGCGCTCTGACAGCGTGCTGACGTCAGCACGCCTGACGTCACTGCCGGCGTCCCAGCGGCCTGCCCCTTTTTGGCGAGGCTTGCTGACGTCACCAAGTCCCGCCCGAAAACGCCGCATTGTGACGCGGGGTGGCGCGAGTTCCTTCCACCTCTTCCTCCTCACCGCTGAGGAGGAAGAGGTGGAAGGAACCCGGCGCCACGCCAGCGTCACCAAGCGCAGCGTCCCCTTTCGGCGGGGCTTGGCGACGTCACCCAGCCCCGCCGAAAAGGGGCGGGCCGCACAGGACGCCGGCGTGGTGACGTCAGGCGTGCTGACGTCAGCACGCTGTCAGGAGCGCCCCCGCCTTCGCAAGCGACCCCACCCCCGCTGTTTCCTAATTGGTTATATTTCGGCGTGTCTTCTCGAAACAGGCCGCAGCATTGTGGATAGTGCGTCTCCATGCCTCCCGATGTGAGGCCAGGGTGAACCATTGTTGGTGCTCAATCTGGCCGAGCCTGAGATGTTGTTTCAGGGAGTCCTCTTTTTCGGAGCGCCTCTCTTGCACTGACCCATGGCAAGTTCACCATAGAGTAGTATCTTTGGGAGGCGGTGGTCCTCCATCCTAGAGACGTAGCATAGCCTCAATGCTGGTGATCCCTGCTTGCTCAAGGACAGCAACATTAGTCACATAGTCGGTCCAGTGTACATTTAGGATTGTGCGAAGACAGCGATGATGAAAGCGTTCGAGGAGTCGTAGTTGTTGGCGATAGGTGACCCATGTTTCAGACCCATAGAGGAGAATAGACAGTACGATAACTCTGTACGATAACTCTGTACGATAACACTGATTTTGGTGCTTTGCCTCAGGTGCTTGTTGCTCCAGACTCTTTTGTGAAGCCTTCCGAATGCACTCTATGCCTTTGCTAAACTGTGATCGATGTCTTTATCAATCTTGGTGTCTGAAGAGATTATGCTTCCCAGGTAAATGAACTGCTGGACGGACTTAAGCACAGATGTGCCCATGCTGACGTGGGGATGGTGGTGTTCTTCCTGTAGTGCGGTCTGGTAGAGGACTTCCGTTTTCTTCAGGCTGACTTCCAGCCCAAACTGCTCTGCAGCTGTTGCAAAGCAGGATGTGAGGCGCTGCAGAGCTGCTTCTGATTGGGCGACAAGGGCAGCATCATCAGCAAAAAGCAGCTCACGGACTAGATAGTTTAGAGTCTTAGTGCGAGCCCTCAGGCGGCTTAAGTTGAACAAGCTGCCATCAGTACGATAGCGTATATATATGCTGTCTTCTTCTTGTATTTATTTCATGTATTTATATTATTACTATTAACTGTATTTATTTATTATTTCATGAATTTATATGATTATTTACTCATTTTATTTATTATTATTTCATTTAATTATATGATTATTTTTCATGTATTTATATTACTATTTACTGTATTTATATTATTATTAACTGTATTTATATGATTTTTTCATGTATTTATATGATTATTATTTACTGTATTTATTTATTATTATTTCATGTATTTATATGATTATTTACTGTATTTATTTATTATTATTTCATTTAATTATATGATTATTATTTACTGTATTTATATTATTATTTACTGTATTTATATTATTATTTATTGTATTTATATTGTATCTGCCTTTGTCAGCAATCCGGAGACTCAGACTGGTGCAGAACGTGGCAGCGCGCCTGCTGCTAGGAGCCCCAAGAACTGCACTGGTTGCCGATTGAATTCCGGGTCATCTTCAAGGTGTTAGTTCTGACTTTCAAGGCCTTATATGGTTTGGGGCCAGTGTACCTGAAGGAGCTGCTTACCCCATATGCGCCCAGAAGATCACTGCGCTCAGAGGGGCTTAACTTACTTGAAGTCCCGGGTATGAAGTCCTGCAGGTTCTCTACCACGCGGCAGAGAGCGTTTTCAGTGGTGGCGCCGGTTCTATGGAACTCGCTGCCGCCGGAGACACGAGCCTTGCAGGACCTGGCTATTTAGACAGGCGTTCGATGTCTGACAGTGCCTAATTAACGCTTGCCATCCTGCCATACCACTACCATTCTCCATGTACCAGCTATGTCTGGCTATGATTTTATGTGACTGTTTTAAGATGTAATTTTATGTGTTTTTAACCATGTGTTTTATATGCCAACATTGACAAAGAGATGATAGATCACAGATTAGCAAAGGCATATCGTGCATTCGGGAGGCTTCACAAAAGAGTCTGGAGCAACAAGCACCTGAGGCAAAATCCGTGTGTACAGAGCTTTCGTACTGTCTATTCTCCTCTATGGGTCTAAAACATGGGTCACCTATCGCCAGCACCTACGACGAGAGAGAGACTCCTTGAACGCGCTCACCAGCTCTGGGTCTCGAAGAGAAAGATCACAGATTAGTAAAGGCATAGAGTGCATTCGGAAGGCTTCACAAGAGAGTCTGGAGCAACAAGCACCTGAGGCAAAGCACCAAAATCAGTGTTATCGTACAGAGTTATCGTACTGTCCATCCTCCTCTATGGGTCTGAAACATGGGTCACCTATCGCCAGCACCTACGACTCCTCGAACGCTTTCATCAGCGCTGTCTTCGCACAATCCTAAATACACACTGGATTGACTATGTGACGCACGTTGCTGTCCTTGAGCAAGCAGCGATCACCAGCATTGAGGCCATGCTATTGAGAACACAGCTGCGCTGGGCAGGGCACGTCTCTAGGATGGAGGACCACCGCCTCCCAAAGATACTACTCTATGGTGAACTCGCCACGGGTCAGCACAAGAGAGGTGCCTCCAAAAGAGATATAAGGACTCCCAGAAACAACATCTCAGGCTCGGCCAGATTGATCACCAACAATGGTCCACCCTGGCATCACATCGGGAGGCATGGAGAAGCACTATCCACAATGCTGCGGCCTCTTTCGAGAAGACACGCCGAATGGGTCTCGAAGGGAAACGACAACGCAGAAAGAACCGCAACTTGGAAACAACATCGCCCAAGGAGACTTTCCGCTGTGCTTTCTGCAACCGGACTTGCCTATCTCGGATCGGCCTTTTTAGTCATCAGCGCGCTTGTAGAAAGCGTGGGATGAGTCCTTCCTAAGAATCTTCGTTTGCGAAGTAATGCTAGAGAGAAATACATGAAATAATAATCTATATATATAAAAATCTCTATATATAAAAATCGAGTGGTCGTGGGATGTCCGTTATGCATGGCCAAACTATACGCCTCAGAAACACAAATCCCACGACATACATTCCCCCAGACCACAAGGTACATACATAGCACAAAAAATCCCAACTATCTACCTTCCAACCCCCCCAAAAAACGACCCCCCAAAACCGCCCATTGCATCCCATTCTGCGCTGGCCGCGAGCGCAGGAGACAGGGAGGGCTATCGCGCAGGCGCACTCACACCCCCCAACCCAACCAACCCATCCCGTCGCCCTCTCTCCTCACTCACACCATTCCCGCCTCCTCCGCTGCCTTCTCGCCCTCCTCCATCGCCTTCCAGGGGTTTACAGACCCCCGCGCCGCTCCTCCGCCCGGGTGCTCTGGCCGGTGTTGTCGTCCCCTCCTCCTCTGCCTCCTCTGCCTCCTCGCCCGTCTCCCTGCCGTTCCCGGCCCGCTCGGACGCCACCGGGACCACCTGGGAAGCGAGCGAGGAGGCCGCGGAACAGCCGCCCACAACACCACCCACACCACCCGAGGCTAGCCGCGGCCCCCGGGTCCGCCAGCCCCTCAAGGAAGCAGGAACGGCGCCACCCGCACGTCCCCCGTCCCGGAGCAACTCGGGGGCCCCAAACTACACTTCCCAGAAACCTCCGCGGCCGGAAATAGCACTGCCGGGCCTTTTGGGAAGTGTAGTCCCGTGGAACACTTCTTCCCAGGAGAGCCGGAACTTCGCAACAGAGAGAAAGGGTGAGTAATAGATTGAGAAAGAGAGAGGGGGAGTGAGTGAGAGAGAGGGAGGGAATGATAGAGAGAGAGAGAGAGAGAGAAAGAGGGGGAAGTGTGAGAGAGAGACGGGGAGAGAGAGAGAGAGACGGGGAGAGTGAGAGAGACGGGGGGAGAGAGTGAGAGAGAGGGGGGTGAGAGAGAGAGAGAGAGGGAGAGAGAGAGATAGAGAGAGAGTGTGAGAGAGAGAGAGAGAGAGGGGAAGTGAGAGAGACGGGGAGAAAGAGAGAGAGGCAGGAGTGAGAGAGAGACGGGGGGAGAGGGGGCAGCACTGAGAGAGTGAGAGGGGGAGTGATAGAGAGTGAGAGAGAGAGGGGGGGGAGTGAGTGAGAGAGAGGGAGGGAATGATAGAGAGAGAGTGAGAGAGAGAAAGGGGGAAGTGTGAGAGAGACGGGGGAGAGAGACGTGAGGAGAGAGAGAGAGACGGGGGAGAGAGAGGGGGGCTAGCACTGAGAGAGTGAGAGAGGGGGGTGAGAGAGAGTGTGAGAGAGGGAGGGGAGTGAGTGAGAGAGAGAGGGGAATGATAGAGAGAGAGTGAGAGAGAGAAAGAGGGAAGTGTGAGAGAGACGGGGGAGAGAGAGACGGGGGCAGGAGTGAGAGAGAGAGACGGGGGGAGAGAGAGGGGGGTGAGAGAGGGGGAGTGATTGAGAGAGAGAGAGGGGGGAGTGGAGTGAGAGAGAGGGAGGGAATGATAGAGAGAGTGAGAGAGAGAAAGAGGGGGAAGTGTGAGAGAGAGACGAGGAGAGAGAGAGAGATGGGGGAGAGACAGAGAGGGGGCTGAGAGAGAGTGAGAGAGGGGAGTGAGAGAGAGAGAGAGAGGGGGGGAGAGTGAGAGAGGGAGGGAATGATAGAGAGAGAGAGAGAGAGAGAAGAGGGGAAGTGTGAGAGAGAGACGAGGGAGAGAGAGAGACGGGGGGCAGGAGGAGGGCAGAGAGAGATGGGGGGGAGGGAGAGAGAGGAGGGGCCGGGGGCAGGAGTGAGAGAGAGAGACACTGAGAGAGTGAGAGAGGGGGAGTGATAGAGAGTGAGAGAGAGGGGGGGAGTGAGTGAGAGAGAGGGAAATGATAGAGAGAGAGAGTGAGAGAGAGAAAGAGGGGGAAGTGTGAGAGAGAGACGGGGAGAGAGAGAGAGAGAGAGGGGCAGGAGTGAGAGAGAGAGACGGGAGGGCAGGAGTGAGAGAGAGACGGGGGGCAGAGAGAGAGAGAGAGACGGGGGGCAGGAGTGAGAGAGAGACGGGGGAGAGGGAGTGAGAGAGAGAGAGAGGGGGGAGTAAGAGAGAGAGAGAGGGAATGATAGGGGGCCAGCACTGAGAGAGAGAGAGAGGGGGAGAGAGAGAGTGAGAGAGAGAGAGAGTGAGAGAGAGAGGGGGAGGAGAGAGAGAGAGAGGGAATGAGAGAGAGAGTGAGAGAGAGAAAGAGGAGGAAGTGTGAGAGAGACGGGGGGCAGTGAGAGAGAGAGAGACGGGGGAGAGAGAGAGAGAGAGGACGGGCGGGGGAGAGAGGGGGCAGCACTGAGAGAGAGAGAGAGAGGGGGAGTGAGTGAGAGAGAGGGAGGGAATGATAGAGAGAGAGAGTGAGAGAGAGAGGGGGAAGTGTGAGAGAGACGGGGGAGAGAGAGAGAGAGAGAGAGGGGGGAAATGCACTGAGAGAGTGAGAGAGGGGGGGAGGAGAGTGAGAGAGAGAGAGGGAATGATAGAGAGAGAGAGAAAGAGGGGGGAAGTGTGAGAGAGAGACGGGGAGAGAGAGAGAGACGGGGGAGAGAGAGGGGGCAGCACTGAGAGAGTGAGAGAGGGGGGAGAGGAGTGAGAGAGAGGGAGGGAATGATAGAGAGAGAGAGAGAAAGAGGGGGAAGTGTGAGAGAGACGGGGGAGAGAGAGAGACGGGGGAGAGAGAGGGGGCAGCACTGAGAGAGTGAGAGAGGGGGGAGTGAGTGAGAGAGAGGGAGGGAATGATAGAGAGAGAGAGAGAAAGAGGCGGAAGTGTGAGAGAGAGACGGGGGGGAGAGGGGGGCCAGCACTGAGAGAGTGAGAGAGGGGGAGTGATAGAGAGAGAGAGAGGGGAGTGAGAGAGAGAGAGTGACAGAGAGAGGGAAGAGTGAGATAGACGGGGAGAGACACACACACACACACACAGACAGACAGAGACAGAGGATATGTCATCCCACAGAGAGAGAGAGAGAGAGAGCAGGAGTGAGAGAGGGAGGGAGTGATAGGAATAGAGAGAGAGTGAGTGGTAGATAGAGAGAGATTGGGTGATACACACAGAGTGAGTACACAGACATAGAGAGACACTCAGAGAGCGAGTGATAGAGAGTGTGTGATGGAGAATAATATACACAGAGAGAGACCGTGATAGATAGGGATAGATGGAGAGAGAGACAAACACAGGAAGTTAGAGAGAGAGAGATATAGGTAGATAGGGATACAGAGAGAAAGAGAGACATGGCACAGCAACGCGTGCCGGGTTCAGCTAGTAATAATAATAATAATAATAATAATAATAATACATGACTCTCCGGCTCCCCACCTCCTGGCTTCCCTCCCAACACTCTCCAAACACCTGAACTACATCCAGGCTGGCACTCTTATTTGCCGTCACTAAGCTCCCCTTCCCTGATTGGGCGGTTCCGAAAGGAACGCTCCCCATTGGTCGAACCGAACCCCGCCCCCTAACATCTGGCGCGCGAGCCGTCCCTCGCAGAATAAATAACGGCAGCTGGATTGCGATTGGTCGCTTGGAAAGGCGGGCTTCCGTCCTATTGGCAGGCTCCGCTGCCTATCAATCCCGGGGCGGGGCCGAGCGTTGGGCTCGCCTCCTCCTATTGGCTGGCTCCGCTTTTTGGCGCGAGGGGCTTTTGTATTTGTCCTCGGACGGCGGCGGGCGAGGGTCATTCCGCTTTTTGAAGGCTGTTGTGCTCCAGAGCCGCCTCGATGGACCCCTCCGCCGGCCTCCCTCCGGCCCGAGCTACCCACCGCCGGCGCCTCCTCCTCCTCAGCGACGAGCCGGGCCTCCGAAGCTCCCACGGCCTCCCTAGGAAGGGCCTGTCCTCCGGAAGGTAGGCCTCAGGCTTCTCTCCAACCGCTACACTAGGCCTCAGATCAGGCCTGGGCAAAGTTGGGCCTAGTAGGAGTTTTGGACTCCAACTCCCAGCATTCCTAGCAGCCACAGGCCCTTTCCTTTTCCCCCTCAGCCGCTTAAGCGGCTGAGGGGGAAAAGGAAAGGGCCTGAGGCTGCTAGGAATGCTGGGAGTTGGAGTCCAAAACTCCTAGTTAGGCCCAACTTTGCCCAGGCCTGTCCTAGATCATCCCTCCAGGTGTTTTGGACTACAACTCCCACAATTCCCCTCAGGAAAAGGGCCTGAGCCTGCTAGGAATGCTGGGAGTTGGAGTCCAAAACTCCTACAACTAGGCCCAACTTTGCCCAGGCCTGTCCTAGATCATCCCTCCAGGTGTTTTGGACTACAACTCCCACAATTCCCCTCAGGCAAAGGGCCTGAGGCTGCTAGGAATGCTGGGAGTTGCAGTCCAAAACTCCCAGTAGGCCCAGGCTTGTCCTAGATCATCCCTCCAGGTGTTTTGGACTACAACTCCCACAATTCCCCTCAGGCAAAGGTCCTGAGGCTGCTAGGAATGCTGGGAGTTGGAGTCCAAAACTCCTAGTTAGGCCCAACTTTGCCCAGGCCTGTCCTAGATCATCCCTCCAGGTGTTTTGGACTACAGCTCCCACAATTCCCCTCAGGAAAGGGCCTGAGCCTGCTAGGAATGCTGGGAGTTGCAGTCCAAAACTCCCAGTAGGCCCAACTTTGCCCAGGCTTGTCCTAGATCATCCCTCCAGGTGTTTTGGACTACAACTCCCACAATTCCCCTCAGGAAAGGGCCTGAGGCTGCTAGGAATGCTGGGAGTTGTCGTAAACACCCGGAAGGCCGAAGTGTGCCCATGCCTGCCCTGGGTGACGGAGTATACTGGCCTCTTGGAGACCGACCAGGCCTCAGCCTGAACCAAGTTGGGCACAATTTGGGCCCAGGCCTGGTCTAAACTAGGCAGTCACGAGAGGACTGACAAATCAAAATACAGAACTGTATCAAAAATTCTTCATTTAGTACAAATGCAAATATATCAAACATACATACAGTACATGCCCCTAAAGGATGTGAACAATATATATCAGTGGTCATACAATATAATACCAAATCGCCAGGACGCAAGGGAAACTCACGGAAGATGCCAAATAGCAGTGAAGCAATTCAAGCGGAGAATAGTCCGGATCAGGTTGCAAGTTCCAATGCAAAGCTAATAGCAGTCCACGATAGAAACCAATAGGATATAATATCCTGGGTAGGTATAGAAGTTAACTAAACAGAACTGTGGGCTGCACCGTGTTTAACACAGAAAAGCAATTAGGGTAGCAAATATATCATACACAATTAGAAAAATAATCCATTTAGTAACTTCATCCAATTCAGGAGCAATATACACTGAAATAGTGGCAATATGCAAATATATGTTTCCCCTGGGGAAGAACATGTTTATGCTCTGTGTATGATACTCAAATTTGATACTGATATTGATATTGATGTTTGTTAAACATATATTTGCATATTGCCACTATTTCAGTGTATATTGCTCCCGAATTGGATGAAGTTACTAAATGGATTATTTTTCTAATTGTGTATGATATATTTGCTACCCTATTTGCTTTTCTAGGTACAGAAGTTACTCCGATAGGTCAGGCAATTGTAAGTTCAAAGGAGAGTAGGACAGTTCATAAAGGTCGGGGAAATATAAGACATAAAGGGAAAAATTCCAGGAGGCGATCATTTGGAGCTTCCTCAGAATGTGATCGGGTTGAAAAGTACGCCAAAGGGGAGCAGATGCCTGCTTTTTGGCCACAGAAAACCGTTTCGCCAATTGTCAAGGCGTGGCATAGAGTAATCAGCGTCCCATATTTACTACAAAAGAGGAACATACATTCATAAATACATTGTCACAATAAGCTCCATGTATTTGCGTTTCCCTTGCGTCCTGGCGATTTGGTATTATATTGTATGACCACTGATATATATTGTTCACATCCTTTAGGGGCATGTATGTATGTTTGATATATTTGCATTTGTACTAAATGAAGAATTTTTGATACAGTTCTGTGTTTTGATTTGTCAATCCTCTCGTGACTTACGCATAGCTCTGCTCTGTTGTTTACCCTAAACTAGGCAGTTGCCACTTTTTGATATAGGAAATAAGTGACATTTACCTAAAAATACGGGATTTTTCGCAAAAAGAAGGGACGCTTCAACGTCAAACGTTAGGTATAAATAGCTTTATTAACCGAATAAGATTGAAATTCATAAAAGAAACTGATGTACACCCTCTTAACAGTAGGTAATATGTTTCTGCATGTTTTGTCATACCTAATGCATTGTACTCTATGTACTACATACAGTACTACTACTACTACTAGCTTTATAGTAGTACAATAATAGCATTGGCGTCTCCTTGTAGTGGGGGAGAGGCTTGCGTACCCTAATGAAGTCGTGAGCTATGCTGGCGGTGGCACAATAGCCACCGGTAGGGCCTCCCATGCCAGACAGGTCACAACCGAAGGGTCCGGCAAAGAGCGTCAACGGGTAGGATGGGCTCTCTAGCCTTTTGGCAACCATCCTAGGAGAAGGAAAACTCTCATTTCAAACCCGGGCAGATGGTGCTCATCTAACCCTGTAAGGTCAACCATCTAGAGAAGGAAACTCTAATGGTTGCCAGCTGGACCAAGGCGGATCGGCGCTGCTTGTGCTATTAGACCTCACAGCAGCGTTTGATACTGTCGATTACGATCTTTTGACTCGCCGTCTTGCCGGGGTGAGGGGGGCAGCTTATAATTGGCTGTCCTCCTTCCTCAGGAACAGGTCACAGCGAGTGAGGAGGGGCAAGGTGGTCTCCGAGAGCTCCCCCTTAAATTGAGGGGTTCCTCAGGCAGCCATACTCTCCCCTCTATTATTTAACATCTATATGCAGCCACTTGCTCAGCTGGTGCGTAGCTTTGGGCTGGAATGTCACCAGTACGGTGATGACACCCGGCTCATTCTGAGGATGGGGGCAGGCCTGAAACCGTACCCGATAATTTCCATCTCTGCCACGAAGCCGTTACTGGATGGCTGCGAGCCAGTAGGTTGACGGTGAATCCAGCGAAGACGGAGCTCCTCTGGCTGGGTCGTCCAGGCGGTAGGGATGTCCAGCTTCTGACCCTGGATGGCGTGGCCCTATGCCTGTTGTCTTCAGTAAAGAGCCTTGGAGTTCTTTTGGACCAAATCTCCGCTGTCAGCAGAGAGGCTGGCCCCAGGCTAGAGGGCTGACCCCTTGTCTCGGCACAACTTGGCCACGGTGATCCAAGCCATGGTCATCTCAAGGTTAGACTAACGCTCTCTACATTGGCCTGCCTCTGTCAGTGACCCGGAAACTCAAGCTGGTGCAGAACGGCGCAGCTCGGTTGTACCAATTCTGCAGGAACTGCGCTGGCTTCCTATTGAGTACCGGATCACCTTCAAAGTGCTAGTCCTGACTTTCAAGGCCTTGTATGGTCTGGGGCAGTGTACCTGAGGGACCGCCTAACCCCATACTGTCCCACGAGAACACTTAGATCAGAAGAGTAGAATCTTCTAGCCGTGCCCAATGTCAAACAATACCACCTAACTTCAACACGGAGAAGGGCGTTCTCCATCATCGCCCCAGTTCTCTGGAACGCACTACCCCCTCAATGTTGTGGAATTAAAATGTAGTCTGGCACCGCTTTAACTGCTATGACTCAGTATTATGGGATACTGGGATTTTTAGTTTGTTCCTCTTCCACAGAGGAGGCCCAAGACCTTGCAGAACTACAACTCTACTGGTTCTCTAGCCTTGAGCCATGACAGTTGAAGCGGTGTCAAGCTGCATTCATTCTACGGTGTAGACACACCCTTTGTGTTGTAGTCCAGGGCAAATGGCTGCCCCAAGGAATGTGGAAATGCCTGCCAAGTCTTCCTGGGCAGAAAAAGTATACCCTTTGAACCCTTATCATTCCCTCCGAGTTAGCAATTTCTTGCTCTCTTTCAATTGCATGCTGCAGAATGTTGTGAGATAACAGTAGTATTCTGAATCTTTACAGTTCAATTGAAAACTGCTTGCAAACGCTGGATGCAAAGAACGTCAACCTCCAAAGGACCTCTTCTTCTGAGTCTACAGATTCAGGTTTGCAGCTTCCCATGGGCTTTGAGTTACAAATGCTAAGGGGCCTTTTACTACTGTATATACTCAAATATAAGCCTAGCTCTTTCAGCCCCATTTTAGGCTGAAAAAGCTCCTCTCGGCTTATACTCAAGTCAAGGTCATTTATTATTTTGCTTTGTTATTAGTATTATTTTATTATGTTTATTATTTTACTTTATTATTATATTTACAGTATTTTAGGTAAATGTTTTCTCCTGACATTAAGTCTAGTCGTGTCCGACTCTGGGGGTTGGTGCTCATCTCTATTTCCAAGCCAAAGAGCCGGCGTTGTTGATAGACACCTCCAAGGTCATGTGGCCGGCATGACTGCATGGAGCGCCCTTACTTCCCCCCCGGAGTGATACCTATTGATCTACTCACATTTGCATGTTTTCGAACTGCTATTATTATTATTACATTTATTATTTTACTCTCTTTTTATTATTGGATGGGTATTTAGATTGCATATTTACACTGAAGAAGGTTAGAATAATAGTTTAATCAGAGTTGGTCAGTCTTATCTTAAATTCCAGTTTTATGTAAATATTCAAAACCATTTAACCTGCTGATGCCTCATTTAATATAATTTATGGATTTTTATTTTTATTTTTAAATTTACCTATAGCAGCCGCATTTCCCACCCTTGGCTTATACTCGAGTCAATATGTTTTCGCAGTTAATTGTGGTAAAATTAGGTGCCTCGACTTATACTCGAAGTATATACAGCATGTCAATATTGTGTTGTTGAAGGCTTTCATGGCCGGTATCACTGTGTTGCTGTGAGTTTTCTGGACTGCATGGCCATGTCCCTGAATCATTCTCTCCTGACGTTTCGCCCACATCTATGTGAGGATGCCTGCCATAGATGTGGGTGAAATGTAAGGAACATTGCCACACAGCCTGGAAAACTCATAGCAACCTTCTGTTAATATTCTTCTTAAATTGTGGTGCCCAGAATTGGAACACAGTTTTGATCTGCAGACATTATAACAGAGTCCCTCTTTCACAGGATGCTGTATGGATTCACCCATCCTCCTTGGCATGAAAGACCTTGAAGATGAAACGTATGTAGAAAATGTGCCTCTCCTTTGCGCTTTGGTGTGGCAACCTGGATTGACCAGGCTGACGGATTTACTTGGCGCAAAACCAGAAATGATTTTTGGAGGGTTGCTGCTGAGAGTGTTCACTTTATTCAGGATGTTACAGGGCCATGGTACTTAGAATTGCATACCATATTTGTCACCAACCCTGTGGTTTTCAAGGGGGAAAAGACCCAAACATTGTGCTATTTTAAATTGAGCGATATTGTGGGATTGTGAGGGGTCTTCAGGTCCCAGGGGCTATATGTGACTTGGCCACGGTCGTCCACGCTCTGGTTACATCCCGTATAGATTACTGCAATGCTCTCTACGTGGGGCTGCCTTTGAAGACTGTTTGGAAGCTTCAATTGGTCAAACGCACAGCAGCCAGGTTGTTTACAGGAGCGGTACTCAGGGAGCGTACAACTCCTCTGCTGTGCCAGCTCCACTGGCTGCCAGGTTGCTACCGGGCACAATTCAAAGTGCTGGCTTTAGCCTTTAAAGCCTTTAACTGTTCTGGCCCAGCCTACCTGTCCTAACGCATCTCCTCATATGAACCATCTAGGTCAGGGTTCTTTTTAAGCATGCGAGCTACTTTTTTAAAAAAAAGTGAAGAAGATTTACCTTGCGCGCACCGCTCCTCCTGTGGGGCATTGCAGAGGGCGGGGGAGCGTGAGGTTGAGCCTTCGAAGGCTCCGTCTCGCGCTTCCTCGTTCCTGCAATGCTCCGCGGGCAGAAGAAGCACTGCGGGAGCGGGAGCCAGCAGCGGGAGCGGGGGAGCGCGAGGCGGAGCTTCCTCGTTCCCACTGCCGGCTCCTCCCGCGGGGTATTACAGAGGGCGAGGGAGCGCGGGGCGGAGCCTTCGAAAGCTCCGCCTCATGCTTCCTCGTTCCCGCTGCCGGCTCCTCCTGCTGGGCATTGCAGAGGGCGAGGGAGCGCGAGGCAGAGCCTTCAAAGGCTTCCTCATTCCTGGAATGCCCCGCAGGCGGAAGAAGCACCGCAAGTGCGGAGGCCAGCGGGGTGTGCGCGCGCACATGGCAGGCGCACCAAATCCAGCTGGTGAGGCCCGAAAATCGACTGGATGAGGGCCAAAGATCGACTAGTAGCTCGCGATCGACTTAATGAGCGCCCCTGATCTAGGTGTTTAAGATCATCCGGAGAGGCCCTGCTCTCAGTCCCGCCTTCTTTGCAGACTCGATTGGGGAGGACGAGAGACAGGGCCTTCTCAGTGGTGGCCCCTCAGCTATGGAACGCCCTCCCTAGGGACAATTGATCCGCCTCCTCCATCCTAACATTTCGAAAGAAAGTTAAGACTTGGCTATTCGAGCAGCGCTCCCCCCGCTCCCGCTGCTGGCTTCCGCTCCCGCAGTGCTTCTTCTGCCCGCGGAGCATTGCAGGAACGAGGAAGCGCACCCAGTGCGCTGCAGCAGTGAAAAAAGCAAATTCTATGCTTGGCATGATCAGGAAGGGAATCGAAAATAGGTCGGCAAATGTTGTATTACCTCTCTACAAATCTATGGTGAGGCCACATCTGGAGTACTGTGTACAATTCTGGTCACCGCACCTCAAGAAGGATATAACGGAACTGGAAAAGGTACAAAGAAGGGCAACAAAAATGATCCAAGGGATGGAGCGGCTCCCTTATGAAACCAGGTTGCAACGCCTTGGTCTTTTCAGCCTTGAAAGACGGCGTTTAAGAGGTGACTTGATCGAAGTGTATAAAATCATGCATGGGATAGAAAAGGTGAATAAATAAAAATATTTTCTCTGTCACCCAACACTAGGACTAAAGCTCCAAGATAGGAAAGTTAGGACTAATAAAGGGAAATATTTCTTCACCCAGAGGGTCATTGGGTTATGGAACTCACTTCCAGAGGAGGTTGTGACAGCGGTCAGCCTGGACAGCTTCAAGGCAGGATTAGACAGATTCATGGATACCAAGGGAATCAGTAGCTACTGAAATGGACATCCAAGTGCCACCTCTGTGTTGATGGAGGCAGGCAGGATTTCCCCGGGTACTGGTTGTGGGGGTCGGGAGCAGGTGAGGGTTTTGCCCTCCTTTCTGCTAGAGATCCCTGTGTACAACTGGTGGGCCACTGTGTGACACAGAATGCTGGACTAGATGGGCTGAGGCCCGATTCAGCATGGCTCTTCTTATGTTCTTATGTTCTTATATACAGACGCAGTTTAACTGACTATCTTATTGAGACCTACGGTATGATAAGATGATGCGACGGAAAATGATTTTAACTGATGAGACGCTGAGAATTGTATTTTATGGTTTTAATTGCTAATTGTTTATTGTTTTTATATGTTTTTCATTACTATTTTGTTTTTGGTTGTATTTTATAATGTGGGCATTGATTGCCATATGTAAACTGCCTCGAGTCGCCTTCGGGCTGAGAGAGGGGCGGTGTAGAAATATAGTAAATAAATAAAGCTGCATTTTGCCCCTTCCCAACCTTCCCTTGTGCCAACGTAAGACTCCACCACTAAAATCCAATTTAATTTGTGTCTGTGTTCCTCTTGTAGTTTTCGACTGCCTATGCGAAGAATGTATTCCCTCCCGGTAAGTAGAGCTTGGGGAAAGGAAGCATTTGATTGACAGTGCTAAGCTCTGCGTTCAGAGGAACCTGCCAGATGTTAATTAAGCTTTCGGGGCTTTGAAAGGCTCGTTAGAGCTTCATCTCTGGAAATTATTGACTTTGAAGGTTCTGAAGGTTTTGCAGAGCCCTTTAAACCAGGTATGGGCAAACTTGGGCCCTCCCTCCAGATGTTTTGGACTTCAACTCCCACCATTCCTCACAGCCTCAGGCCCCTTTCTTTTCCCCATAAGCGCTGAGGGGAAAAGAAAAGGGCCTGTTGCTGTGAGGAATGGTGGAAGTTGAAGTCCAAAACATCTGGAGGGAGGGCCCAAGTTTGCCCATGCCTTACCTAAAGCTCGTTCTGGGGATGGAGGGCCAGCCCGACTCTGTACCCGATAATTTCCATCGCTGTCTAGAGGCCGTTACTGGATGGCTGCGAGCCAGTAGGTTGAAGGTGAATCCGGCAAAGACGGAGATCCTGTGGCTGGGTCGTCCGGGTACGGGTGAGATCCAGCTCCCAACCCTGGACAGCGTGACTCTTCGTCCGTCGTCTTCCGTTAAGACTCTTGGAGTGACGCTGGACTCCCAACTGAGGATGGAGAAACATATCTCCATCGTCAGTGGAGTAGCTTTTTACCATCTCCGGCAGGCGAGGAAGCTGGCTCCCTACCTGTCCTGCCATGACCTAGCCACAGTGGTCCAAGCCACGGTCATCTCAAGATTGGACTACCGTAATGCTCTCTACATTGGCCTTCCGTTGTCAGTGATCCAGAAGCTGAAGCTGGTGCAGAACGCGGCAGCTCGGTTGGTGGCAGGTTTACCATCTTCCTGCCACATTATGCCCGTCCTGCGTGAACTGCACTGGCTTCTCACCGGATCACCTTCAAAGTGCTGGTTTTAACCTTCAAGGCCTTGAATGGTCTGGGGCCAGTGTACTTAAGGGACCGCCTCTCCCTACATTGTCCCACAAGACCACTGCGTTCTGAGTCCCTCAACCTCCTGGCGGTACCAAGCGTCAAAACTCTACGTCTGACAGCAACACGGAGGGGAGCCTTTAGTGCCATCGCGCCAACGCTTTGGAATGCTCTTCCTCCTGAGATCCGTGCACTCCCCAACCTGCTAGCCTTTAGGAATACCTGCAAAACTTTCTTGTTTGTGCAGGCATTCGACGAATGGCTTAGCTTGGATCCGGGAGGATGTACTTGGTGCTGTGCTCGTAAGGTCTTAATTGCTGTAATTCTTTATGTTTTTAATCTGTTTTACAATGTTTATATCCCAATGTGTTTTTACCTATTTGTAAGTCTCCCCGAGCCGGACGGGAGTGGTGATGAACAAGTTGAAATAAATAAAATAAAGAGAAAACATCTCAAAAGACTGAGCTGTGGATAATTGCATAACATATAGAATGTAATTTTGTGCCTCAGTCTCCCCTTTGAGAGTAAACAAGGGAGTTGAGACCCGACTGTGTCTTTGTTTCTTGGCCCCTTTTGCAGCACAGCCTTCTGGGATGCAGCCCTGCCCTCAAAAGAGGCCTGGATTTCCTCGGATGCGACGCCTTCCATGCCTGCGGCCCCGAAGAAAACAAGGAGAACGTGAGTCCATTTGCGTAGACCCAATTGGGCCTAAAGCAATGTTTAGGGGAGATGGCTTTGTTCATTTATTATTTCCGCTCTGCCCAATCACAATGGTTCTTTGAGCAGACAATGGAAAGCCGGAAGGTTAGGCTGTTGGGGAATTGTGGGAGTTGAAGTCCAGAATGCCTGGAGGGCCCAAGTTTGCCCATGCCTGTAATAAATACCTTTTCTTCAGGAGCCCTTTGAATTCAAGAAGCCGTCGCAGCCCGTTTCTCGAAGTTGCCTGCGGAACTCTCCTGTCGAGGATGAAAAGGATGCTTCAGAGCTGAGGCAGAAATTTGACGCTGCGTTTGTGGTTTGTGTTATTTATTTGTTTATCATTTCGAAGCAAATTGAGAATATAAAAAATTACAAACAAATTTAAAAACTTGCCTGTGTTGACTGTACTATGTGTTGCTATGTTGTTTATCTTATTTGTCATTTAATATTTTTTGTTATGATTTTTTTTCCTGTGCTGTTTTATGTTCAATTGTGTTTGTGTTCTTCTTTTGGGCTTGGCCTCTGGGCTCCAGAGAGAGCGGTATATTAAGTCGAATAAATAAATAAATATAAATGTTAGCCGCCCCGAGTCCCCTTTGGGGAGATGGAGGCGGGTTATACATAAAGGTTATTATATTATTATTATTCTAAATGTCCTTTGACCAGAAGCTGGCCACGTGGAATGCCCCTGGTGTCGCTGTAAGGAGGTCCTCCGTTGGGCATGTGGCAGGGCTCAGGCTGCATTGTAATAGGTGGTCTGTCGTTTGCTCTTCTTCAGATGTGCATGTCATGGACTCCACTTTGTGGACCCATTTTTGCAGATTGGCTCGACATCTCGTGGTGCCTTCCAGGTTGCCCAGCCTTCTGTGTGCCCATGAGGGAGGGTTTCTCATCCGGAATCAGCCACTGATTGGGATTCTGGATTTTCACCTGCTACTTTTGGACTCTCGCTTGCTCAGGTGTTCCTGCAAGTGTCTCTAGATCTTAGGAAGCTGTTTCTTGATTTAAGGCATTGGCTTGCTGGCTGATATCTGAACAGAGGGTGGACCGAAGATGTCAATGCCTTGGTCCTTTCATTGCTGGCTGCTACTTCCCTGCAGATATTGTGTGGTGCAATACCGGCTAAACAGTATAATTTCTCCAGTGGTGTTTGGCATAGACATCCTGTGATAATGCGGCATGTTTCATTAAGAGCCACATCCACTGTTTTAATGTAGTGAGATGGTATCCACACTACAGATCCACAAAATTAAAACCCACAACTATAATTATGTTGACAGTTGTTATGGAGTACTTCTGTGCTTGTAGCAGACATTTGCAGCCATTGCAGTTGTGGGTTTTTAAAGTATGAATGGCAGTTAAGAGCTCTCTAGACAACTAGGAATAATGTCCTGTATACCTTCGCTCCTTTTAGAAGCAAAGCAGCAGTTCTGGTGGGGGGATTGGCCTTCTCACTCTCCTCAGAACGACATTAGCTTTGGCCCACTAACTCTAACAGGCCTTGGCTTACTCACTTTGACTCACTAAGTCTGACAGACCTTCGGCCTCCTCACTCTCCTCAGCACAACACTAGCTTTGGCCCACTTACTATAACAGGCTTTGGCCTACTCGCTCTCCTCAGCACAACACTAGCTTTGGCCCACTAACTCTAACAGGCTTCGGCCTACTCACTGTCCTCAGGACAAGACTAGCTTTGGCCCACTGACTCCTAACAGGCTTCGGCCTCCTCACTCTCCTCAGGACAACACTAGCTTTGGCCCACTAACTCTAACAGGCCTTGGCTTACTCACTTTGACTCACTAAGTCTGACAGACCTTCGGCCTCCTCACTCTCCTCAGCACAACACTAGCTTTTACTATAACAGGCCCACTTACTATAACAGGCTAACTCTAACAGGCTACCTCACTGTCCTCAGGACAACACTAGCTTTGGCCCACTGACTCCTAACAGGCTTCGGCCTCCTCACTCTCCTCAGGACAACACTAGCTTTGGCCCACTAACTCTAACAGGCTTCGGCCTACTCACTCTAAAAGGCTTCAGCCTACTCACTCTCTTCAGGATGACACTAGCTTTGGCCCACCGAATCTAGCAGGCTTCGGCCTACTCACTCTCCTTAGGACAACATTAGCTTTGGCCCACTGACTAACAGGCTTCAGCCTACTCACTGACTCTAACAGGCTTATGCCTACTCACTCTCCTCAGAACAACACTAGCTTTGGCCCGCTAACTTTAGCAGGTCTTGGCCTACTCACTTTGGCCCACTAAGTCTGACAGGCTTCGACCTACTCACTCTCCTCAGGACAACACTAACTTTGGCCCACTGACTCTTAACAGGCATCAGCCTACTCACTCTCCTCAGGACAACATTAGCTTTTGCCCACTGACTCCCACAGGCTTCGGCCTATTCACTCTCTTCAGAACAACTCTAGTTTTGGCCCACCAAGTCGCACAGGTTTTGGCCTACTCACTCTCTTCAGGACGACCCTAGCTTTGGCCCACTGACTCTTAACAGGCTTTGGCCTACTCACTCTTTCAGTACCTGACTCACACTTTTGTAATCATAAATCCCTAGTTAATATTTAATCTTTCTGACATGTTTTTATCTGGGTGGTTGTATTTTATGATGGTGTTTTTGTTTCAACTGGTGGTTTTGCTTTTATGCCTTGTGGACGTTCTGTCCCATATGTAAGCTGCCCCGAGTCCCTTCGGGAAGCTAGAGGCGAGATATAAGAAAGTTGTTGTTGTTATCATCTGGAGAACCCAACGTTAGTGTCCAAATCCCCTTGCTTTAGTTTCCTAGTGCGGAAGTTCCTGGAAAAGACCCTGGAAGCTTCAACCCGGCCTTTCAAAGACGGCGTTCCCAAAAGTTCTCTGAAGAGGAAGAGGATGACGGATTCTTAGAGATCATGGATGGTCCGGATGCCGGCGTAAGTGGAGGTCATTCAATAAGAACGAGGAAGGAAGCAAGTTTAATTAATTTTTAACTGCAGCGGTATTAGAAGTGCAGAAAGCGGGAGTAGTGAAAATTGCCTTAACAGTTGCATTAGCCAGTATTTTGGCGATAATACACTCAATAGTTTTGCACGCGTACACTTCGGTAACTCATGCAAGGGACATGGATGTAGATGTCCACTTTCTCCTGATCCGGGAGAGACGGGACCTTGTATCATTCAAGGTTTACTATCCAAAGGTATATTATAGACCAGGCACGGGGCAACTTTGGGCCTCCCTCCAGGTGTTTTGGACTTCAACTCCCACCATTCCTAACAGCCTCAGGCCCTTTCCTTTTCCCCCTCCGTTGCTTAAGCGACGGAGGGGGAAAAGGAAGGGGCCTGAGGCTGTTAGGAATGGTGGGAGTTGAAGTCCAAAACATCTGGAGGGAGGCCCAAAGTTGCCCCGTGCCTGAATTAAAGAGTAAGCTAAGCCCTTGCAGTTGCTGCCGGTTGGGTCTTGTGACCTTGTGCATTCTTTCCTTTAGAACAACGAAGAGAGGCCTTCGGACGTCGCGAGTCTTTGGACGGCCCCCTTAGTGATGAAGAACGGAGAGGGCAGCCATGTAAGTTGACCACCTTGAATTATTTTTGGAGCTTGAAGACAACATTCAAACCTCTCCTGTTTGCTTTAAGTAGCAATTTTAGAACTCAGTTTTTGAGGCTGAATTCTTGCACAGCTCATTGCTTAGGTATAAAGGACCTGATGTTGCAACTCACAAACTCTTGAAATAGGTGCATCTTCAAGGCCTGGATGTCTTCATCTGGATCATCTTTGCCTGATGCTGGTTTGAGCATCTTGTTTATTTATTTATTTATTATTTCTATTTATATACACCCCCCCCTTCCTAAAGGGGCTCAGGGTGGGTCACACCAGTGAACATAATCACAACATAATTAAAAACATAATAAAACAGATTGAGGCAAGAGTGGAATTTAACAGCCTTAAAGGTTAAACGCCTGTCTGAAGAGATGGGTCTTGCAGGCCCTCCGGAAGGCATGTAGGTCAGTTATTGCTCGGGCCTCCTCCGGGAGGGTGTTCCAAAGGGTAGGCGCTACTACAGAGAAAGTGCGCTGCCGCATCGAGGACAGGCAGCAGATCTTAAGTGATGGAACCTCCAATAGGTTTTGATCCATGGACCGTAGTGGTCTCTGGGGAATGTGCAGGGAGAGGCTGTCCTTCAGGTACACTGGCCCCAGGCCATGCAAGGCCTTAAAGGTTAACACCAGCACTTTGAAGGCAATCGCTGTAGGACTGGAGTGATGTGGCACGATAGTGCCGCACTAACCGGTAGTCGAGCCGCAGCGTTTTGCACCAGCTTAAGTTTCCGGATTACTGACAGAGGATGGCCAATGTAAAGGGCATCACAGTAGTCCAGTCTCGAGATGACCGTGGCTAGGTCGCCACTGGAAAGGTAGGGCGCCAGCCGCCTTGCCTGGCGCAGATGGAAAACGCCACTCTGCTCATGGTGGAAACCTGAGCCTCCATCGTCAGCAGAGGGTCCAGTTGGACCCCCAGGCTTTTAACCAGGGCCTACGGGCTAACCACCTCGCCGTCCATTATTGGCAGCTGGAGCTCGCCTCCCCCCCCCCCCCCGGCCACCCAGCTGGCCCGTAGCCACCCAGTCACGGCTTCAAGGCACTGATGGAAATAATCAGGTACAGAGTCCGACCTTTTTGGGGTGAATCTTGGTAACCCAAACCATCTGCACCAGCCTTGTTTGTTTACTTGGCGCTTGATCTCTTCCATATATACTCGAGTGTAAGCTACGTTTTTCAGCCCCTTTTTAAGACAGAAAAAGCCCCCCGTGGCTTATACTCAAGTCAAAGTTATTTATTATTTTACTCTGATATTATTATTACATTGATTATTTTACTCTTTATTGTTGTTATTACATTTATTATTGTACTCTATTATTATTGTAACATTTATTATTTTACTTTATTATTACATTTATTATTTTACTCTATTATTTTTACATTTACATTATTTTACTCTTATTATTTTTATTTCATTTATTATTTTACTATATTATTATTACAAGATTAGTACACAGCAAACAAGATCACGCTGCTGGCTTTTGTATTTGATCACTCGTCAGACACTTCCCAAGTGTCTAGGATTGTGGGATGTATTGGCAAATAATGCGTGCAGATCCGAGTAGGGTGTCCTTTTGCAGCTGACAGATGGTAATTTGGTCAGTGCTGAGTGTATTTAAGTGCAGGCCAAGGTCTTTAAGCACTGCACCCAGTGTGCAGTTGACCACTGGGACCACCTTTACTGGCTTGTACCAGAGTCTTTACAGTTTGATCTTTAAATCCTCGTATCGTGTAAGTTTTTATTACATTTATTATTTTACTCTACAGGTATTTATTGTTATCATTATATTTAATATTTTATTGTATTATTATTACATTCATTATTTTACTCTCTTTATAATTATTATTACATTTCTGTTATTTTACTCCATTATTATTTTGTTACATTTATTTTACTCTATTATTGTTGGAAGGATACGAAGCACATTTACATGGAAGAAGGTTAGAATAACAGTTTAATCAGAGTTTGAGAGTGTTATCTTACATTTCAGCTTTAGTTAAATATTCAAAAACATTGAACCTACTGATGACTCAATTAATGTCATTTTATTGGTATCTAATTTTATTTTGAAATTGACCCATAGTTGCTGCATTTCCCACCCTCAGCTTATACTCAATACGTTTTACCAGTTTTTGTGGTAAAATTAGGTGCCTCGGCTCTTATTTGGGTCAGCTTATACTCGAGTATATACAGTATCCAACAAGGAGAGTTAAAGCGGATTACATTAAAAGCCTTTCAGTACAGTTTCAAATATACAAATATGCAAACATTAAAATAGAATTAAATATAAATAGTATTTTTTTTTAAAAAACCCCAGTTAAAATCTATAGCTGTGGCCTGCCACGCGTTGCTGTGGCCTATAGTAAGAATTTTCGAAGTAGAGGTAGATATCTGGACTATTATGAAAGAGGGGTACCTACCTATTCCTTCCCCCCTTTTTCTTCCTCTTTTTTCCTTCTCTACCTCTTTCTTTTATTCCTTCTTTCACTCTTGGGTTTCATCCTTCCTTCTCTCTTCCCTTCCTTTCCTCCCCCTTTCTCCACTTCTTCTTTTGTCTCCAGTCTTCCCTCCCTGTTTCCTTCCTTTCACTTTTTATTTCTTTTTCTCCTTCCTTCTTTACCTCTTTCCTGCCTTTCCTTTCTACGTTCTCTTCTCCCTTCGGTACCTCTTTCTGTCTTTCCCTCCTTCTTTCCCTCCTTCCTTCTCTCTTTCCTTCCTTCCCCATTTCCGTTTCATTCCTTCCCCCTCCACCACATCCCCCTCCCTTGCCAAAGGGAAAGAAAGAAGGAGTGAACGCAAGAGGGAAGGAGGGGGAGTGCAGCGAGGGAGAGGGGGCGGGGCCAAAGCGGGAAAGGGGTGGGGACGAGGCTTGAGTAGGGGGTGGGGCCGGAGCAGGGGGCGGCTTCCATTCCCTCCCCGGCTTCCTCCGTTTACTTCGCCCTCTTCGTCTTCTCCTTCGCTTCCAAGCCTCCTCTCCTTGTCTTCGTCCCTCCCTCTTTCTCAGCCAGCAGCGGCAGCGATGCGCTAGTGGGAGCCAGCCAGGCATCACCGCGCATGCGCCGGCCGCCTTGGGTACGGGGCAAGCTGGGAAATAGGGTTGCCATTTTTTGATATAAGAAATAAGGGACATTTACGGGATTTTCCACAAAAATAAGGGACACTTCATTAAAAACTTGAAACTCAAACATTAGGTATAAATAGTTTTATTAACAGAATAAGATAATGATTGAAACTCACAAAAGAAACTGACTTACACCCTCTTAACAGGACATGGTATGTTTCTGCATGCTTTGTCATGCAGAAAAAACATTATTAGAACTAACTAATTTTCTCCATCTGTATTTAGTACTTGACTTTGCTGACTTTAAAAGTGCACTGTCTAAACATTAAAATAAAATAAATTTTATAAGACTGTACATCTTCATGCTTATTATGTCAATAGTTAATGGTATAGTATAGTATGGGATACACAGCATTGTATAGTATTGGGATGCACAGCTAGGCCTATTTTAAGAGTAACTCTCAACATTCCCCTTGGGTAACGGTTAATTAGTCTACTGTACTTTGAAAAAGTCCTGTATCGCCTCTTCCTTCCAACGGGGACGAAGGCTGCCCTGCGAGTTGGAATCCCTGGGCAAGCATTGCCGTGGAAACCACAGCGCGCACCTTCCTCTGGTCAACCCCGCCCAGTCCTGTCCTGCTAGTCAAAAATAAGGAACAGGGCCTGAAAATAAGGGACACAAATTTTAGGGCCAAAATAAGGGACGTCCCTTAGAATAAGGGACATATGGGAACCCTACTGGGAAATGTAGTCTCCCAACTGTTTTGGGATTTGTAAGTGATTGTCTTTGCTTTCTTAAATTTTTCAGAGTGTTGGGCACACCTAGGACTTTTTGGCGATGTGTGGCCAAATTTGGTGTGACTTCCTTCAGTGGTTTCTTTGTTTTTAAGATACTCATTATGGACAGAGCATTTATAGATAGATAGATAGATAGATAATCAAGGCTCAAAACCACAGCACCTCCTGACGTGAGCTTAAAAACCTTCCAAGGGCTCGAAACAGCGGTCTTCCTCTCCAACAGGGGCACTGACCGTTCTTGCTGCATTTTCAGATTTGCTTTCAAAAGGACAGTTTTTACAGGACAGGGTTCTCATTCGGTGCCCTAATTCGGCTTTGGTTGGCTTTGACCCAGAACAAACGCTGCCGCTTGATGGGCACGGAGCGCCAGCCGTTCAGCATGGCCAGGATGGCCCTGAAGAGGATGGAGAGGCCCCAAGAAGACGCTTCGCCGTGTTTCAGCAAAAGGATGAAGAACGTTTGTGGAGCGCCTTCTGCCGAACTAACGGTTGGTACCTGCGGCTTCGTGGGTCCTTTCAGAACCAGGCCTTAAACAAGTTCAAAGCCAGGTATTTAAAACGTGTCTACCTGAATCTGCTTGTGAATAGTATCATCTGAAAGAGAAGACTGATAAGTTTTTGTTTTGCAATGTGACCATTAAGTATGAATTTATGTCACAAAACTTTAATATGCAGATTTGATAATTGTGGATTTAATATATATTATATGAATGAGTTGAATGGAATGATGTCTGGATGGAGTTAATGATTTTGGAAGCACCAGTAAAATATTAAGGCCTGCAATAACTAACTACCTGCTTGCTGGACTGTAATTAAAAGTTGCTAATAAGAACTGAAAAGTAAACTCTGATAAGAACTGGGACAGTGGTTCTTTCAAGTTAAGGAAATGTTTGCAACATTCCTTATGGTAAGAAGGAAGCCAACACAAGCCTTGTGTTTGTCAACACCAATGAAGAAGAGTCAACATCTGGCCAGGAAACTGAGATGGAGCCAGGAGGGAAGGCATCTCTCATTCACTTACAACTTCGGGACAACATCAGCATAATATTCCTATAATAGACTCAGGCTAATAATTCTCAAAGTGTGACAGACCTGAGGGATCTGGTTCTCTCGCCTCTCTGGTCCATGGAAAGGACAGAGATTGTGTACAGTATTCAGAGTGTCAGATCTGCTATGGGAAAGCATGATTCTGGTCACTTTGGGGCTTCTTTCTCAAGGGAAGAGGAAGAAGTGCGCTTTTGGAGTCTTGGATTTGGTGCAGAGAGTCAGGTTCTGCTGTATGGAAAACGGGGATCTGCTCCTTGGCATTGCTCTTAGGGAAAGAGGAGTTTTGGAAGTTTTGGTGTTACGAAGTTGTGGCAGGCTGCAGGGAAGCAGGGTCTGGCCTAAGAGGTGCTTCTCCAAGGAGGGAGAAAAGGATATGATCATATTTGGATGCGTGAAGATGTATGCACGTACACGTGTGTGATTGCTGAGTGAAAATGTAACTCCCCTTTGTATGTTAGTCCAATGTAACTGTAAGTTGTACATCCAATATCCCGGGACTGTGGCGCAGTTGGCTGGGTGTCAGCTGCATTAAAGGCCAGCCCGGGTCTTCCGGCCAATTGTGTAGCTTGTTGTCGACCTGAAAGACAGTTGTATCTGTCGAGTAGGAAATGTAGGTACCACCTATGTGTGGGGAGGCTAATTTAACAAAATTTACAAGGCCATAAAAATCTCCAGCAAAATTACGCGGTGAATGCAGAAAGTACTTCATCAGTGTTGCAGATTGACAGTGAAGTGACAGCTGCCCTGGTAGCCAGAAGTTGGAATGTTAAATAGCCTCTGACGTCTGTTTATATGTGTTGTGTGTCTATGGCATTGAATGTTTGCCATGTATGTGTACATTGTAATCCGCCCAGGGTGAGAAGGGCGGAATATAAATACCGTAAAATAAATAAATAAATACATTAATAAATTTGCATAGAATTTATATGTCTGTATGTCTAAACGTTTTTCAGTAATCCGATCTACCCTCTCACACTGGAAATTGCCATAAAAAGAACCTATGCTTTAAAGTTATTGAAAAATCATTCATGACATTTACGCAGGTCAACGTATGTTATATTCTGTGCATTTCTGCATTATGCTTTATGTGTCCTCATGGTCCTAGTTACTGCATGGCTATCGGGCATGGCCCCAGTGGTGATGGAGAAGCTGGTTTCAATGTGATATATAAGATACTTTGACCTGAGTAAATGGATATTTAGTGGTAGCATTGCAAAACAAAAACATATCAGTCTCGTAGAGCAGATTTTTCTCTTTCAGATGAAGCTGTTCACAAGCAGATGGCATGTTGTTAAATGTTGTGCGCACACTGACTGGCTATCCTTCAGAGAACAGGGTCTAACTCGGCAACTATTACAGTAATAATAATAATAAAATAAACTTTATTTATACCCCGCCACCCTCTCCCCAACGGGGACTCAGGTTGGCTTACATGAGGCCAAGCCCAACAGTGCATTACAATAAAATAATACAAAACAAAACACAAAACAGCAACACGATAAAGTAAATAAATCATAAAAAGTATACTAAACAATATCAAATAATACAACAGAATACCTGACATGATGGAGGAAACTTTTTTAAAAATAGACCCCTTAGAACGGAATAACCCTGTGGGGCAACTTCAACTCTCCCTCCAGGTGTTCCCACAATTCCCAAGAGCCTACTGGCAGCTGAAGTCCAAAATGCCTGGAGGGAGGGCCGAAGCTTGCCCATGCACTCCCTGCTCGCTTACTCTCTCATCCCTCATGTTGTCGTATTGTTTCTGCAGAGCCTGGTCCTGGGTGGAGCGCAGGCCTTGTCCTCATCGTCGTCCTCGTCATCTTCAGCTGAGATAGAGAGCTTTTTGGACAATGACCCGAGGGACCTCGTCGGAGATTTTTCCAAGGTAATGTCGGCTTCATTTCCCCTTGTCTTTTGACATCTCGGTTTGTATACCTGGGTGGACTGGGATCACACTGGTGGCCCCCGCTGACCCAGCTTCTCACAAGGCCAACCGGCATTTGAAGTTTCCAAGTTAATGAAGCATCTTTCAATGCAGTCTTAGTGGAGCCGGGGGGGGGGGGGGGACCATTGGGATGTTGGCCTGCCTCGTGCCTAGATCCAGGGAAGTCATGCTCCCCATGCGCTATTCTGCCTTGGTCAGACCACTTTACCTGGAATCACACTGGTTCCCATTCTGGGCATTGCAATTGAAGGGAAATGTTGACTCTAACCGGGATTGTGTCCAGAGGAAGAGGGCAACTCAAAAGATCCAGGGTCTGGAGAACAAGCCCTATGAGGAGTGGCTGAAAGAGCTGGGCATGTTTAGCCTGCAGAAGAGAAGGCGGAGAGGAGCCACAATGATGAGGGCCATGGATCAAGATGTGAGCGGAAGTCCTAGGGAGGAGGGAGCAGGCTTGTTTAGTGGAGATGTTGATTCTAACCTGGATTGTGTCCAGAGGAAGAAGGTGACTCAAAAGATCAAGGGTTTGGAGAACAAGCCCTAGGAGGAGCGGCTGAAAGAGCTGGGCATGTTTAGCCTGAAGGAGAGGAGGCTGAGAGAGAGGAGACATGATGAGGGCCATGGATCAAGATGTGAGGGGAAGTCATAGGGAGGAGGGAACAAGCTCTCTTTCTGCTGCCCTGGAAACTAGGACTCAATGGAGCGATAGCTTCAAGCTTCAGGAAAGAAAAGAAATTCCACCTGAACACGAGGAAGAACTTCCTAACAGCAGTGGAATGAACTCTGCCCTGTAGTGTGGTGGAGACTTGTAAGTCTTTTAAACAGAGGCTGGATGGCCATCTGTCAAGGGTGCTTTGAATGTGATTTTCCTGCTTCTTGGTAGAATGAGGCTCTTCCAAATCTAGAATTCTATGATCCTACTAGCCATCCCCTGCCATGTGTTTCTGTGTCCCAGTCTGCGTATATGTGTTTTGTGTGTATATATGTGTGTGTGTACACATTTATTTATTTACAGTATTTATATTCCACTCTTCTCACCCTGCAGGGGACTCAGGGCAGATTACAATGTACACATATATGGCAAACATCCAATGCCATAGACACACAACACGTATAGACAGACAGTCAGCAGCTATTTAACTTTTTTTCTGGCCACTAGGGAAGTTGTCCTTTCACCGTCCATCTGCAACACTGATGAAGTACTTTCCGCATTCCCCGCAGGCTTTTTGCTGGAGATTTTTTATGGCCTTGTAAATTTGTTAAGTTAGCTTCCCCATACATAGGTGGTACCTACATTTCCTGCTTGGCAGATGCAACTGTCTTTCAGGTGGCAAAGGTTGACAACAAGCTACACAAAATTAGCCAGAAGCTCACTCCGACCCGGGCTGGCTTCGAACTCATGACCTTTCAGTCAGTAGTGATCTTAATGCAGCTGACACCAAGCCAGCTCAGCCACAGTCCCGTATATCTTTGTATATGTGTATGTTTGCGCATATATATATATACACACACACATGTGCGTGGTTTTGTGCCTGTATTGTAATGTATTTTTTGAAATTATTTTGTCTTTTTAAGTCTTTTCTGAGTTTTTCATTGTTTTTACTCATTGGCCTGAGAGGTGTCTTGCGTCCAAATTTGGTGTCAATTCATCCAGTGTTTTTTGAGTTACGTTAATCCCACAAACGAACATGACATTTTTATTTATCTAGATAGACTCCACATGCTTCATCACCATCAGATCCCCTGAAGATACCAGCCACAGATGCACATGAAATGTCAGGAGAATGTGCTGCTAGAACACATTGGCCATATTTCCCCGAAATCACACAACACCCCTGTTGTATTATTGTTAGTCCATATGGGGAGAAAGACAGAATAGAAATAAAGGTGGTGGTGGTGGTGGTGATTTCCCTCTGCGTGCAGTTGCAGGGCCCCTTGGCACAGATCTCCTTTCCTGCGTCCTCTGAGCAAGGCTTCTCTTCCCACTCTTTAGGGCTACCTTTTCAAAACCGTCAGCGGCAAACATCAAGACCTGAAGTACATCGACCCAGAAATGGTGAGTGGCATACCTTCCAGGCTGTCTTGCTGGGTGGTAAAAATTGGTTTTCTCTGCCACGGGGGTCCTGCTTTTGGGTGGGGAGAACACTCAGGGCGCCAATGAGAAAGATGGATTAGCCTGGCCCTGCTATTCGTTTCATTTGGGTGGTTTTCCAAAGGGAGTGTGGTGTGTGTAACTGGGCAGCCGGTGCCTCGAAGCCTAATCCTCGATCTCTTCTCTCTAGATTGTGGCTGTGCTGAATGGGAAGTTTTCAGGGGACATTAAGGACTGCGTGATCATCGACTGCAGATATCCCTACGAGTATGAAGGAGGCCATATTAAGGTACGCATTGAGGGCTGTCTTTGCTGCTTGGCATCTATAGTGGATGAAAGCCTGGTGAGTTCAGGCATGGGCCAACTTGGGGCTTCCCTCCAGGTGTTTTGGACTTCAGCTCCAACCATTCCTAACAGCCTCAGGCTTAAGCGGCTGAGGGGGGAAAGGAAGGGGCCTGAGGCTGTTAGGAATGGTTGGAGCTGAAGTCCAAAACACCTGGAAGGAGGGCCCAAGTTGGCCCTTGCCTGGGTTCCAAAGCAGCTTCCCTGGAATTACATAGAAGGGAGACATTTTTTAGCAAAAGTTCCCTCGTTTACTCGAGTCCAGGTTATTTATTATTTTACTCTGTTATTAGGATTATTTTTATTACATTTATTATTATATTCTATTATTATTGCATTCACATTATTTTACTGTACTATTATTTTAGTATGTTTATTATATTTTAATCTATTATATTTTAATCTATTATAATTTAATCTATTATTACATTTATTATATTTTAATCGGAAGCAATGAGTGCAGAGGGGAGGGTTGGTCTCTGGGGGATCCCCCTTACTTTGTGGGGTCCCCCAGGGGGACATTCTCTCCCCCTTGTTATTTAACATCTACATGTGACCACTCGCTCTGCTGGTACGTAGCTTTGGGCTGGAGTGCCATCAGTACGCTGATGACACTCAGCTCATTCTGAGGCTGGAGGGCTGGCTGGACTCCGTACCCAATAATTTCCATCTGTGCCTCGAAGCTGTGCCTGCAGTTTGAAGGTGAATCCGGCGAAGACGGAGATCCTTTGGCTGGGCCGCCCGGGTGATAGGGAAATCCAACTGCCGACCCTGGATGGCGAGGCACTACGCCCGTCATCATCAGTAAAAAGCCTTGGTGTCCTTTTCGACCCTCTGCTGTCAATGGAGACCCAAATCTCCACTGTCAGCAGAACCGCGTTCTTCCACCTGTGACAGTCAAAGCGCCTGGTCCCCTATCTGACCTGGAACGACCTAGCCACGGTACTCCAAGCCACGGTCATCTCAAGACTTGACTACTGTAACGCTCTTTACATTGGCCTACCCTTGACCGCGATCCGGAAACTTAAGCTAGTGCAGAATGCTTGCAGCCCGGCTGCTCATGGGGGAGCCCGTGACCTGCCGTATAACACCGATCCTGCAAGACCTGCACTGGCTGCCAATTGAATACCGGATCACCTTCAAGGTGTTAGTTCTTACTTTCAAGGCCTTATATGGTTTGGGGCCAGTGTACCTGCGGGATCGCCTGTTTCCATATAACCCTCCGAGATCATTACGCTCAGAAGACCTGAATGTTCTGAACATTCCTAGTGTAAAATCCTTCCACTTGACATCAACCAGGCGAAGAGCCTTCTCTATCATCGCCCCAACATTGTGGAATGCCCTGTCACCAGAGACACGAGCTCTGCAAAATTTGAACAGCTTTCGCAGAGCGTGTAAGACACACTTATTCAGGCAGGCTTTTGAAAGCTTGTGATCTTTACCTGTGTTTCATCTTGTTTTACTGTGTTTTTATTGTGTTGCTATCTTTTGTGTATTTGCGTATTATGCTGTGAACCGCCCCGAGCCTCTGGGAGTGGCGGTGAATAAATCTAATAAATAAATAAATATTTGTTATTGGTTTTATTATTTCGCGAAGAGAAAAGCCAAGAAGAAGATTGGTTTTATTACATTTATTATTTTACTCTATTTGTTATTATTACATTTATTATTTTACTCTATTATTTACTATTATTAAATTTCCATTATTTACTCTATTATTTTATTATTTTAACCTTTTTATTATTATTGAGAGGATGTGTAAGCACATTTACATTGAAGATTAGAATAATGATTTAATCAGAGTTGGAAAGTCTTATCTTAAATTACAGTTTGATGTAAATACTCATTTAATCTACTGATGATGACCAGTAGCAGCTGTCTTTCGCACCTTTGGCTTATACTCAAGTCAATACGTCTTCCCAGTTTTTCTGGTTAGATTCGGTGCTTCGGCTTACTTTTGGGTTGGCTTATACTTGAGTATATACGGTACTTTTACTTACTTAGGGAGCCGTGAATCTTCACATGGAGGAAGACGTGGAGAACTTCTTGCTGAAGGAGCCCATGGTGTCCTCGGGCGACAAGCGGATCATCATCGTCTTCCACTGCGAGTTCTCCTCGGAGCGGGCCCCTCGCATGTGAGTTTTGTGCCGTCCACCAGAGCAGGAATACCTCTGGCCTTGAACCCCAACCCAGCTTGGTAAAATCAGCAAGCAGTTGCTTGAAGAATAGATGTAGGCAAAGCAGTAAAAATAGCAAAAACAGTAAAAAAAAAAACAAAAACAGGTAGATTGATCAGGAGGACTGCTGGGAGTTGCAGTCCAAGAAGAGGTAGCGAAGGTAGAACAGGGAGAAAGAGGAAGGGAAAGAAAAGGTGGGGGGAGGAGGAAGGAGAGAAAAAAGGGAAGGAACGAAAGAGGGAGGAAGGAACGAGAGAAAGAAAGGAGGAGGAGAAGAGGAAGGTTGGCCACAGCAATGCATGGCGGGTACAGCTAGTAGGTACATAAAATCCATGAAACAAGGCAGCAGGAAATATCCCATTCACAAATCCGAAGCTTGGCTAGAACTTGATGCATGAAACTAAGAGCACTTGAAAGCAAGACCATCATGAAATCCCAAAGTTGATCCGACTGAGGCAACTCTTTCCCATGAATCAGTTTAAGGCTTTTCCTGATCCATAACCAAAAGGAAAGCATTTCTCTTGACCTTACCACTAGATAAAACTTTGTTATCTCTCTTTTCCTGATTGTCTTTGCCTCTGAAGACACTGTCTCTGTTTACAAAAGTTTGCTTTCTATCTATGCTCTCATTACCTTGACTCTTATTAACTTCTGCACCTGACAAATCATCTTCAGACAGTTGCTCTGAGAAAAGCTGTGACGGCCCTCTCCCAAGCATGTGGTCTTGTGAATCTTCCTGAGATAGCTCGGGCCTCTCGTCTGAGCTTAACTCAGGCCCAGGCAAACCCTCATTCCCATTGCCGGCAGACCCAGGCCCACCATCAGGAACATCATCCCCATTCCTATCATGAACATCAGACACAAGTGCAGGCTTTTACACTACGTATCCAAAGAATACGTAGTGCCGTGAAAGAATTCAGGAGCTTTAGGATAGAGATTTGAGTTTGCTGTACCCGGCCACGCGTTGCTGTGGCATAGTCTGCCCCGGGCACCTCTCACTGCTCTTTGAGGATTCCGCCAGAAGCGGAGGCCTCGATGGGCAGCAAGAGGAGCGCGGGGCAGAGCAGTAGCACCGAGGCCTATCTTCCCTCTTCCCCTCCAGGGTTTTCCTCCTCCTCCTCTCTGTTTGCAGAGCCCAAACGGAGAGGAGGAGAAAGAGCCCAGAGGAGAGGGATGAAGGCAGGCCTCTGTTCCACTGTCCCGTGCACCTCTTGCTGCTCTTTGATTTTTCTGCCAGAAGCAGAGGCCTCGAAGGACAGCGAGAGGAGCGTGGGACCAGGGTAGCAGCACCGAGGCCTGCCTACCTTCTTTCCCTCCAGGGTCTTACTCCTCTCCGTTTGCAGAGGCCAAATGGAGGGGAGGAGGAAGAGGAGCCCAGAGGAGAGGGATGAAGGCAGGCCTCGGTGCTGGTGTCGCTGCCCCGTGCACCTCTCGCTGCTCTTTGAGGTTTCCGCCAAATGGAGGTACAGGCCTTGCTGCGGGGGCGTGGCCTCTTCCTCCTCATCCCCAGATTCTCCTCCCCCCGGGCCTGGGCCCAGCAGCCATTGCAGGGAGGTGGAGGGGGCGGGGCCAAAGGAGGTGGCATCATGAGCTCTCCAGAATGTTGAGAACCACTGATGTAGGAGCTCTCTGGGAGTGCGCACGCACCCCACCTTGGATTCCAATTCCCTGTACGCTTGCGCAGTGGATTTTTATGATTTGTAAGTTATGTTTAGTTTTATTATTGTTATTGTTGGTCACACCTTGCATTGTGAGATGTTATGTTGCCAAATGTGGTGTGATTCCGTTCATTGGTTCTTTTGTTTACTTCAGCCTAACAACGACAGCTCCTTTTATATAGTTAGATAGTCAGTGGACTAATCAGTAAACAAACAGCTATTTAAGTCTCTCTGTAAACAAATATCTATGTAGGCTCCGTGCCTTGCTTTTCCCAAGTGTATGATCCCTTTCCCGTTATGAGTGCTGTCCACTTCGCCTCCTGTGTCCGCCAAGAGTGGTGTTTTGAGCTCTCCGTCCGTCCCTCGGTTGCAGGTGCCGCTTTGTCCGGGAGCGAGACCGGCTGGGCAACGAATACCCCGTCCTGCACTACCCCGAGCTCTACGTCCTGAAAGGGGGATACAGGGACTTCTTTTTGAAGTGCAAGGTATGTGTTGCTCCTCTTTGACTTTGTATTGCTCTCTGGCATAAATATCATGCCTTTGTCTCTGGAGGGGAAAGCCATGCTCAGGGGCTTCATCTGTCCAAATTCCGCCCTCAAAATAGGCTGCAATGGAAGGAGAGTTAATACTCCAGAGCAGCTGTAGATTTTCAGGTCTGGGGAGGTGGCTGCCGTGGAATTTTCTATCCGTGGTACTCAATGGATGACCAAACATGCCCAATGCAAAACCAGGCTGAAACCCATTAGAGCAGGCCTGGGCAAACTTGGGCCCTCCGGGTGTTTTGGACTCCAACTCCTACAATTCCTAACACCCAGTAGGCTGTTAGGAATTGTGGGAGATGGAGTCCAAAACACCCGGAAGGCCCAAGTTTGCACAAGCCTTCACTATATCTTCTCTAGAAAGCATTGCAAATTGTTAATCAAACCCAAACCTCGGTGTGAAAGGCCTCTTGGCATTGGCATGTGGAATATGCCACAGGTAGAGGCATTTCTCTTTGTGTTTCCGGCTCTCCTCTGTTGTGCGAGGGGTTTGCCTCTTTGAGGCTGAACTTCAGGGCTGTTTGGCGACAGGGTCTCCTTTCTTAGTCGAGGCCTCTTGACACCCATCACGAGGAAAGGGGTGTTTCCCACAGCCAGCAAATTGTGGGTTTCTGCTCCAAGGGAGAGGTAATTGCACGTTGCCACTGATATTTATCCCTCCTCAGATAAAGCAAGGCATTCATTTTGCATGCCGACACACAGATCTATTTAAATCAGGGACCGCCTGCTGCTTGGCTCTCGGCGTCTTGCAAGGAAAGCACTTTGGATGAGTTTCCCATTTACTTCTGTGTCCCAACTCTCACAAAAAAAACCAGTGACACAAAGATGGCTCCCATTTGTTTATTAATTTTTTCACAACATTTATATGCTGCCCTTCTCAACCCCGAAGGGGACTCAGAGCAGCTCAAAGCAAAATGCAAATACAATAAATCATATTATTGCCATAGCACAATGTCAATATTACATATCACATTATACTATAACAATTGTATCGCAATATTATTAGTAATATTGCATGTGACACAAAATATATAATTATAATATATTATTATTATTAGTAATATTATATTGTATTACATTACAACATTATCAATATTATATGTATACACAATATATTATACCATACCATTTTATACTATAATATATCATATTATAATATACTACATAATATTATAAAATAGTAAATAAATTATTTATTTAAATAAAATTATTTTTTAAAAAATACAAATTAATGCAGTTGAGCAAATAAAGAAAACATACGCAAACCAATAATTACATTCCAGAACCCTACACAGACCTTCAATCATATTCCAAAACCATCAAAACCACAAAAATAAAATGAAATAAAATAAAATAAATAAAACTCAATAAAACTTTCAAAATTTTGTTATAAATGGCAGCTCCTAATTGGTTCTGTCTTAAAAATCGCCAATAATGAAATAATGAAGTTTTGAAAGTTTTGCAACACTGTAGTTCTGAAATGTTCACCACCAGAACTTTAGCAACACTGTAGAAGCAAAGCACCAGCGCCACCTAGTGTTCACCACCAGAACTTTAGTTTTGTAAGTACTTTAGAACTATTTAGAACCATGATTGCCCTGGCCTAGTATATTGAAAGTGTAAGGCCCATAGAAATAGAGGCCAGCATTGGCAGCGGCCCTGATGTTCTGTGGGTAGCTAATTTGCAGTCAGGACATCACTGGGGACTGGGTGGGAATTCTGTGAATCTTGGTATTTCATAAGGAAGCCTTGTGTTGCAGGGCTACTGCGAGCCCCAGGGCTACCGGCCCATGCACCACGAAGACTTCAAGGAAGACCTGCGCAAGTTCCGCACCAAGAGCCGCACCTGGGCTGGCGAGAAGAGCAAGCGGGAGCATTACAGCCGCCTGAAGAAGCTCTGAGGGATCCCTCCCGGGGCGGGCAGGCGGGGGGACGGACGGACATACTCCACTGACCTTCCTGCCCAAAGGGAGGGAGGGATGGAGGAGGGAGCCTCTTGGGGCCCTTCGGCCACTCTTCTTGCAGGACAGACTCATCCCTTGTGGCCTTTGTTGTCTTCCGAATCCCGTCGCGCAGGGAAGGCCTGGAAGGGACAGCCTAGGCCGGGCTTGGACTCCGCACACCTGCCTTCCAGGGACGCTCACTGCACCTTCGAGATGAAGTCTATCTGCAGAGCGGGAGGAGAAGGGGGAGGGATACTGGTTAGGAGATTTTACTGTGGAATTTTAAATGGTGCCTTTTAAGAAAACATTAGGACACGAAGCGACATTATCTCTGCGGTTGGAGTCGAGGTCGTTTCGGTTCATGGAGTTGCTGCCCTTCTGCTCTTTGTTTTTATTGTCTTACTTGTGTGAGAAGCGCACAACAGAGTGTGTCAAGCGAAGGAAGAGGAGGACGTTTCGCTCTCTACTTAACTCATTTCTCACAGGAAGCCAGCTATCAAAATGGGGTTTATCTGATTTTAATGATGTACTCACTCAGCCTACTCTATAAAACAGGCACGGGCAAACTCGGGGCCTTTCCACACAGCCCTGTATCCCAGAATATCCAGGCAGAAAATCCCACAGTATTGGCTTTGAGCTGGGTTATCTGAATTCACACTCCGATAATGTGGGATTTTCTGCCTTGATATTCTGGGATATAGGGCTGTGTGGAAGGGCCCTAAGGCCTGCGGGCTGGATCTGGCCCTCCTCATTGACTCTATCCTTTTGGCATAAGGACACAGCGGCTGAGAGCCCTCTGGAGCACTCTCGGCCACCACATGTCTCACCCTCCTCCTGCCATAAAGACGGTGCGACCGGCCCATCCTTATGCCGGGAGGAGAGCTTAAGGAAGGCACATGGCGGCTGAGAGACCACCAGAGCACTCTCAGCCGCCGCCTGTCTTGCCTTCCTCCTAGTATAACGTCAAGAGCACAGCCCGAGGATCTTGGAAGGAGGATCGGGGCAGTTGCCATGTGTCTCGCCATTCTCCCAGCATAAGCATGGGGCAAGCAGTGAGGACAACCTGAGGATGACCCAGGCCGTGCCCTGTCCTTTCCCACGCAGCATGCAAAACAGCTCACAATGTGGCCCCAAGGCAAAAAAAAGTTTGCCCATGCCAGCTATATAAACAGAGACTTGGTGGTTTCTTAACGGGTGTGCATGAAGCAACCTAGTGCCAAAAGTCCCGATGGAAACCCTACATCAAATGTGTCGTTGTATCTGTTTGGGAGATGCCATGGCAGCCTTCCCGGGAAGAGCGATCGAAGGCCAGATGCTTTGCATCAGGACTGGGCAAACTTGGGCTCTCCAGATGTTTTGGACTCCGACTTCCACCATTCCTAACAGCCTCAGGCCCCTTCCTTTTCGCTTAAGCGGCTGAGGGGGAAAAAGGAAAGAGCCCGAGGTTGTTAAGAATGGTGGGAGTTGGAGTCCAAAACGCCCGGAGGGAGGCCAAAGTTGGCCCAGTTCTGACTTAAACTGAGATTGTTGTGGCGTCTGGTTGGTCACAGACAAATAAACGAAGCCAACGTCGCTGCTCTTGACTTGTTTCAATCCTTGGTTGGCACACAATAACAAGCCAAGAGCATGGAAGCGAATTGCCTGTAGATTCCTGCTTTGTAGTAATTGCAGGACTACGTGACCCCAAGCCTTGGTTCAGGAGCCCCTTCCCCTTATATTCATATAATGCTAAACCCTGGTTGCATGTGTGTGAGTGGTCTCTGTGTCAGTATTAAAAAAATAGTTTACATCGGAGCGTTTGCTGGTGTGGAGAGGGCCCTTTTTGAGATATTTTAATGTTGAATGATCCTTGATGTTTGCTTGTCGGTGTCGGCAACATGCTGCATATCATAAGAAATCATTTTGGTGGTTGCCTTGCAAAGAGTTGGGTTGGTGGCACGGTTGGAATAGAATATTTGCACAAAATGCCTGCATCTCGGTGGCATTCTTCCATGTGTGTTTACAGCCACTGACATCTCCATCCAAGGCCTGTCCAGAGAGGGAAGGGCTTTGTTTACAGCCTTCTGCACAGGCAAGGGATGTGTTTGTTTATTCCCATAAGCCAAGGCTGCCTTCCTGGGAAGGGAACTCCATATCCTCCTGATCCTAAAGGATCCGTTCATTGACTTTCTGCGTTCTTTCTCCCAAAATCCCTAGAGTTCCACCTTCTTGGGATTGTGATGAATTGGGCTTTGCTCATTCAAGTGGCTGTTTGTCCTTTCCGTTTGTGCAAAATGTCTTGTGCGGAAGGAACAGGAGGGGAGGGGGAATGTGGTATTCGGTAAACGTTTTTAGAAGGCGGGGAGGTGGAATTTGGATTGACATTAAGGCAAAAGGGGTCTTGACTGACACTCGGGGAATAAATACCTTCCTCGTTCCCAAACTCTGCTATTTCGTTTCCTTTGTCTTTGAGGAATATCTGCCAGCTGTGGCCATGTTTTGAAATCCTCTGGTAGAATCATCTTCCCACACCTTCAGGAGGGTCTACTGGTGCTGTACAGTCATTGTTTACTCACTTCAAAGCAGGACTGGGCAAACTTTGGCCCTCCGGGTGTTTTGGACTTCAACTCCCATTAAGTTGTGGGGTCCCCTAGGGAGCAATTCTTTCCCCTTTATTGTTTAACATCTACATGCATCCGCTCGCCCGACTGGTTCGTGATTTTGGTCTGGAGTGCCATCACTACGCTGATGACACCCAGCTGGTGCTGAGAATGGATGGCAGGCCGGACACCGTACCCGATTGTTTCCCTCAATGCCTTGAAGCCGTGACTGGATGGCTGCACACCAGCCGGTTGAAGACAGAGATCCTATGGCTGGGTCGTCCTGCTGTTGGTGAGTGCCGGTTGCCTACCCTGGATAGCGAGCGGCTAAGCCCGTCTTTGGTAAAAAGCCTGGGGTTCCAATTAGACCCACTACTAATGATGGAGACTCAGATCTCCATGGTTAGCAGGACAGCATTTTTCCATCTTCGACAGGTTAGGCGACTGGCTCCTTACCTATCCAGGAATGACCTTGCTATGTTGATCCAGGTGACGGTCATCTCGAGGTTAGACTACTGTAACATCCTCTACATTGGCCTTCCCTTGTCGACAACTGAAGCTGGTGCAAAATGCTGCCGCTCGATCGCTGGTGGGAGCACCTGCAAGAAAGCACATCACATCAATCCTCCAGCAATTGCACTGGCTGCCAATAGAGTACCGGATTGTTTTCAAGATGCTGGTTTTGACCTTTAAGGCTTTGTATGGTCTAGGGCCAGTGTACCTGAGGAACCGCCTCACCCCATACGTTCCCCCGAGATCTCTGCGCTCAGAAGAACAAAACCTGATGATTCCATCAGTTCATTCCTGTCACCTCTTAGTGACAAGACAACGAGCCTTCTCCGTGGTGCCACCGATGCTATGGAACGCGTTACCAGACGACGTTCGGGCTATCACGGAGTGAGCCCCCTTCCGGAGGGCCTGCAAGACGACCCTTTTCAAGCAGGCCTTCAGTCTAAGTTCCCCCGGATAACTAACCATGTCCTTGTGTTTTATATAACAAAGTGTTCTATCTGTATTTTAATCTGTTGTTTTATGTAAACCGCCTCGAGCCTGCAGGGAGGAGCCGTATATAATAGTGAACAATTAAATAAATGAATAGAGCCGCTGACCTTATTTTAGGTCTCTCGGCCCACAGGTTGGGAAGCACTACTGTAGACTTACAGATTCCTCAAGTGTTGTTTATGCACCATTCTGGTTTGTGAGTGGATCTCTCCACTGGGGGGTGCTGTTGCGGCTCTGTTTTTGCGAACTGGAAGCCTCCATTCTATGGGCTTGTACCTAAACATTTTGAGAAAAGGCATGAACTGTCTATTTACTGTGCCTGGTGACAGGTTTCCTTCCTCTGTTTACAAGAGGAGCGCTCCAGAGACAGGGTGTAGGGCGCAATCCTCCCTGAGTCTCTTTGGGGAAATAGAGAAGAATATACAGTAAATAACTTACACTCTTGACATTACTTCGCCAACGAAGATTCTTAGGAAGGACGGACTCATCCCACGCTTTTTACAAGCGCGTTGATGACTAAAAAGGCCAATCCGAGATAGGCAAGTCCAGTTGCAGAAAGCACAGCAGAAAGTCTCCTTGGGTGATGATGTTTCCAAGTTCCCATTCTTTCTGCGTTGTCGTTTCTCTTCGCTCAACACTGGTGACCCATGCTTGCTCAAGGACAGCCGCATTCGTCACACAGTCCGGTGTATATTTAGGATTGTGCGAAGACAGCGCTGATGAAAGCGTTCGAGGAGTCATAGGTGTTGGCGATAGGGGACCCATGTTTCAGACCCATATAAGAGAATAGACAGTATGATAGCTCTGTACACACTGATTTTGGTGCTTTGCCTCAGGTGCCTGTTGCTCCAGACTCTCTTGTGAAGCCTTCCGAATGCACCCTATGCCTTTGTTAATCTGTGATCGGTCTCTTGATCAATCTTGGCATCTGAAGAGATTATGCTTCCCAGGGAGGTGAACTGCTGAACAGACTTAAGCACAGATGTGCCTATGCTGATGTGGGGATGATGGTGTTCTTCCTGTGGTGCGGGCTGGTAGAGAACTTCCGTTTTCTTCAGGCCGACTTCCAGCCCAAACAGCTCTGCAGCTGTTGCAAAGCAGGATGTCAGGCACTGCAGGGCTGCTTCTGAATGTTTAATAATAATATTTATTTGTACCCCGCCACCATCTCCCCAACGGGGACTCGGGGCAGCTGACATGAGACCAAGCCCATCAACACAACAAAAACAACATGATCACATAGAACATAAACTATAAGAAACAACAATCAGTATAAAATTACAATAAAATAAACCCATTTATGACACGGCATCACAGAGGAATATGCTTCTGGCTGAGGAGCCTTCAGTCTGGAGGTTTTTAAGACAAGGCTGGATGTTCGTCTGTTGGGAGGGATTGGATTGTGCCTTTCTTTATAACAGAATGGGGTTGGGATGGGTGGCCTGCCCCTGAGGGTCTCTTCCAAGGCTAGGATCCTAGTCCAACGCACCTGGATGTTCGCAGATCACAGGAAGGAGCTGGAAGTGCCCGTGAGCCTCTTGCAGGGACTCTGTGGGCTGGTCCTTAGGAGGGAAATGTGCTGCATGATAGACGTATACAAAGTGGAAGGCGTAAGAGAAACGGGTTGATGGCCCCAGGTCCCAGGCTGCGTTATGCATGCCCTCTCCATAATTCATGGCCCACTCTCTCTGGCGCCACGGCACTCACTTGCGCTCCTCATTGCAGGGCCTTTCTCAGAGAGTCTCCTCCACTCCAGCAGCCCTTCCACGCAGCTCTGCTTTAATGCATTCCCTCTCGAGATGAGAAGGCAGAACTCATTTAGAGGCCTTGCAACAGCAGGAGGAAAGGAACTCATCCTATAAACGGCTCTGGTCCAGCTCACACATCCGAACGTATCTCTCCTTATGAACCACCGAGGACCTTAAGATCGTCTTGGGGGGGGGGGGGCTGCTCTCAATCCCGCCTTCCTTGCAGATTGGCGGAGATGAGAGATAGGGCCTTCTCAGCGGTGGCCCCTCAGCTATGGAACACCTTTCCCTACTACTGGAACCATAATTAGACAAAAACGAATTTATAGAATGACCAATGGTGCAATTGGACAATGATTTTAGTAAGGAGACACCAAGGATTTTGTTTTTACAGGCTGTATCGGTTTTTTATATCGCATTTTAAATGTTTGAATTGTTTTTATAATGGTTTTAACTGTCGTATTTTGTTCATTGTTATGGCATCGAATTGCTGCCAAATGTGACTCGGCTTGAGTCGCCTCTGGCTGAGAAAGGCGGTATACAAATTCGGTAAGTGAATAAATCTATATATCTATAATAAAAGTGAATGTATGTATGCGTGCGGAGGGTGGAGGGATATGTGGCAGCTATCTGATTGGCTGCCACTGTTTAAAAATTTGCATATTGTTTCTGATTCGCCAGAAACCATATGAAAAGCAGTATATAAATGTTTTTTTCTTTGCTTTCTTCGAACGAAGATTCTTAGGAAGGACTCATCCCACGCTTTCTACAAACGCGTTGATGACTAAAAAGGCCGATCCGAGATAGGCAAGTCCGGTTGCAGAAAGCACAGCAGAAAGTCTCTTTGGGTGATGTTGTTTCCAAGTTGCGGTTCTTTCTGCGTTGTCGTTTCTCTTCAAGACTCGTTTGGCATGACTTCTCGAAAGAGGCCGCAGCATTGTGGATAGTGCGTCTCCATGCCTCCCGAAGTGATGCCAGGGTGGACCATCGTTGGTGATCAATCTGGCCGAGCCTGAGATGTTGTTTCAGGGAGTCCTTGTATCTCTTTTTTGGGGTGCCTCTCTTGCGCTGACCCATGGCGGGTTCACCATAGAGTAGTATCTTTGGGAGGCGGTGGTTCTCCATCCTAGAGAAGTGCCCTGCCCAGCGCAAGGACAGCAACATATAAATGGAGCAAATAAATAAATAAATGCTCTCTTCTCACTCCATTCCTGCCCTTTTTTGAGCAGCCATTGGCCAATGCTCTACAGAAGAACACTGACTTGGAGGAACAAACCAAGGAAAGGAAAAAGGAAGCCAAGGTGTGTCTCCACAGTGGCTGTTCTTCTGCTGACTTGATGATCTGTCCCCCAAACCACCTGCTTGCGGTGAAAGCTTCCTATTTGAGTCACGTGCAGAGGGCGGATACATGGCAGCTATCTGATTGGTTGCCACTGTGGCCCCCGATAAAGACCAAGCTTGACACACAGAGCCCCCATGACCCACTGTCAATCCTGGTGCAGTTTGGAGGAGGATAGACCACGGATGATGGGACATGCAGTACCTCCACTCACTTCCTGAGACCGCTGCAACCCTCATCCAATTATCAATAAAGACCAAACTTGGCATAGAGAGCCCCCATGGCCAACTCAACACTCTGGTGCGGTTTGGGGGAGAACGGACTACGGATGATGGGACTTGCAGTACCTCCACTCACTTTCTGAGACTGCTGCGACCCTCATCTACTGACTGATCAAGACCAAATTGCCACACACAGCTCCCATGACCCACTCTACATCCTGGTGCTGTTTGGAGGACGGACCACAGATGATGGGACTTGAAGTACCTTCACTCACTTCCTGAGACGGCTGCGAACCTCATCCAATGACTGATCAGGACCACACGTGGCACACAGAGCTCCATGACTCACTCTACATCCTGGTGCAGTTTGGAGGAGGATGCACCATGGACGATGGGACTCTCAGTGCCTTCGCTAACTTCCTGACACCACTGAAAGCCACATAAATAACTGATAAAGACCAACTAATACCTTTCTCAAATAACCCTGGCACCGCACCGCCGAGTCCCCAAGCTAGTAAATAACTAAAGCACAGGTATGGGTAAACTAACAACCGGTAGCCTGTTATGCATGGTGGAAGTTGAACTCCAAAACACCTAGAGGGAGGGCCAAAGTTTGCCCGTGCCTGTGTCATAGAGTTTCTAATGACGATGTCTTCTTAACCCCAGTGAGCTGCAAAGGTGACTTTGAAGGGTTTCGCTGCAGACCATTTGCTCCAAGGGAGGGAGGGTCTGGCCATCTGTCTGGAGCCATCTGCTCTTCCCCATCTGCTTCTCCTTTAGAAACCGGCCTCTGTACCTGCAGGGTGTCTTCAGCCTTCTTTCCCAGAAGGAAAGCATTGGCTGTAAGGAGTTACAGCTGGTTTCTCAGGCCTTCCCTATTGGGATGCATATGGAAGGAGAGGCGCCCCCCGGGGAAACCCATTTCCCTTCTCAACCTTGACCTCCTAAGAGAGATCTCATGAGAAGTCCACCTTGGGGGCATCTTCTACACCAGTGTTTTTCAACATTTTTTGAGCCGCGGCACATTTTTTACATTTACAAAATCCTGGGGCACACCACCAACCAAAATGACACAAAACGACACTCTAACACAGTCATACATATAGTTACTATGTTTTTAAATGTATTTATACACTCAGTGTGAAACCTGGGCCTGTTTCGATGAACACAACATAGATATCCTGGCAGGAATGGCAGAAAGACACAAACTTCCCACACAGAACTCCCATAACCAAGAGAAAATACTATAAGAGTTTGATGGGCTTTGACCTTGGGTTTTGGAGTTGTAGTTCACCTATATCCAGAGAGCACTGTGGACTCAAACAATGTTGGATCAGGACCAAACTTGGCATGAATACTCAATATGACCAAATGTGAACACAGATGGAGTTTGGGGAAAATAGACCTTGACATTTGGGAGTTACCGTTTCTGGGATTTATAGTTAACACACAATCAATGAGCATCCTGAACTCTTGCAACAATGGAATTGAACCAAACTTGGCATATTAAACTCTCATTACCAACAGAAAGTACTGAAATGGTTTGCTTGGGAATTGACCTTGAGTTTGGAAGTTGTAGTTCACCTACATCCAGAGACTCAAACAATGTTATGTTGTGTTGTTGTTTGTTTTCTATCCAGAATCACAATGTTGGAAGGAGGGTCACCACTTTAAGGTCTCTAAAACAGGCATGGGAAAACTTTGGCCCTCTGGGTGCTTTGGACTCCAACTCCCACCATTCCTAACAGCCTGAGGCCCTTTCCTGCTTAAGTGGCTGAGGGGGGGAGAAGAAAAAAGAGCCTGAGGCTGCTAGGAATGGTGGGAGTTGGAGTCCAAAACACCTGGAAGGTCCAAGTTTGCCCATGCCAGCTTTCGACAGAGACCTCTTCCTCCCCCTTTCATGCCCTTTTTCCCCCTCCTGCTGAATACTTACTTTTTCTTCTACACTGCCACTTCTGCTGCCATTTTGATCTGAGGGGCAGCGTGAGCGTGTTCAGGAGGGAGGGAGGGAGGAGGAAGGCGTGACCCGTGTGGGCGCTACTGTGCAGACTCGCCCCAGAGCAAAGCAAGCAGAGCGAGGCTGGGAAGAAGGGAGCCCGAGTGGAGAAGAAAAAGTGTTCGGCAGGAGGGGGAAGAAAGGGTCTTGGAGGTCCCAATTTCCCACGGCACACCTGATGATCGCTCACGGTACACTAGTGTGCCATGGCACACTGGTTGGGAAACACTGTTTTATGCTGTAGAGCGGATTTAGCTTTAATGCTACTTTAACCGCCATGATAGTGATAAGGAATCAGGGGAGCTGTAGTTTTGCAAGGCCCTGGAGCAATGTCTCTCAACCTTCCTAATGCCGCAACCCCTTCGTACAGTTCCTCATGTTGTGGTGACCCCCCAACCATAACAGTATTGTCATTGCTTCTTCATAACTGTTCTGAATCGTCATGTAAATATCTGACCTGCAGGATGTATTTTCATTCACTGGACCAAATTTGGCACAAATACCGCATACGCCCAAATTTGAATACTGCTTGGGGTGGGAAGGGGGTTGATTTTGCCATTTGGGATTTGTAGTTGCTGGGATTTATAGTTCACCTACAACCAAAGAGCATTCTGAACTCCACCAAAGATGGAACCCGACCTCGTATGTTGAAAAGCGGGCAGGCAGGAGTAACTGTGCAACTCACTTTCACAAATGCCGTTCTAATTCTAGTTTGAACTCCGATGTTTATAAATGCGCATACATAATACATGCGCAGGGTTATAAAAAGAGATGACAGCAGACAAGGCCATTTCCTGGCATTTTATCGGCCTCGGTGAGCAGCAGAACGGCAGAGAGTGAAGAGTGGTCAACAAAACTCACACAAGGCTTTACCTTTCAGTTTCAACCCTTTGGCATCATCAACATGGTACTCAAAGGTGCTCATTCTGCAGCGCAGACACACCGTCCTCTGTAGCGCGCTCATTCTGCATTCATTTCACAGTGTAGAAGGCACATCCAACGGGTACATTAGGATTCCCCAGAGCAGAGTCCCATTCTGTTACTTCGCAAACGAAGATTCTTAGGAAGGACTCATCCCATGCTTTCTTCAAGCGTGTCGATGACTTAAAAGGCCAATCCGAGATAGGCAAGTCCAGTTAAAGAAAGTCTCCTTGGGTGATGTTGTTTCCAAGATGCGGTTCTCTCTGCGTTGTCGTTTCTCTTCGAGACTCGTTTGCCGTGACTTCTCGAAAGAGGCTGCAGCATTGTGGATAGTGCATCTCCATGCCCCCCGATGTGAGGCCAGGGTGGACCATTGTTGGTGATCAATCTGGCCGAGCTTGAGATGTTGTTTCAGGGAGTCCTTGTATCTCTTCTTTGGGGCGCCTCTCTTGCGCTGACCCGTGGCGAGTTCACCATAGAGTAGTATCTTTGGGAGGCGGTGGTCCTCCCTCCTAGAGCAGCTGTGTTCTCAATAGCACGACCTCAGTGCTTGCTCAAGGACAGCAACATTAGTCACATAGTCGGTCTAGTGTATATTTAGGATTGTGCGAAGACAGGGCTGATGAAAGCGTTCAAGGAGTCATAGGTGTTGGCGATAGGTGACCCATGTTTCAGACCCATAGAGGAGAGTAGATAGTACAATAGCTCTGTACACACTGATTTTGGTGCTTTGCCTCAGGTGCTTGTTGCTCCCGACTCTTTTGTGAAGCCTTCTGAATGCACTCTATGCCTTTGCTAATCTGTGATCTATCTCTTTATCAATCTTGGTGTCTGAAGAGATGATGCTTCCCAGGTAGGTGAGCTGCTGGATGGACTTAAGCACAGATGTGCCTATGCTGACGTGGGGATGATGCTGTTCTTCCTGTGGTGCGGGCTGGTAGAGGACTTCCATTTTCTTCAGGCTGACTTCCAGCCCAAACAGCTCTGCAGCTGTTGCAAAGCAGGATGTGAGGCGCTGCAGGGCTGCTTCTGTGTAGACGACAAAGGCGACATCGTCGGCAAAAAGCAGCTGATGGACTAGATAGTTTAGAGCAGTCTTTCTCAACCAGTGTGCAGTGGTACACTCGTGTGCCGTGACAGACCTCCTGCTGTGCCGTGAGAAAAGCTCTCTGCCCCCCTTCCTCCCCCCCCTGCCAAACTCCTGCTGCTTGGGGGAGGAGGAGGAAGGGCCGGGCAGTGGCGAAGAAAAAGAAGAAGGGGTCGGGCGCCGCCTCCTTCGGCCATTTCCCAGCCAGCCTCCAATCCGCCATGACTCCCACCATGACTCGCCCCTCGCTCGCTGAAGCCGCGTGGAGAAGCAGCCCCGCCCACTGAAGCCCATCCACCACTCATGCTCCTCCTCTGTGGGAGAGCTGAAGCTGGGGAGAGGGAGGGGCATGGCGTGGGCTGGCTCCGGCCCCGGCTTCGGCACTCCCAGCAGCTGCTCCAGCCTTGAGGGGACAGTGCCAAGCCAGCATTGTGCTGGCTCTGCCACCGCTGGCTTGGCACTGCCCCCTCAAGGCTGGAGCAGCTGCTGGGAGAGGTGAAGCCGGGGGTAGGGGGCGGCATGGTACATCCTGGCTCCGCCCCTCCCCAGCTTTGGCACTCCCAGCAGCTGCTCCCAGCAGGCCACCAACCCCCAGCCGTTCTTTAATGTGTTAGAGTGTCATTTTGTGTCATTTTGGTTGGTGGTGTGCCCCTGGATTTTTTTAATGTTAAAAGTGTGCCGCGGCTCAAAAAAGGTTGGGAAACACTGGTTTAGAGTCTTAGTGCGAACCCTCAGACAGCTTAAGTTGAACAAGCTACCATCAGTATGATAGCAGATATATATGCCGTCTTCTTCGAGATCTAATAGTAAAGTTGGTCCCAGTGGTGATGGGCACACTGGGCGCAGTGCCTAAAGACCTTGGCCTGCAGTTAAACACAATTGGCGCTGATAAAATCACCACCTGCCACGTACAAAAGGCCACCTTACTGGGATCTGCACTGCTGTGTCAGCTCCACTGTCTGCCTGTCCACTTCCGAGCTCTGTTTTTGACCTATAAAGCTCTATACGGTTCTGGCCCAGCATACTTGTACGAACGTATCTGCCCCTACGTCCCACCTCATAACCTAAGGTCATCCGGGGAGGCTCTGCTCTCACCACTGCCAGCATCACAAACCCGGCTGGTGGGAACGAGGGACAGCCTTCTTGGTGGTGCCCCCCCCCCTTCTGTGTAATGCGCTTCCAAAAGAGATACGATTGACCCCATCCCTCCTGGCTTTCACGAAGAAAGTAAAATTGTGGTGGTGGGACCAGGCCTTTGGTCAGCAGACATAAAGCAGCACTTTAATAATAGTAATACACTTTATTTATATTCTGCTCTTTTCACCCCAAAGGGGACTCAGAGCGGATTACAGGTACACTTACTTAGCAGACAATCCCTGCCGTTTCCACATACATACATATAGATGAACAGAGGTAAACTCTGGCCACCAGGGGGAGCTGACGCACTCCTCATCTCTCAGCGTTCCCAGCGTCCCTTGTTCCTTCCTCATTCCTCAGCGTTCCTGGAGTTCTTTAATGGCCTCATAATTCAGTCAAAATTTGCCTCCCCACTTAATGTGGTACCTTAATCTCCTACTTGACAGATGCAACTGTCTTTTGGGCTGCAAAGGACGACAGCAGGCTACACTTAAAGGTCGAGCACCCACCTTGACCCGGGCAGGCCTCGAACTCATGACCTACTGGTCAGATAAATCTTATGCAGCTGACACTTAGCCAGCTGCGCCACATTCCCGGTGGCGCCACATTCAACTTTGGTTGAAATGGACTGGAAATATGATTTTACATGAGGATACGGTGTTTTGGTAATTAAGGTTTTATATTGTTTAATTAATGGCTTACGTATTTTATTTATTTTAATGGTTATGTTTAAGGGTCATTGTTTTAATTGTTCTTGTAATGGCACCGAATTGCTGCCTATGTAAGCCGTCCTGAGTCCCCCTCCCGGGGTAGAGAAGTGACGGGATATAAATACCAGAAATAAATAAATAATAATAATAATAATAAATACATCACACAGTCCTAGGCACTTGGGAAGTGTCCGACGTGTGATCCAATCCAACCCAACAGCCAGCAGAGTGACCTTGTTTAAGAAAGTGGGATATAAATAGGATAATAATTGACATTCAACACAGACCAGAGAGATCAAGGTGTGCTTTTAAAGCAGGCCTGGGCCAATGTGAGCTCTCCCTCCAGGTGTTTTGGACTTCGACACCCACCCTTTGGCCCGAGGCTGTTAGGAATGGTGGGAGCTGAAGTCCAAAACACCTGGAGGGAGGGCCCAAGTTTTAAACTGGAGCGCAAAGCACCGGCAAGGTGGATGACCTGCTGCACCTGACACACAAGGGGATCGGAAGCCTGTGCTTTGCCCACCTGGGATTACTCTGGCCTGGGGGAGGAAGAGGAGGGATCACCTGAGGCTGGCCCGCTCTCCCTCCATTCCGGCCAAGGAAGGCCTTAATCCGGTCCGCCACGTGCCCCGCGGCCCCCAGCAGAGCCTTGCTAAAAGGAGTAATCTGGCTTGAGCCCGGATTTCAAGGCCTTTGGAGATTTGGAGCATCGGCCTTTGCAAGCACAGCATTGCGCGCCATCGGCTGGACCGTCCTCCGGGCAGGAGAACACCTTTGAGCCTTGTTTTCTTAATACACCTCTCCATATTTGCGTTCATAACACTACGTCACATGATCTCTGTTCCTGGGTTTATCAATGTCATTTCCTAATGGGCGCTATCATAAACACATAGAGAAAGTATGTGGGAAGGACATTGGACGGCGCATCATGCAGCACCTTTTGCTGTAGTTGTCCAATGAATATCCCATCACACAGCAGGTATGGGCAGGCTTGGCCCTCCAGCCAGGTGTGTTGGACTTCAACTCCCACAATTCCCAACTGCCTTCTGGGTTTTCAGAGGTCATGAAAGGCCGCCAGAAAACACTTAGCCTTGAGCCGTGGCGTTTAAGGCAGTCCAAAACTGCATTGATTCTACGGTGTAGATGCACCCGAGCTCTCGAAGTAGCGCAGAAAAAGTGGAACAGGCAAGGCAAAAAGTGCACACCGTTTTCTAACTGCTGTTAGACTAATTGTCCTTTTTGAAGCATTTTTAATGGAATATGTACGTAGATTTCTGTGTGTGTTTATACTCTGTGCCTATGCATATATATATACACACACACACATACATATATATGTACACACACATATATACATAAACAAATTCATATGTTTGTGTGCATGTGTATAATAGTGTGTATGTATGCGTGTATGTATATATATATACATATTGTACACACACATATAATCTATTATATAAATGGGTTCACATCATGTGATGTATACCTCAAAGAAACCATACAACGCAGAAACACAATACTTGCCAACAGAAATAGGAATCAAGCAAGGTACGTTTGTAGCAAAGAAACTTTCCCCCCCAAAACCTAAAAGGCCCCCAAAACAACAAGTAAAAATAAAACTACATTTACCAGCATCCTCCGGGGCAGCCAAAGACTCACCCAGCCTCTACATTCTGAAGAACATGATTGGCTGCCAATAAGGGCGGATTTGCATAACTGCTGCACTGGCCAGCCAACATGAAAATTCCGATCCATACTAAACTGCCAAAACAGAATATGGAAAAGGCCTGAGCCAATCCCCAACACAAACACCCAAATCATTTCCAACCGAAAATTTACACCCCAAAACATCACAGACCACGCCCAAAATTGACAGGAAGGCTTCATTAACTTGATTTCCCTAACTAGCCCTCACTTACTGGGAAGCTGTTTACGCTATAAATTGACAGTAAGACTTCATTAACCTGATTTCCCTAACTAGGCCTCACTTACTGGGAAGCTGTTTACGCTCTGAATTGACAGTAAGACTTCATTAACTTGATTCTCCCGACTAGGCCTCAGCTCATTGGACATTGTGTATGGCCTGAATTGACAGTAACCTACCTTGATACACAGAGCCCCGACCATGCATGATGGGACTTGAAGTACCACCATGGAAAATGGGATTTGTAGTACTTCAAGAGCCATCATTCCCCACAGACCACTGCGGCCCAGAACCAAGACCAATAAAGACCCAATTTGGCACACCATGCCCCCCATGACCCACACTCCATCCAACTGCAGTTTAGAGGAGGGCACACCGTGGATGATTGGACTTTCTCGCATCTCCTAAAAAGGGCACAGCAACGCGTGCCGGGTACAGCTAGTTCATATATATATGAGTATATTTATATATACACTGTCTGTCTATAGATATGTAGGGATGTGTGTATATATATATACACACACACATACAAACATACACACATACATACACACTGTATTATACACATGCACACAAACCATCATCCTTTGACTACAAGGGATCGGTATATATACACATACATATACACACACACAATTCACATTTACATATACATGTGTATATAAACAGGTATCAAATGAGCATGTTTATATATACATACCATATGCATGTGTCTATATATATGTAGGTATGTGTACACACACACATATATATATATCTTAGGCGATCCCTTGTAGCCCAAGGATGGTGGCCCTCCAAGTAATGGTAATGGATACATAGATGACTGTGGAGCCCTATTCTTGATCCCCATGTTCTCCTGCAATGAGGACATTGGTTTCCAGACGGAAGGTGGTCCCGGGCAGGGTTGGGTTGACGTGCCTTCCTCTTGGCACGTTTCTCCCTTTCGCCCTCCATTCGTGCCTCTTCGAATTCTGCAGCACTGCTGGTCACAGCTGACCTCCAGTCAGAGCGCTCAAGGGCCAGGGCTTCCCAGTTCTCTCTGGGTACCTATGACACAGTTTTTAAGCTTGGCTGCATGCTCCAGCAGGTTTTCCTTCCTTCCTTCCAAGGGGAAGATTCCTCACTTTCTAACTATTTTTGTTACCTTACACCACAGTTTGTCACTGTGAGCCATATGGGATTCCTCTCACTTCCTGTGGTCTCATTGTAAGTCAGATGTTTGTAACTCGGGGACAGCTGTAACATACCTACCCACGCCTTTTTAAAAGGCTCCTAAAGGATAATTATATATACCTTGCAAGGGTGGAGGGTGGCGGTTTTGGGAGCAACCCTTCTCTCCGCAGGCAATTACTCAATGTTGAAGTCAGAGGGTGCCCAGCGTTGCTCTCTCCTAGACTCAACATTGCAGCCAAGAGACAGGCGCTGAGTCACGGTGTCGGGTTACGGCTGGCCTCCTGTCAAACTACAACTCCCAGGAGAGAAGCTCAAAGGCCAGAGCGGCCAGAAGGAGATGCCCACCGACTTGGAGGCTTCTGGTTGCTGTCCAGGGCATATTTATTATTATTATTGCCGTCCAATAATACTAATAATACTACTAAAATCGTAACAGTAAATAAAGAACATCACTCAAAAACAGGGGAACTCCAGACAAGAAACAATCGGGGACAGCTAATCACCTCTCAACAAAGGATTCCCCCAGGCAGTAAGAAGCCAGACCTTGAAACTGCTAGGCCATCAAATGCTAATCAAGGTGGCCAATGGTAACATTCACACTTACCTCCGACAGACAAGAGTTCTTTCTCCTACCCTGGGCATCATTCCACAGACATATAAACCCCACTTTCCGAGTTTCCAACAGACCCCACAACCTCTGAGGATGCCTGCCATAGATGTGGGTGAAACGTCAGGAGAGAATGCTTCTGGAACATGGCCAGACTACCCAATTTACATTTAGTTTGGTGAGGTACCAGCACTCTTTGGCAGAGAAAGCTGGAGTCCTTGCCAAACTACAACCCCCGGGACTATTACGGCCATTCAAGTGATATCGAACTGCAATTATTCTACAGTGTAGATAGATGCACCATATGAGAGCGTTTGAACTCTGACCTCCCACTGGCTTCCAAAGATGCATGTGCTCTGTAGGTCTTCCTCCTCTTGTGTCAAAGAGAGCTGGTGCCTCGTCAAACTACAACTCCCACAATCTCATAGTATTGAGCCGGGAGAGTTAAAGCACAGTCAAAGTGCATTCATTTGTCAGTGTAGATGCACCGTGTGAGCTGCACAAGGCAAAGAAGCAAAGGACACGCACACAACACCACACACGCCACACTTTGTGTGGCTCATGCAAGAGGAGGAGGAGGAGGAGGAGGAGGAGGAAGAGCATAGTTTTAATGGAGAGGCAAATCCTTTAATCTCCGGAGAGGAATCAGCCCAGCGGCCAAAGGACGGACGGATGGACGGTGTCCACTCCCTGCATCCCGTTTAATCAGGGTGAGGCGAGGATACGCCGCTCCCGTTGTGGGCCCAGCAGGCCAGGGAAGCAAGAGGAGGCAGAGGAGGCCTTGAGGAACCACAACTCCCAAGAGCCCATGGCATTGATTCAAGTGACGTCCAGTGGATTCTGGGAGCGGCAGTCCCAATGGAAGGCCCCGCTCCACGCTCAGAGGCCTATGTGTGTAAGGCAGTGTTTCTCAACCAGTGTGCCGTGGCACACTAGTGTGCCGTGAGCGATCATCAGGTGTGCCGCGAGAAAAGCTCTCTGCCCCCCTTCCTTCCCCCCTCCTCCTGTCGAACTCCTGCTGCTTGGGGGAGGAGGAGGAAGGGACGGGCGGTCGCAAAGAAAAAGAAGAAGGGACCGGGGCACCGCCTCCTTCGGCCGTTTCCCCAACCAGCCTCCAATCTGCCATGACTCCCGCCATGACTTTCACCCCTTGCTTGTTGAAGCTGCGCGGAGGAGCCCCGCCTACTGAAGCCCATCCACCGCTCATGCTCCTCCTCTGTGAGAGCTGAAACCAGGGGAAGGGGGGGGCATGACGCAGCCTGGCTCCGCCCCCTCCCCTCGGCTTCAGCACTCCCACAGCTTCGCCAGCCTTGAGGGGGCAGTGCCAAGCCAGTGATGGCAGAGCCAGCACAATGCTTATATGCCCTGGCGAAGCTGTGGGAGAACTGAAGCCGGGGGGAGGGGGCGGGGCATGGCGCGGCCTGGCTCTGCCCCCAGCTTCAGCGCTCCCACAGCTTCACCAGCCTTGAGGGGGCAGTGCCAAGCCAGTGATGGCAGAGCAAGCACAATGCTTGTATGCCCTGACGAAGCTGTGGGAGAACTGAAGCCGGGGGGAGGGGGCGGGGCATGGCGCGGCCTGGCTCTGCCCCCAGCTTCAGCGCTCCCACAGCTTCGCCAGCCTTGAGGGGGCAGTGCCAAGCCAGCGGTGGCAGAGCCAGCACAATGCTTATATGCCCTGGCGAAGCTGTGGGAGAACTGAAGCCGTGGAGGGGGCGGGGCATGGCGCGGCCTGGCTTTGCCCCCAGCTTCAGCACTCCCACAGCTTCACCAGCCTTGAGGGGGCAGTGCCAAGCCAGCGGTGGCAGAGCCAGCACAATGCTTATATGCCCTGGCGAAGCTGTGGGAGAACTGAAGCCGTGGAGGGGGCGGGGCATGGCGCGGCCTGGCTCTGCCCCCAGCTTCAGCGCTCCCACAGCTTCACCAGCCTTGAGGGGGCAGTGCCAAGCCAGTGATGGCAGAGCCAGCACAATGCTTATATGCCCTGGCGAACCTGTGGGAGAACTGAAGCCGGGGGGAGGGGGCGGGGCATGGCGCGGCCTGGCTCTGCCCCCAGCTTCAGCGCTCCCACAGCTTCACCAGCCTTGAGGGGGCAGTGCCAAGCCAGCGGTGGCAGAGCCAGCACAATGCTGGCTTGGCACTGCCCCCTCAAGGCTGGCGAAGCTGTGGGAGAGCTGAAGCCGTGGAGGGGGCGGGGCATGGTGTGGCCTGGCTCCTCCCCTGGCTTCAGCACTCCCAGCAGCTCACCATCCCTCAGCCGTTCTTTTCTGTGTTACAGTGTCATTTTGTGTCATTTTGGTTGGTGGTGTGCCCCCGGATTTTTTTAATGTTAAAAGTGTGCCGTGGCTCAAAAAAGGTTGGGAAACACTCGTGTAAGGTACGAGGATTGAATGAAAAGTAACACCTCCACCTTTGTTACTTGGGTTTGGATGGGAATATTTTAATAAATCAAACACAAAAATAATCCTGAGCATGTGCTCTTTAAGTACCATGATTCACTTTCCCACATAATCACCAAACAATTGGATACGTTTCTGCCAACAATGAACAAGTTGTTGGAGCAGGGGGAAATGTGAGTTGTAATCCTCTGCTCTACACAGCAGAAGTTGTATGTGGATATGGACTTAGTATGTTCCGACAGACTGGAAACACGCAGCCGTTTTCCCCCACACAGACGATGAGGCTGACAAAATAAACAGGCGGACGTTCTTGCCAAACACGGCAGGCAGTTTTGTCTTTATTGTTCAGTTCCCTGTACAAACTTTAAACAAAACATCCAGCAGCTTGCTTCAACCAAACATGCTTAAACTACATCTAGCCTATCTGTATACCTTAATAAAGCTGAATGTTTGTATGTGTCCGGAGGGCGGAAGGGCGGAAGGACATGTGGCAGCTTCGGATTGGCTCCCACTGTGGGGTTATTTGCATAAACAACTCCCATTGGCCAGCCAACGCGAACATTCCGAGACTCAAAAGTGCCAGAGGGAAGTAAGGAAAAGGCCTGAGCCAGTCAGGCATGGTGGGAGTTTAGGTCCAATATACTTTGCAGCCCCCAACAATGAGACAACAAAACCAAACTTGGCACACAGAACCCCCAAGACCCACTTTACGTCTTGGTGCAGTTTGAGGGAGGATGGACCACGGATAGGCCAGCATTCCAACATCCCAAATCTCAAAGGTGCCAGGCAGAGTTCTTGACAAAAAGGCTTCCTTCAGCTGATTTTACAAACTAGGCCTCAGCCTGAATTGACAGTAAGGCTCCCTCAATTATTATTATTAACTTGATTCTCCTGACTAGGCCTCAGCCGGATCTGAACCAAACTTGGCACACATAACCCCCATGATGCCCTTTACGTCCTGGTGCAGTTTGGGAAAGATGGACCACGGATTATGGGATTTGTAGTACTTCCAAGCTCTTTGCTTCCCAAAGACCATTGTGGCCCCTAACAAAGACCGATAAATATCAAACTTGGCACACAGAGCCCCCATGACCCACTCTACATCCTGCTGCAGTTTGGAGGAGGGCAGACCATGGATGATGGGACTTGCAGTACCTTCCCTCACTTTCCAAGACTGCTGCAAACCTAATCCAATTGTTGTCGAGGCCAACAGCTCTCAAGCCGCAGGTCGTTCCGCGAGTGAACAAGTCCCAACTTCAGCACGCACGCCTGTTCCCGGGTGGAAACCCACACGTCCTTTCCCTTAGCCCCGCTGGAGTCTGTCCATAAAGTCTCTTTCTGACTTTCTCCCCATTTCTCCTTAATTTTTATATATATTTTTTCTCTCCTCCCGCTTCCCGGGCGCCTTAAGACTGCGAGGAGAGCTGCATCCAAGGGAAAGATGCGGTAGCTCAAGCGGCAGGGCCAAGGCCGCTTGGGATGGGAATCCCGGGTTCGGGACCCCCAAAGGGAGGAAAGGAACTTATTTTTGCTTTTACATTTTTATCTTTATTTTTATCTTTCCCCTTTTCTCTTCTGTCTTGGGACACCTCTGTGCTCAGAAAGGAAAGTTTTGAGAAAGGAATTGGCCTATGAAGCAGGGGGCCATATCTGTTTGTGTTTGGGCTGACAGCAGGAAAGCAGAAATCATAAATAAGGCTTCATCTTTGTATCTGTGCATCTGTACAATATTGCCTCCATGTCTCCCTTGACCCCTTGTAACCCTTCCCTTCCCCCCTTTGTCCTTGTTGAGAAAAGACTGCCTTGAAAGTGTTTTGTTGCATTTGGCAAGAGGAAATGCGGCTGAGCCCTGTTCCCAAAACCTTTATGGATCACCATTATTCATATTGCATGCGCTTTCTGATGGAAATCTTGTTATGGATAAGCTAAGCTCTTGACTTAAGCCCCACGTTTCATCAGTCCTGAGGCAGTTTAACGGTCGGATTTCCAGTCTAACTAAACTCGTCTTTGGAACCTGGACAATAAAAGTTTGCTCTTCACAGCGGGTGTCATAGTTGGCCTCGGAAACCAGGTGTGCCCCAAAATAAGTCCTTTTGTCACCAAAAGGGTCTGAGTGAATCACCAGGCCTTCTTCCCCTTCTCCCCCATTCACATACGGATGGGACACATCAACTCAATGATTTCATCACTTCCAGGTGTTGCCCCAGGTCGTTACCTGGCTCGGACTCTTTGTTTACATTCATGTGCCAACCTGTCAGTAATCCCCGCCTAAGCCTTCCTTCCTGGAACTCCATATATGGCCACAGACCTCTGATTGGCCGAAGCCGGCAAATGGGAGCGAGCGCTGATAGGCTCCCTGGAACTGACCGGCCTCCCGCCCATCAGCTGGCCTCAAACGTTCCAACCAATCACCAGCAGAGCCGGCCCAGAAGGAGGCGGGCGGGAAATTCAATTGTTTTGACAGTTCTGTAACCTTTAAAAGCCAATGTTTTGAATGTATATGCATGCGTTCTTTGCGGGAATCAGGGTATTGCAGTTCGCATCCTCTCAGCTGAGCAGAATAAACAATTTCGTGGCATCTACCTTGCAGCATTGGTGAGCATAATTGGATCTATGGGAGGCGGGTAGGCTACGAGGACCTAGTCGCTCCGGGCTCGCCAGGTTAACTGAACCCTCGCGGCCTCTGTCCCGCAGTCGGTCTGTGGGATTTGGCCGGTTGTCTGACAACCGGCCTGGGGGATTGTCTGGTTGTTCGACAACACAATCACTGATCAACACCAAACCTGGCACACAGAGCCCTCATGACCCACTGAACATACTGATGCAGTTCTGTGTGAGATGGACCACGGATGATGGGACTTGAAGTACCTTCATTCACTTCCTAAAAACAATACAACCCTCATCCATTCACCCATACAGATCAAACTTGGCGCACAGAGCCCCCATGACCCAATATACATCCTACTGCAATTTGGGGGAGGTTGGACCACAGATGATGGGACTTCCAGTACCTTCAGTAATTTCATGATACCACTGTAACTCCCAATACTGATGGATCAAGACCAAACTTGGCACACAAGACCCCCCCCCTCCCCCCCAATGACCCACTCTACATCCTGCTGCACTTCTCAAATGACCCGGGCACCGCCGGGTCCCCAAGCTAGTGTATATAATAAAAGAGAATGTTTGCTGCGGGAGGTGCAGGCGGTGGGAGGTGCGGAGGAATATGTGGCAGCATTTCAATTGGTTGCCACTGTGAAATTATTTGCATAACGCCTCTGATTGGCCAGCCTCCCAACATTCCAATACTCCTAGGCAGCAGAGAGAGGAAGGGAAAGAGCCTGAGGCAGGCATGGTTTGGGCAGTCAGCCAGTTGACAGTTTTTTCCGTTGGACATGGAATGTTCAGTACCTTCACCCAATACACTTCACAAAAAACACAAATCACAGACTAGGCCCAAAATTGACAGTAAGGCTTCATTAACTTGATTTTCCTGACAAGGCCTCACTTAATGGGATACTGTTTAAGGCCCGAATTGACAGTAAGGCTTCATTAACTTGATTTTCCCGACTAGGCCTCAGCTCATGGGACATTGTGTATGGCCCGAATTGACAGTAAGGCTTCATTAACTTGATTTTCCCGACTAGGCCTCAGCTCATGGGACATTGTGTATGGCCTGAATTGACAGTAAGGCTTAATTAACTTGATTTTCCCGACTAGGCCTCAGGTCATGGGACATTGTGTATGGCCTGAATTGACAGCAACCAATCTTGCCACACAGAGCCCCTATGACCCACGTTTCATTCTACTGCAGTTTGGAGGAGGGTGGACCATGGATGATGGGACTTGAAGTACCTCCAGGGATTATGGGATTTGTAGTACTTTCAAAGCCTTCATTCTCCACAGACCACTGCAGCCCTGAACCAAGACCAATAAAGACAAAACTTGGCACACAATGCCCCATGACCTACATTAACTCCATCCTACTGCAGTTTAGAGGAGGGCGGACCATGGATGATGGGATTTCAAGTACCTTGCAGGTGAACTATAAATCCCAGTACTTACAACTCCAAAATGTCCAGGCCAATTCCCCTCAAAACTCACCAGTAGTCTAATTTGGGTGAACCAGGTCTCTGTGTGCCAAGTTTGGTCCAGATCCATTGATGTTTTTGGGTTCACAGTGCTCTCTGGATGTAGGTGAACTACAACTCCCCCAAATCAAGGTGAATTTCCCACCAAAGAACAGTACTTTTTTTTTTTGCTGTTCATGGGGTTTCTGTGTGCCAAGTTTGCCATCATTGTTTGGGTGCATAGTATTTTGAATGTAGGTGAACTACAACTCCTATAAACATTGTGTAACCCAAAACACCTGGAGAGGGGGGTCCAAATTGGGAGTTGTAGTTCACCCTGCAGACAGCGAGCACACTTGATCTCTAGATCAGTGTTTCCCAACCTTTTTTGGGCCGCGGCACACTTTTAACATTAAAAAAAACCCGGGGGCACGCCACCAACCAAAATGACACAAAATGACACTCTAACACAGTAAAGAACGGCGGGGGGGGGTGGTGGCCTGCTGGGAGCCGCTGCTGGGAGTGCCAAAGCCAGGGGAGGGGGCGGAGCCAGGCCGTGCCATGCCCCGCCCCTCCCCGTCTTCACCTCTCCCAGTAGCTGCTCCAGCCTTGAGGGGGCAGTGCCAAGCCAGCGGTGCCAGAGCCAGGACAATGGTGGCTTCACGCTGTCCTCTCAAGGCTGAAGCAGCTGCCGGGAGTGCCAAAGCTGGGGAGGGGGCGGAGCCAGGCCGCACCATGCCCCTCCCCTCCCCCCAGCTTCAGCTCTCCCACGGAGGAGCATGAGCAGTGGATGGGCTTCAGTGGGCGGGGCTCCTCCAAGCGGCTTCAGCAAGCGAGGGGCGAGAATCATGGCGGATTGGAGGCTGGCTGGAAAAACGGCCGAAGGAAGCGGCGCCCTGGCCCCCTTTCTTTTCTTCGCCGCCGCCCGGCCCTTCTTCCTCCTCCCCCAAGCAGCAGGAGTTCAGCAGGAGGAGGGGAAGGAAGGGGGCAGAGAGCTTTCTCGCGGCACAGCAGGAGGTCCGTCACGGCACACTAGTGTGCCACGGCACACTGGTTGAGAAACACTGCTCTAGATCATTGTTTCTCAACCAGTGTGCCGGGCACACTAGTGTGCCGTGAGCGATCATCAGGTGTGCCGTGGGAAATTGGAACCTCCAAGGGGGGGGGGGAGTCTAGTGTGTTGAAGTATAAAAACCCTAAGAAACCTACCTCTATAAAGGCACAAAATTACAAACACCCCCCCTCCCCACCCGTTGCCTACTTGGTCTCTCCCTCTCCATGCATTGGGAAGGCCTGCCTCGCTTTCCCCAAGTAGAGACCTCCTCTTGCCTCCTGGGGGTTCTGTGGGGGAATTTTGGCACAGTTCTATCATTGGTGGGGTTCAGAATGCTCTTTGATTGTAGGGGAACTATAAATCCCAGCAACTACAACTCCCAAATGTCAAGGTCTGTTTCCCCTGAACTCCATCTGCATTCATATTTGGGCCTATTGAGTATTCATGCCAAGTTTGGTCCTGATCCAACATTGTTTGAGTCCACAGTGCTCTCTGGATATAGGTGAACTACAACTCCAAAACCCAAGGTCAATGCCCACCAAATTCTTATAGCATTTTCTCTTGGTTATGGGAGTTCTGTGTGGGGAAGTTTGTGTCTTTCTGCCATTCCTGCCGGGATATCTATGTTGTGTTCATCGAAACAGGCCCAGGTTTCACACCGAGTGTATAAATACATTTAAAAACGTATTAACTATATGTATTACTGTGTCAGAGTGTCATTTTGTGTCATTTTGGTTGGTGGTGTGCCCCAGGATTTTGCAAATGTAAAAAGTGTGCCGCGGCTCAAAAAAGGTTGGGAAACACTGCTCTAGATTGATGGGTCTGGAGCAAACTTGCCTAACATAGTACTGATGGATTTTCTCGGGGTTCCCAGGGTTCCCCTGGCATGATGTGAGTTGTAGTTCACCCACAACCTTATGGATTTTGTACAAAGTGTAGTTTTCACTTTGTTGAGCGCTGATTGGCTAACAGGGACGCCCTTCTCCCTATTGGCTGTGGCCACGCCCCTCTGCGGGACCTTATTCCAAAGCAGAAGCGTTTGGTCCAGGCCCATCATCTAGAGATCCAGTATGCTCTCTGGCTGCAGGGTAAACTACAACTCCCACCATGTTGAGTCAGTACTCTCAAACCCCTCTGGTAGGTTGAGTTATGTGCCAGGTTTGGTCTACGTCCATCATCGGTGGAGGTCACGGTTTCCCTGGTTGTGGTGAACTACAACTCCCAGAAAGGAAAGTCAGTTCTGCCCAGACCCCTCCAGTAATCAAATATCAGCATATCAAGTATGTGTGCCAAGTTTGGTCCAGATCCATAGGTTCATAGTACTTTCTGGATGTAGGTGAACTACAACTCCCCTAAATCTAGGTAAATTCCCCCCAAAGACCTCCAGTATTTTTTTTTGATGGCTGGGGGGCTCTGTGTGCCAGGTTTGGTCCAGGTCCATATTTGGTGGAGTTCACAGTGCTCATTGATTGCAGGTGAACTATAAATCCCAGTACTTACAACTCCAAAATGTCCAGGCCAATTCCCCTCAAAACTCACCAGTAATCTAATTTGGGTGAATCAGGTGTGTGTGCCAAGTTTGGTCCAGATCCATTGATGTTTTTGGGTTCACAGTGCTCTCTGGATGTAGGTGAACTACAACTCCCCTAAATCAAGGTAAATTTTCCCCAAAGACCTCCAGTATTTTTTTGATGGCTGGGGGGCTCTGTGTGCCAGGTTTGGTCCAGGTCCATATTTGGTGGAGTTCACAGTACTCATTGATTGCAGGTGAACTATAAATCCCAGTACTTACAACTCCAAAATGTCCAGGCCAATTCCCCTCAAAACTCACCAGTAATCTAATTTGGGTGAATCGGGTCTGTGTGCCAAGTTTGGTCCAGATCCATTGATGTTTTTGGGTTCACAGTGCTCTCTGGATGTAGGTGAACTACAACTCCCCCAAATCAAGGTGAATTTCCCACCAAAGAACAGTACTTTTTTTTGCTGTTCATGGGGATTCAGAGTGCCAAGTTTGCCATCATTGTTTGGGTGCATAGTATTTTGAATGTAGGTGAACTACAAATCGTATAAACATTGTGTAACCCAAAACACCTGGAGAGAGGGTTCAAATTGGGAGTTGTAGTTCACCCTGCAGACAGAGAGCATTCTGGATCTCTAGATGATGGGTCTGGATCCTAACATAAGTACTGATGGATTTTCTCGGGATTCCCAGGGTTCACCTGGCACGATGTGAGTTGTAGTTCACCCACAACCTTATGGATTTTGTACAAAGTGCAGTTTTCACTTTGTCGAGCGCTGATTGGCTAACAGGGACGCCCTTCTCCCTCCTGGGCCCGCCTCTATTGGCTGTGGCCACGCCCCTCTGCGGGACCTTATTCCAAAGCAGGAGCGTTA
>JARBWK010000008.1:3282890-3291344 GCA_030556195.1 Anolis apletophallus | reverse complement strand
CATTGGCTGACAGGGAGGCTCCTCCGGCGGGGATTGGTTCCCTTCGAACCCCCCCCAGGAGCAGTCGGGTTCGGGTGTGCCGGGCGAGGCCTGAGGCGTTTGTGAGGCGGCTCCTCCTCCTCCTCCTCGGCTCTTTCCGGCTGGGACTCCGCGGAGGCGAGGCGGGGAAGCAAGGCAGAGAAGGCAGGCACTCTCGCCGGAGGAGCCTCGCTCCTGGTAGGAGGCCGCGCTGCGGGGGACGGGCGGGCCTGTCTCCCAGGGAGGCCCTGAGGCGGGGAAGAGGCCCTCCTGGCCGGCCTGCCTGCGCCAGCCTCCGGGGCTGGGACTCCACTCGGGGGAAACTGTTGTGATTGTTATTGTTATTCGTTATCATGGTTATTATATGTATTTCCACCCCGTGACATGGGCGCATGAGGGGGCAATTGGAAATAAACATATTTTTGGTCTGTTATCTATTATAGACATGGGTTCACGTCATGTGAAGACTACCTCAAACAGAGAAACCTTACAACGCAGAAACACAATACTTGCCAACAGAAATAGGCCTCAAGCAAGGTACGTTTGTAGCAAAGAAACTTTCCCCAAAACCTAAAAGGCCCCCAAAACAACGAGTAAAAATAAAACTACATTTACCAGCATCCTCCGGGGCAGCCAAAGACTCACCCAGCCTCTACATTCTGAACAACATGATTGGCTGCCAATAAGGGCGGATTTGCATAACTGCTGTAACCATAGCAACGCTGGCAAGAGCCATCCAAGGCTAGGATAGAATGCTGAGAAATTTCAGTTGGTGTTTGAGGGTTAAACTGCCAAAACCAAACTCTGAGGGAGCAATTCAAAGAAGGGCAAAGAAGGGCGACAAAAATGATCCGAGGGATGGAGCGGCTCCCTTATGAAACCAGGTTGCAACGCCTTGGTCTTTTCAGCCTTGAAAGACACCGTTTAAGAGGTGACTTGATCGAAGTGTATAAAATCATGCATGGGATAGAAAAGGTGAATAGAGAAAAAATATTTTCTCTGTCACCCAACACTAGGACTAGGGGGCACTCCCTAGCGCTCCAAGGTAGGAAAGTTAGGACTAATAAAGGGAAATATTTCTTCACCCAGAGGGTCATTGGGTTATGGAACTCACTTCCAGAGGAGGTTGTTGTCAGATTATTGCATTTTGAATAGCAATTCATGAGTCAGCACAAGATATATTTTCGCAGTTTGAGATGACCTGCAGTGTGACATGTTTGACACCAGATGGCGCTGTCTCAAGACTGCTAAATGGAACCTTGAGGAATGTCAGTTACAAAGTGACAGTTGGGATTTGTCAGTTGGGATTTAATATCTGTGAGGAAAGGATGTTTAGAAAGGTAGCTGTGATGGCTGTTGTTTTTCGATGTTTTGCCAGTTATTGTTAAATACAATTCAATACAAAGTTATATATTTACCTTGTGAATTGAATGAGAGTTTCATTATTCACACGAACAGAGACTGGAGTTTTTGGGCCGATGGGGAATTAAACTTCTATATTTCTGTTGCCTATCCGCTGTGACATAAATACTCGACGCCGAAGAGTTGTGACAGCTGTCAGCCTGGACAGCTTCAAGGCAGGATTAGACAGATTCATGGATACCAAGGGAATCCGTAGTTACTGAAATGGACATCCAAGTGCCACCTCTGTGTTGATGGAGGCAGGCAGGATTTCCCGGGTACTGGTTGTGGGGGTCGGGAGCAGGTGAGGGTTTTGCCCTCCTTTCTGCTAGAGATCCCTGTGTACAACTAGTGGGCCACTGTGTGACACAGAATGCTGGACTAGATGGGCTGAGGCCCGATTCAGCATGGCTCTTCTTATGTTCTTAATTCTCCAGCAAATTCCTACCCACACAACACAACTTCCAATCACAACCCATCCCACCAACCTTACGGGACCCCGTACACACAACACCTACAAACACCACAAACAAAAACCATTCCTTCCTTCCAGACAGACATAAACTGACCCAAAAGACAAGCCATGCCTCATAAAAATAACAGCATCGGATGACACACTCACAGCGCTACATACATCAAACAAAAAAGGGCAGAACAAACGCCAGAACAGAAACACACTGCGCAGCAGAGACACAGACAACAGACAAACACTACAAATCTGTGGCATAGACCTTGACACAGAATGCTTCTCCCACGGACAACTCTATGTAGCATGCTCCAGAGTTGGGAAACCACAGAACCTCTACATCAACACAGCCGACGGAAAGACAAAAAACATTGTATATCCACAAGCTCTGCAGAATGCCAGGAACACCACACACCGACAACTCCACAGGACTTCAACATCCCACCCACCAGAACAACCCACAACGACACAGCCATGACCCCACCAAGTAACATCATTTCCAACTCTTACATACTCAGACTTTCTCGCATCTCCTAAATAGGGCACAGCAACACGTGCCGGGTACAGCTAGTATTTAGTATTTATTAAGTTACTAGCTTGGGGACCCGGCGGTGCCCAGGTCATTTGAGAAGTGCAGCAGGATGTAGAGTGGGTCATGGGGGCTCTGTGTGCCAAGTTTGGTCTTGAGCCATCATTATTGGGAGTTGCAGTGGTATCATGAAATTACTGAACGTAGTGCAAGTCCCATCATCTCTGTTACCCCCCCCCCCCCAAAAGTGTAGTAGGATGTAGATTGGGTCATGGGGGCTCTGTGTGCCAAGTGTGGTCTGTATTGGTGAATGGATGAGGGTTGCATTGTTTTTCGGAAGTGAGTGAAGGTACTTCAAGTCCCATCATCCGTGGTTCGTTTCACACAAAACAGCACCAGGATGTAGAGTGGGTCATGAGGGCTCTGTGTGCCAGGTTTGGTCTTGATCAGTCATTGGATTAGGTTTGTAGCAGGCTTGGAAAGTGAGGGAAGGTACTGCAAGTACCATCATCCATGTTCTGCCCCCCTCCAAACTTCAATAGGATGTGGAGTGGGTCGCTGGGGCTCTGTGTGCCAAGTGTGGTCTTGATCCATCATTATTGGGAGTTGCAGTGGTATCATGAAATTACTGAAGGTAGTGCAAGTCCCATCATCTCTGTTCCCCCCCCCAGTGTAGTAGGATGTAGATTGGGTCATGGGGGCTCTGTGAGCTAAGTTTGGTCTGTATTGGTGAATGGATGAGGGATGCATTTTTTTTTGGAAGTGAGTGAAGATACTTCAAGTCCCATCATCCGTGTTCCATCTCACAGAAAACTGCACCAGGCTGTAGAGTGGGTCATGAGGGCTCTGTGTGCCAGATTTGGTGTTGATCAGTCATTGGATTAGGTTTGTAGCAGGCTTGGAAAGTGAGGGAAGGTACTGCAAGTCCCATTATCCATGTTCTGTCCCCCTCCAAACTTCAGTAGGATGTGGAGTGGGTCACTGGGGCTCTGTGTGCCAAGTGTGGTCTTTATCAGTGTTTGTTGGGGGCCACAGTGCTCTGTGGCAACAGAGGGGTGTGAAAGTACTACAAATCCCATCATCCATTGTCAGTCCTCCCCCAAACCTCACCAGGACGTGAAGGCAGTCATGGGGGTTATGTATGGCAAGTTTGATCTCGATCAGTGATTGGATGAGGGTTGCAGCGGACTTGGGAAGTGAGTAGAGGCACTTCAAGTCCCATCATCCATGGTCCACCCTCCTCCGAACTGCACCAGGACGTAGAGTGGGTCATGGGGGCTGTGTGTGCTGAGTGTGGTCTGTATTGGTCCTTTTTGGTGGCCTCAGTGGTCTGTGGGAACCAAAGTGTTGGAAAGTACTACAAATCCCATAATCCGTGGGTCATGTCCCCCGAACTGCACCAGGACGTAAAGGGGGTTAGGGGGGGTTATGTGTACCAAGTTTGGTGCAGGTCCATCACCCGCGCTGGTCGCTGTGGCCTGTGAAAGTGGCTACCACATATCTGCCCTTCTGCCTTCCGCCCTCCGCATACACACACACATACATACATACAAACATTCTGTTTTATAAAGGTATACAGATACAGATATACAGATGAACATCAGAATTCATAATTTGCCCCTTTTCGTGTGTTTTTTCCCCTCAGGAGAAGGGATGACAGGGTTTATACCAAGCCTGGGCAAACTTGGGCCCTCCAGATGGAGTCCAAAACACCTGGAGGGCCCAAGTTTGCCCAGGTCTGGTTTATATGAAAATTTAGTGGTTGAAAGGTTTCACAAATGGGCTAATCATTCAGTTTTGGGGTGTGTGTGTGTGTGTGTGTGTGTGTGTGTGTATATCTATATATATAAAGGAACAGTCAGAAGCCCATGATGGAGATAAACACCATTCAAGGGGAGCTCTTCTTCCTTTCCCAAAAGATCTCCAGTGGCTTGGAATTCCACATTAATAAGAGGACCATCCAGCAACAATGGGGTTTGCCAAGGAGGGTGCTCTATATGCTGGCTCCAAGGGATGGAGGTCATCACCAAGTACCTTCTGATGCCCAGCGCTGGAAGAGCTCCCTCAGATGGCCTGTCCATGAGGAAAGGATTTTTAACAGTCCCCCAACAGACACTGGACGCACCTGTGAAGATAAGAGATCCCCTGACAGGACAAGCCCTCCCCAAGCTGATCCGTCCTGGCCATGGTACAAGTCAAACCCGAAGGACTGCAGGCAAAGAGCTGAGGGACAAACATAAAGCACCCAATTCACTTCAACACCATAAGTCACATCAATTCCAACCCTTACATACTCAGACTTTCTCGCATCTCCTAAATAGGGCACAGCAACGCGTGCCGGGTACAGCTAGTGTGTGTGTGTGTGTGTGTGTGTATATATATATATATATATATATACATATACTGTGTGTGTGTATATATATATATGTTATAGAGCATATATAATGTGAAATATATAAATAAGTAGTACAGGTAAAGCTTTCCCCTTGACATTGAATCTAGTCTTGTGGTTTGGTTTTGTATGTGTGTGTGTGTGTGTATATATATATATATATATATATATATATATATATATATATATATATAGATAGAGAGAGAGCGTATAGGTTTTCGTGTGTTTTTTCCCCTCAGAAGAAGGAATGACAGGGCTTATATGAAAATGTAGTGGTAGAAAAAGTTCACAAATGGGCCAATCATTCAGTTTTGGTTTTGTGTGTTTTGTGTGTGTGTTTATATATATATATATATATATATATATATATATACACACACACACACACACTGTATATGTGTGCTTTCATGTGTTTTTCCCCTCAGAAGAAGGAATGACAGGATTTATATGAGAAGTTACTGGTGGAAAGGTTTCACAAATGGGCTAATCATTCAGTTTTGATTTTGTATGTGTGTGTGTGTGTGTGTGTGTGTGTATATATATATATATATTATAGTGCATATAGGTTTTCATGTGTTTTTCCCCTCAGAAGTAGGAATGACAGGGTTTAGATGAGAAGTTACTGGTTGAAAGGTTTCACAAATGAACTAATTATTCAATTTTGGTTTTGTATGTGTGTGTTTTGTGTGTGTGTGTGTGTGTGTGTGTGTGTATATATATATATATATATATATATATATATATACACTACCGTTCAAAAGTTTGGGGTCACATTGAAATGTCCTTATTTTTGATGGAAAAGCACTGTACTTTTCAATGAAGATCACTTTAAACTAGTCCTAACTTTAAACAAATACACTCTATACGTTGCTAATGTGGTAAATGATTATTCTAGCTGCAAATGTCTGGTTTTTGGTGCAAGATCTACATAGGTGTATAGAGGCCCATGTCCAGCAACTATCACTGCAGTGTTCTAATGGTACAATGCGTTTGCTCATTGGCTCAGAAGGCTAATTGATGATGAGAAAACCCTTGTGCAATCATGTTCACACATCTGAAAACAGTCTGTCTCGTTACAGAAGCTACAAAACTGACCTTCCTGTGAGCAGATTGAGTTTCTGGAGCATCACATTTGTGGGGTCAATAGAACGCTCAAAATGGCCAGAACAAGAGAACTTTCATCTGAAACTCGACAGTCTATTCTTGAACTTAGAAATGAAGGCTATTCCATGCGAGACATTGCTAAGAAATTGAAGATTTCCTACAACGGTGTGTACTACTCCCTTCAGAGGACAGCACAAACAGGCTCTAGCCAGAGTAGAAAAAGAAGTGGGAGGCCGCGTTGCACAACTAAGCAAGAAGATAAGCACATTAGAGTCTCCAGTTTGAGAAACAGACGCCTCACAGGTACCCAACTGGCATCTTCATTAAATAGTACCCGCCAAACACCAGTGTCTACATCTACAGTGAAGAGGCGGCTGCGGGATTTTGGCCTTCAGGGCAGAGTGGCAAAGAAAAAGCCATATCTGAGACCGGCCAAGAGAAAGAGAAAGATTAAGATGGGCAAAAGAACACAGACATTGGACAGAGGAAGACTGGAAAAAAGTGTTGTGGACGGAGGAATCCAAGTTTGAGGTGTTTGGATCACAAAGAAGAACGTTTGTGAGACGCAGAACAAATGAAAAGATGCTGGAAGAATGCCTGGCGCCATCTGTTAAGCATGGTGGAGGTAATGTGATGGTCTGGGGTTGCTTTGGGGCTGGTAAGGTGGGAGATTTGTACAGGGTTAAAGGGATTCTGAATAAGGAAGGCTATCACTCCATTTTGCAACGCCATGCCATACCCAGTGGGCAGCGCTTGATTGGAGCCAATTTCATCCGACCACAGGACAATGACCCTAAACACACCTCCAAATTGCGCATGAACTATTTACAGAAGAAGCAGGCAGCTGGTCTTCTATCGGTCATGGAGTGGCCAGCGCAGTCACCAGATCTGATCCCCATTGAGCTGTTGTGGGAGCAGCTTGACCGTATGGTACGCCAGAAGTGCCCATCCAACCAATCCCACTTGTGGGAGATGCTTCTAGAAGCGTGGGGTGCAATTTCTCAAGCTTACCTCAACAAATTAACAGCTAGAATGCCAAAGGTGTGCAATGCTGTAATTGCTGCAAAAGGAGGATTCTTTGACGAAAGCAAAGTTTGATGTAAAAACAATGTTATTTCAAATAAAAATCATTATTTCTAACCTTGTCAATGTCTTGACTCTATTTTCTATTCATTTCACAACGCATGGTGGTGAATAAGTGTGACTTTCCATGGAAAACACAAAATTGTTTGGGTGACCCCAAACGGTAGTGTATATACACATACACACACACACACATCTTAGGCGATCCCTTGTAGCCCAAAGATGGTGGTCCCGGGCAGGGTTGTGTTGACGCGCCTTCCTCTTGGCATGTTTCTCCCTTTCACCCTCCATTCGTGCCTCTTCGAATTCTGCAGCACTGCTGGTCACAGCTGACCTCCAGTCACAGCGCTCAAGGGCCAGGGCTTCCCAGTTCTCTCTGGGTACCTATGACACATTTTTTAAGCTTGGCTGCATGCTCCAGCAGGTTTTCCTTCCTTCCTTCCTTCCAAGGGGAAGATTCCTCACTTTCTAACTATTTTTGTTACCTTACACCACAGTTTGTCACTGTGAGCCATATGGGATTCCTCTCACTTCCTGTGGTCTCATTGTAAGTCAGATGTTTGTAACTCGGGGACAGCTGTAACATACCTACCCACGCCTTTTTAAAAGGCTCCTAAAGGATAATTATATATACCTTGCAAGGGTGGAGGGTGGCGGTTTTGGGAGCAACCCTTCTCTCCGCAGGCAATTACTCAATGTTGAAGTCAGAGGGTGCCCAGCGTTGCTCTCTCCTAGACTCAACATTGCAGCCAAGAGACAGGCGCTGAGTCACGGTGTCGGGTTACGGCTGGCCTCCTGTCAAACTACAACTCCCAGGAGAGAAGCTCAAAGGCCGGAGCAGCCAGAAGGAGATGCCCACCGACTTGGAGGCTTCTGGTTGCTGTCCAGGGCATTATTATTATTATTGCTGTCCAATAATACTAATAATACTACTAAAATCATAACAGTAAATAAAGAACATCACTCAAAAACAGGGGAACTCCAGACAAGAAACAATCGGGGACAGCTAATCACCTCTCAACAAAGGATTCCCCCAGGCAGTAAGAAGCCAGACCTTGAAACTGCTAGGCCATCAAATGCTAATCAAGGTGGCCAATGGTAACATTCACACTTACCTCTGACAGACAAAGAGTTCTTTCTCCTACCCTGGACATCATTCCACAGATATATAAACCCCACTTTCCGAGTTTCCAACAGACCCCACAACCTCTGAGGATGCCTGCCATAGATGTGGGTGAAACATCAGGAGAGAATGCTTCTGGAACATGGCCAGACTACCCAATTTACATTTAGTTTGGTGAGGTACCAGCACTCTTTGGCAAAGAAAGCTGGAGTCCTTGCAAAACTACAACCCCCGGGACTATTACGGCCATTCAAGTGATATCGAACTGCAATTATTCTACAGTGTAGATAGATGCACCATATGAGAGCGTTTGAACTCTGACCTCCCACTGGCTTCCG
>JARBWK010000008.1:2970390-3275390 GCA_030556195.1 Anolis apletophallus | reverse complement strand
TAAGTACATAAATATATATTTATATATTTTATATAAAACAAATATATATTTATATATTTATACACAAATATATTTATATTTGTATATATTGGTATATTCAAAATATATAATATAAAGTGTGTGTGTGTGTATAAAATTATTTTTATGTGTTCGGTTTTAATTTTTTTGTGTGTTTTAGCTTTTGTTTTAATGTTTTTATACCCTGTTAGGTTTTGTATTGTAATCTGTTTTTAGAGTCTTGCTTAAGAGGTGACAGTACCAATAAGATCATAAATAAATAATTTTAATCCTTGTTTAAGAGAACAAAACATGATGTAATTACACGTAATAATAATGACCGGTATGCTATGTAAAAAAAATGGAAAAGGTTCTGTTCCTGGTTTGAAAGTGTTATTTCCTGTTTAATTGTGCGGTACTTGCTTTGAAATTCATTGTTTCTACTCCAAAAACTTTGTTTTTGTTTTTTATGTTCTTAATTAACTCAAACCCAAAAGTTTGTAATTGTCCTTAATGAAAATATGTGCAGAAAGCCCCAACGTTTTTGCAGTTTAATAAACTTTTTTCCATGCTTTTACGATAGAACCAATTTGGAAAAGACATTTATAACCCAGGAGCAATAATCATTCTGTTACAGAGTGTAATCATTGGTGGTTGTTGTGTGGGGGAAGTTGATCGCCAAAAGTTAATTCTGAAATATTTGTAATTGATAAAAAGAAAAGAAAGGAAAAACGGTTTCAATTTATTTAAACAGGGAGGGGAGGGGCCAAAAGAGTTCAGTGCCAGAGCAGAGTAAGGGAGAGCCCCTTCCAGGTGTTTTGGGCCTCATCTCCCAGAAGTCTTTGCTGCCTTGGACAACCGTCAGGGATTCTGGGATCCAAAGATGGCTTTTAATAAAACCATAGAATCCTCGAGGGGGAGAAGCCCCAAAAGACTTTCCAGATCAGGGGTGCCCACACTTTTTCAGCATGCGAGCTACTTATAATAAAACCAAGTCAGATCTACAGAGAGAGAAGCAGGGCGGAGCAGGGGGAGGGGGCGGAGCTTGGTGTGGCCTGGCTCCGCCCCCTCTGGCTTTAGCTCTACCACAGCTTCTCCAGGCTTGAGGGTAGTGCCAAGCCAGTGGTGGCATAGCTAGCCACTACTGGCTTGGCACTAATTTCCTCGAGGCTGAAGAAGCTGTGGTAGTGCTGAAGCCGGGGGGGGGGGGCTGGCCCAGCATGGCTCCGCCCGCCCCTCTGGCTTTAGCTCTACCCCAGCTTCTCCAGGCTTGAGGACGGTATTGCCAAGCCAGTGGTGGCATAACTATCCACTACTGGCTTGGCACTACCTCCTCAAGCCTGGAGAAGCTGTGGTAGCGCTGAAGCTGGGGACAGGGCGTGGCTTGACGTGGCATGGCTCCACCCACTCTAGAAGTGCCCCATCCCGCTGGGATCCACTTCCTTCGGTCCTGGGATCCTTCCTTCGGTCCTGGGATCGACCAGTCGATCGCGATCAGCTTCCTGGGCAGCCCTGTTCCAGGTGGACTCTTTCTGCCAGCAGGAAGAGTCAACCCAAACCCTCCCGACAGATGGCCCTCCACCTTCTGCTTCAACAGAAGGAGGACTCCACGCTCCAAGGCAGCTCTTAATGGCAGGAAGTTCTTCCTCACGTTTAGGTGAAATCTCTTGTCCTGCCATTTGAGTCCATGGCTCCTTTGAGTCCTAGGCCCTTTTTTCACTGCCATACAAACTTGATTATCAAACAGATAATCCACATTATCTGCCTTGAACTGGATTATATGAGTACACTGCCACGACTAGACTTAATGTCAGGGGAAACCTTTACCTTTGCTTTATCTTACACTGCTATATAATCCAGTTCAAAGCAGATAATCTGGATTTTATATGACAGTGTAGAAGGGGCCCTAGTCTCTGAAGCAGCGGAAAACAAGCCCAATGTGACAAACGTTCAAATGTTTAAACATGGCTGTCACGTCCCCTTCTCTCTGGCTTCTGTTCTCCAAATTGGAGTGAGCTTTGGAGGCTGGGTGAGAGAAAAGAAGGGGAATTCCTGAAGGAGAGGAAATGATGTGTGTGTGTGTGTGTGATAGCGGGCCTTATTGGTGGATGCACTCTTTTAGATGAATGATGCCATGTGGGTTGACTGGCGACGAGGAAGGTCTCTCAGGGTTGGGCGAAGGCCGGAGGAAGGGAGGAGAGGCCCTGCTGGCTGGGCTATGGCTGCAATTGTCCAGCAGGCGCTTCAAGTGCTCTGAGTGGGTGTGGACTGTCTGCAGTGCTTGCTGGAAAGTTCCCAACCTCTCTCTGTGTGTGAAAGAGAAAGGAGAGGGGATCTCTTGGAAGGGGAGTGTTTGCAAGGAAGGGCTGGTGGTGGCCCAGAGCTGCAAGGCGGTAGGTGGGGAGGCTCGTGCTCCATGCTGTTTATTTAAACCCTATCTGGCAGAATTAATATTGGAGGAAAAGGAGGGGGAGGGTTCCCCCTGGCAGTGTTTCTCAAGGCGTGAAGCACTTTGGAGGGGCCTGGTAACCGTGATAAGCTCCCAAGAGCTTTCTTTGGTGTGTTTCCTTATTCTGGGCATCAGTCTGTAATGCTGTGCTACGTTTGAGACTCAATTATGGATTGTTGTTGTTCTGAACCTTCTCATTTCTGATTTACAGCAACCCAGGGGGGAACTTGTATGTTTTCTTCAGAGGGTGTATGCACTTGTCTTCCTCTGAGGCTGAGAAAGCGTGACTTGCCTGAGGGTTTATTTATTATTTACTTATTTACAGTATTTATATATCGCCTTTCTCACTCCTGGGGGGACTCAAAGCGGTTTCCGTGGCTAAGGACCTGGGTCTACTGGTATCCTAGTCCAACACTCAAACCACCGTACCACACTGAATTCTCTTTTTTAGTTGACCATTTCATTTGAATGCATTTTTATCAGAGTGACAAACAATGCGAAGTGTAGTGTGTGTGTATTTGGGTGAAGGTACTTCATTAAATGTGTCTATATTATTCTACCATATCTGGAAATTCAGTGTTTTACTCCCTCCAGCTTTCCTCTCTGTGTGTCCTGCAAACTTAATTTCTCTGGCATGTTTTCAGAGCTGCATCCTGGACTATCCCACACACTGCTGACCTCCACTTCCTTCCTTTTTCTACTAATATCCAAAAATGTCTGTTTTCTTGTGGCATGCCTCTTGTTACTTTCTGGCATGTATGTATTGTAGTGTCATTTTGCCAAACAACATGGAACAGGAATGTTGAGAGGGGCGCGTGCCTGCGTTTGACTTGTTAATTACCAGCATTCAATCTAGAAAGCGCTGTGATAATGGTTGGTGGTAATAGCAGTGAGAGGAAATTAGCCAGAAGAGGAAGATAAAGAAAAATGTTGTCTAAATTAGGATGGCTTTATCTTGGGAAGCTCTCTGTGCTGTCTCATCTTGGAAGAAGTTGGAAGTTTTGGGAAGGAGTGGCAACATTTCTCATGTGTATATATATATATGCGTGTGCTTCCAAATTTACTGTTGACTTATGGCGACCCCATGAATTTCAGAGTTTTCTTAGGCGAGGACGACTGGAGGACTGAAGTGGTTTTGCCAGTTCCCTCCTCTTACAGCATTTGGTGTTCATTGGTGGTCTCCCATCCAAGGACTAACCAGAGCTGACTTTGCCAATCTGTCAAGATCAGATGGGATCTAGTGCCTTTGGCGTATCTCTTGTGCTATAAAAGTTCTAGTCTCCCCCCCCCCCCCCCGCCTCACATGTGGTTCCCGTTCTCCTAAGAGCTCTCCTTTAAGTTATTCTTGTGCAATTGGTAGCTTCTGATCAACATTGCTTCTTCCCCTCCAACACGCCATTCTTGGTTACGTGGTTCCTGATCCGCGTTGCCTTTCTGCAGCTGTGACTGGCTGGTCTCTTTCCCAGCTTTTCCAGGGATGGTTCCAGCATTGCATCAGGGGATATTTTGTGCTGTAATTCAGTAACGCAGCCAGGATAAGCGATCGCAGAACCGCGGCTGGAGAGAGGATGGGTGTGGCAAGAGCTGCGTGGATGCGGCTGCAGCAGCAAGCAGAGGGAGCTGCGCCTAGCTCGGACGGATGGTAACTGCTCAGTCATCGGCACAAGCGATCGCAAAGGCAAGCTATTTATATAAGTCAGACCTCACTTCCAACCGGCTCCCCCGATTTAGAAGGAACAGTTGTCATATTTTAAGTATTAAATGAGTGTGGTATGAATACGACGACGTTGCCTGGGGTAAGTTTAGACACAGGGGCCTGCTGTTTGAGGGTAAAGAAGGGGCCCCGGCTGAACAACCGCCTGCTTGATGTGCATACCAGGCCCGCCTGGCTTCTTTGTCATTGTCACATTCACTTTTTGTTAGGGAGTTTCTCAAAATTAAAATTCCAGAAGAGTAGCTGTGTTCCTCCCTTGGAAACAACAGAAAGCCCAAGTGACTCTGTAGGTCTGTGGCTCATGACTCAGGCCTGGAAAAGAGGCTGTCTGGCCTTTTTGCTTCTCAGATACCCCCACATTTAAAGTCTTGAAACTTGCCTTCTCCTTCAGCTGTCTTCTTTCTTGCACTGCTTTCGTGTCCCCCTCTCTCCCCTCCTTTTCATTCCCCCATGACATCATGAGGATTTGCAGGGAAGGGTTGCCACTGGGGAAAGTTGTTGGTTGGTTAGAAACAGTTACTTGTGTTGGGTAATATGCAAAATCTATCTGTTATTACAACTCAAGAGTTTATACTAGAAATTTCCATTTCCCAGTTAATCTCCAAGGTGCTTCTGGATTCCTTTATGTCAGTGGGTCTCAACCTTCCTAATGCTGCGACCCCTTAATGCAGATCTTCATGTTGTGGTGACCCTCAACCATAACATTTTTGTTGCTACTTCATAACTGCAATTTTAGTACTGTTTTGAACTGTAATGTAAATATCTGAAATGCAGGATGTATTTTCATTCACTGGACCAGACTTGGCACAAATACCTGATATACCAAAATTTGAATACTGGTGGGCCAAACTTGGTACACAGAACTCCCATGACCTGTAAGGGTTTGGTGGGCATTGACCTCGAGTTTTGGAGTTGTAGTTCACCTACATCCAGAGACCACTGTGGACTCAAACCATGATGGATCTGGACCGAACTTGGCACGGATACTCAATATGCCCAAATGTGAACACTGGTGGAGTCTGGGGAAAATAGAGTAGTTGTAGTTGCTGGGATCTATAGTTCACCTACAATCAAAGAGCATCCTGAACCCCACCAATGATATAATTGGCCCAAACCTCCCACACAGAACCCCCATGACCAACAGAAAATACTGTGTTTTCTGATGGTCTTTGGCAACCCCTTTGACACCCCTTACGACCCCTCCAGGGGTTCCAACCCCCCCCAGGTTGAGAAATGCTGCTTTATGTCTCATTATTTAGAAATTTTTCGCTGGTATAGAACTATGGAAGGCTTTACTTTTATCATGAATAATCCTGATTAAGAGTCTTGTAGCTGTCTCATCTCAAGCCAATGTCATGTAGTAGTTTAAGTCCTGGGAGACCTGGATTCGAATTGCCAGGGAAACCTCTGTGAAGTTGCACACTTTTTCAGCCTCAAGGGAGACAGTGGTTACCTCTTCTAAGCAAATCTTTCTAAGAAAATCCTGCAATCGGGTAGCCTTAGGGTTTCATAAATGTGACGTTATTTAAAAGCACACACCAGCAGCAAACTATGCCAAAGAGTTGCAGCATGTAATGACATATAAAAATGTGGTTTGTTAAATGGAAATAATGTTTTCAGGTAGGTAGTGATCTGCTTTTAAAAAAGACATCTCAAGCAGGCATTCAAACTGACAGGGTTGATATAAATACCAACTAGGAAGAGGCAGTAATCTGCTTAGTTCATTTATCTGCTTACTTATTTAGTATTTGTTTACTGCTTTGTGCCTGAAGATCCTTGGGAAAAGGTATAATAAATGCACATGACCTCAAAAGAATGATGAAATGACATAAAACAACTTCCATCAAGTAAATAGAACCCAAAAAAGCAAATAAAATAAAACCTTCCTCTTAAATCTGGAGTTTATCTACTAGCAGTCCAACTGGCAACTAAAACTTGAGGAATGAGTCACTAATGAGTACACTAAACTGGTATTTTCAGAGGTTTTTTTCTACTATGGAATAGTTACTAGCTGTTTTGGAACTGCAGTGTTGAAGGAGAAGACCATATGTGTCTTAATCCCCACTTAAGTCCAGGTGGGTTGACTTTTAAAACTAGCTCTGGTCATTTGCATGCCTTCCTGGACTCACGTTTGTCTGGCTCTTTCTGAATGCTGCCCACATTTTGGAGCAGATTTCTTTGTCACTTATAATGCTACCCTTGGAGTCGTCCCTTAGAGCTGAATGGTGGGAAATTCAAAAGGAAAGTTTTCTTCAACCAAGACACCACTAAATTGTGGATTTCAGTGTCACAATAGCTGGGAAGTTGAATGTTTATAAAGGGAGGTAGATGGATGAGTAGATGAGAAAGCTGCCTGTTACTTCTAACCAGGATGGCTATATATACCACCTTTGGTTTCAGAAACAGCAATGCTCTGGAGTAGATACCCCAAATTTTCCTCTGACTCCTCTGTTTTTCTGCTGCCAACTCCTTCATAAATAGCAAATGTGGATTAACAAGAACAATGCTGCTATAGTAGAATAGTAGCAGAGGTGATTTCATATATATCTTACTTTGAAAACTAGAACTTAAACACTCTTATATGGAGTGTTAATGAGTCATGGTCTTTTAAATAGCACAGGTCTGAACTGTGTGAAGCTTTATAGATCATGACCAGCAGTTTGCATTGTTCTTGGAAGCAGACTGGCAGGCAATAATAGTGAATGGTATGCTCCCTGAAGCTAGCACTGGATTCAGCTGTTTAGGCAAGGAGGAGTTTCTGAAAAGGTGGCTCCACATAAACTGGATGTAACCATGGCTTGTTCACACTTTCTTAGAAACATCACACTTTCTTAGAAACGGTTGCAGGTGGGCAATAGTTATAATTGTGCAATCTACGCTTGGTCACTGTGGAGCAGGGGTGCTCATTAGGTAGCTCGGGAGCTACTAGTAGATCTTTGGCCCTCTTCCAGGTGATCTTCAGGCCTCACCAGCTGGGTGGGGCGCTCCTGCCATGCGTGCACACCCTGCACGCATACGCGCTCCTGCTGCTGGCTTCTGCTCTCGCGGTGCTTCTTTCGCCTGTTGGGCATTGCAGGAAGAAGGAAGCACGAGGCGGGGCCTCTGGAGGGAGCGCCCTTCCTCTCTCTCGTCCAGAAACAGCTGTGCAGCCTCCGTTGCCGGCGGGACAGGCAGGGCGGAGCGCTCCCTCTGGATGCCCCGCCTCGTGCTTTCTCCTTCCTGCAATGCCCCGCAGGCAAAAGAAGTGCTGCGCAGGCGGAAAACAGCAGCAAGAGCACGCGCCGTGGCAAGAGTGCGCGGTGGCGGGGGCAGGTAGATCTTTTGGACTTGGTTGCTTTAAGAGTAGCTCGCATGCTGAAAAAGTGTGAGCACCCCTGCTGTGGAGCCTTGAGTGTCCAGATGTAGGACTGAATCTGCAGGATGCCCAAATGGTGTCTTTGAAGATAGACCGTTTGGGTGTACTCCAAGCTGAATGGGTTAAGCCATTTTGCTTAGAAATGTGCTCTGTGTAGTTTAGATAGAAACAATAGAAGGCCCAGGATGTGATTTTTGGATAGTCGTTTTAAAACTGTCTTTGCAATAAATTGCCTACAAGAGTTTTTAATTGTCCAACTGGCTCCGCATATTTCTGTTAGTCATTATGACAATAAGATGGCCTGAGTAAGAGGGTAGGTCTGTTCCCAGATCCATGTGTGATGGTTGAAGACAGTGCTTACTCACCATAGATGCCAAGAGGCTTTTAAACCAGAATTGATCTTGGGCAGTAGGCTGAAGCTTTCCCAGAAGATGGATTGCTGCATTAGTGCATGAGCTCCTCTCCCCTCCAGTTCCATTCATTGCTGTAGAAACCCCTGCTATTGTCAAATGATTTTTATATGAGGCTAAATAGTTTGAATATTGGACTACAACTTTGGAGAGCACGGTTCAAGCCCCTGCTTGGCCATCAAAACCAGCTGGGAGAACTTGGACCTTTTACACACTCTCTGAGCCTCACATTTTCCCCCCAAGGAAACCCTATGATAAGGCCACTATGGGCAGGGAAAAACAACATCACGTAGGCCAGGCCTGGGCAAAGTTGGGCCTTTCAAGTGGCCCAACTTTGGAAGGGGGCCTGAGGCTGTGAGGAATTGTGGGAGTTGAAGTCCAAAACACCTGAAAGGCCCAACTTTGCCCAGGCCTGATGTAGGCCATTGTATTCCTCAGTGGATGTACTGCTGTTGTATCCTTGGGTCTTGGTGTTGAATTCTCCCTGCTTGTATTCTGGTTCCCCTTCATATAATTCTTTGGCCTTCTCCCATTTGTAAACATTTGCCAGGCCTTGCCGGGTGGCTAGATTCAACAAAAAGCGTTAAAATGCCTGCCTTGGCCATTATGGCTTGTGAATGCCCATTTATTGTCCTTTTTGTCACATCTTGGCATGTCACCCTCTTGGCCTCCTGTCCTCTCTTTTTATTACCCAGTGTTGTTTATTCTGTGTTGTTTATTTGACTTACTGGATCCGAATCCAATTCAGCATATGATCTATGGGTGCTTCCTTCTCTCCTGATTTGTGCTCTTTCATGACCCCAATAGCTTCTTTATCTCGCCAGTCCTAGCGTCTAGTTCAGGGGTGGATAATTACCGTCCCTCCAGGTGTTTTGGACTTAAACTCCCAGAAATCCTAGCTAGTTTACCAGCTGTTAGGATTTCTGGGAGTTGAAATCCAATTGCCCACCCCTTGTCTAGTTGGAGCTTCTAATATTGAAATGGGTCCAACAAGTCTAGACCATTAATGTAGGGGGCGGAACAGCTTCCTGATTTTTGTGGTTCTTCAGATATGTAGTGTCTCGTGTGCAATAAAGCTCTTTATTCAGGATCCTTGTGATCTGCAGAGATTCAAGCAGGTGAGTGCCCTCAGTTTGAAAAACCGCAGTTAAGTTTTTGTCAAGCAGGCAGCACTGTCATGGCTTCCATGATGTTTCTCTTGGCAGTCGACCAAAGGCACAATTGTTTGTTCCATGCCAAGAGTCTACTTACTGTCTCTTAAATTCATTTTATCTGGATGGCATCGCCATGTGCTAGGTGGACATTTTTCTGATTGAAACCAAAGAAAATGCACCGGGAATGTGGCGCAGCTGGCTGGGTGTCAGCTACATAAGATTTCTACTGACCAGAAGGTCATGAGTTCAAGGCCTGCCTGGGTTGAGGTGGGCTCTTGACCTATTGTGTAGCCTGTTGTCGACCTTTGCAACCCGAAAGACAGTTGCATCTGTCAAGTAGGAAATTAAGGTACCACTTAGTTTACCTGATTTACGAGGCCATAAAAAGATCTCCAGGAAACACGCTGAGGAATGAAGGAGTGCGACAGCTCCCCCTGGTGGCCAGATGTGAAATTGCCTCTGTCTGTCTTGTGTGTTTGTGTGTCTAAATGCAATGTGTACATTGTAATCCACCCTGAGTCCCCTGCGGGGTGAGAAGGGCGGAATAGAAATAAAGTAAATAAAAAAATAAATAAAATGCATTTCTAGAAATTGTGATCTAAAACTAGTCAAAAGTTTGAGATCCATGCAGTATCATTTTTAAAGTGTTCAAAGGAGAAGTCATTGAATTTACAAGAAAGGATATTCTGCCTAAACACTAGGAAGAACCTCTTTAGTACAAAAGCTAAGAACATCAGAACATAAGAAGAGCCATGCTGAATCGGGCCTCAGCCCATCTAGTCCAGCATTCTGTGTCACACAGTGGCCCACTAGTTGTACACAGGGATCTCTAGCAGAAAGGAGGGCATCCTTGAATGTTCATCCTTGCTGTTCATCCTTGAATGGTAGAAGATCCTTCTTTGGAGATCTTTAAACAAAGGTTGAATGGCTGTCTTGTCAGGACTCTTTAACTAGGTATTCCTGCATGTAAGTCGGTTGGACTGGATCATTGGTTCCCAGGCTTTGGTCTGCCAGATGTTTTAGACTTCAGTTCCCAGAGGCCCCAGCCAGCTTGTCCAGTGGTCAGTAGTTGTGGAAGCCGAGGCCCAAACATCTGGAAACACTTTGGGGCCCCTTCCAACCTTATGGTTCTATGAAATACAAGATGAAAAACAATCAGTAACAAATCCCTCTTTAAAAATAGTCCTAAACACATACACGGTTAAGACAGCCAAAGCAAGCACCCTTAATTTTGGAGCCAAGGACCAAAAATAATAATATTGTCTTGGATGTTTCCCAGAAGCTCAAGGGGGATGGAGTGGGCCTGACCATTTTCCAAAAGGAATTCTAGTGTTGGGCTGCACTGCAACGAAATCCCTGCCACATGTAGACACCTGCCTAACCTTCCTGCTGGACAGACACGTGGAAGGGTTCCCACTGAGGATCTTAGATTTTGAGCAGACTCATGTGGGAGGAGATGGTCTTTCAGATATCCTAGTCCTGACATGGCTGCTTCCAAGCATGCAATTTCCTTTTCTAATTGAGATAAAAAGGAGAAATGGAGTGGTAGGGAGGAAGACATCTAACAGCACTTTTAAGCCATGCCTGATTATTTTCAGTCCACTTCTTCAGCTGACCACAGAAAGTTACACACATTCATCCCTGCAGTTCTGAGTGCAACTCCTGAATTTAGTACAGTTCTCTGAACCAAAAAAGTGATTTCATTTGCAGTGTCAGTTGGAGGGAGGCAGCATCTTGGTTCAATCTGCGGTCGCACCCTTTCTGTACTGTATATTATTTTGTTCTTTAGCCTTGGCAAATGTTAAGAGCAGCTCTTCAGTCCAATTATGACAAACATCTGGGTAAATTGTCTTAAAAAGCATAGCCACAGGCTAAATCAGGCATGGGCAAACTTCGGCCCTCCAGGTGTTTGAACTTAACTCCCACAATTCCTAACTGCCCTGAGGCTCTTCGGGGAGATAGAGTGGAATATAAATAAAGTTTTATTATCAGCCAGTAGGCTGGCTGGGATTTCTGGGAGTTGAAGTACAAAACACCTGGCCACAATTTGACCATGCCTGGGCTAAATATTCCAAACCTAAGATCAGAGGTACTAGAATGAGAAGACTGTAAAATATTACTAACTGAAATGTATTTACATGCTTCACGTGTACATTTAAGATCATAAAGATCATCCGGGGAGACCCTGCTCTCGCTCCCGCCGACTTCTCAAATGCGGTTGGTGTTGAGAGATAGGGCCTTCTTGGTGGTGGCTCCCCGTCTGTGGACGCACGTCCAAGTGACATACGATCAACCCCATCCCTCCTGGCATTCAGGAAAAAAGTGAAATCTTGGTCCAAGTTTGAGAACAGACATGGCGTGAGTTACTTTCCCTATGGACCAGGCGTTTGCACATTAGCACAATACAGCACTTTGGATAGATTGTAATGGCAAGTTGATGGATATGGCTCAATGCTCCTATTATGGACGGAACACTGTTTTAAACTTAAGTGAATGTCCAAAATCCAACACAGTGAAATCAATGCACTCTAGTTGAATACAATAAAACATCTTTATGTGCAGCCACAGTGTAAAACAGTGTAGATTAAAGTATGAAGCAACAAATAAAAAGGTGACGTCTGTTCAGAACCTTCAAGGTGTTGTTGTAAGAAAACAAGTAACTTTGACTGCACAATTGAACTATTTAATTGGTTTTACTAATTTCACAATAGTTTTGGTGTGCCTTGTGTTCATTTTGTAATTTTATCTTGTACCTTGCTTGGTATTTATGTTTGTTTGTTTATTTATGGCATTTCTACTCTGGCTTTCTCACCCCAGAGGGGACTCAAAGTGGCTTTACATATAGGCAACAAATCAATGCCCTAAAACACAATGTACACTTGAATGAATACTAAAATAGAATTTAAAAGTACATTAAAACAATTAAAACATTTAAAAACAACACATTAAGAGTTAAACATGTAATCCATGAGCGTAATCCGGGTCGTTCCAATGTTCATTGCACATTGTTCCAAGTCTATCTATTGCACAAGTTCTTTAAAGGCTTGGCCACAAAACCATATTTTTACTCTCTTGCGGAAGGTCAGAAGGGAGGGGGCTGATCTAACATCACTGGAAAGGGAGTTCCACAGTCGAGGGGCCACCACTGAGAAGGCCCTGTCTCTCGTCTCGTCTGTGTTCAATGGGATAGTAATTTGTAGAATTAAATAAAGGCAGTGATGTAGTTTTGTGCTGGATGTAGGCAAAATGTCCCCCTTCTACTTAGGAATTCACACCTCACTTTTGTGGGTTTTCAGCCAAGTGTAATTCAGATGCTGTTGGTTTTGCTAGGTCTTGTATCAAAGTCTTAGACATCCATCTGTACCTTGCTAGTCATTGCCACCGTTCTCCAAGTGTTGGTCTAAACAGATGGGTTCGATGTTGGTTTTGGCACTGGGGCGAATGCTGACAGTTTGAAATTCACCAACCCAACCTATACTTAAAGTTTAGGTCTCCATTACTGTGGCTGTTTTGGTGGTTGCCCTCTTTTCCTTCAGGAAAGCAGATGGATTTGGATCCAGAACTCTCTGGAAATCCAAGCACCCCAGTTTGGCACCGTTCAACCTGGTGAGAGAAGCCATATGAAATAAGTGCATATATACTCTGCTTTTGAACTGCTGCATTCCATACGTCAGACGGTTGGTAATAACAGAAAAACCCAACTCCTTCATGTCCAGTAAAATCTTTAAAGTCCTGATAAGAATACTCTAGTCCAGATCTGATGTTTTTAAGTGAAAGCATCATTCAGGTAATGAATGGCTTTGTCAAGACGCATTTAATCAGTCAGAGTTGGAGCAGTTCCTTTTTGCAATAAAACAGATCTAACAGCTGTTTAGAGTAGGTTGATGTGTCAGGCTTGGCTTTTACGGGCTTCATCAAAAGCCAGCACTCAATAATTCATAGCGTGATTTTGAACTTGGAAGCTTGGGAAGGAAAAATCTGAAAACTCAGATTTGGAGAGGCTGTCGCTGTCTTTGCTCTGCATGTGGGTTTGACCAGTCAGCGTCTGGATATCTCTGCACCTAAGCATGTCACCACAGGGTCATTTCTTTGATGGGCTTCTAGCATTTCTCAGTTTCATGTTCACTGCTGATTGGTTGCTTTGAGAACGACTGGGAATGGCATCATTCCTTCCCTTCATTTATACCTTCCTCCCCGAATTGGATTTAATGCAGGTTGTAGAAGACAAAACATGAGAGATTAAAATAGTATTGGACAATGACAGAATTAAAACAGATTTAAAACCATTTAAAATGGTTCCCAACCTGTGGTTCATGGATCACTAGTGGTCCGCAAGAATGAAAATATGGTCCACGGCCTCACGATTGCCTTAAAGATTTTGCTGGACATGAAGGAGTTGCATGATCATGTTATGAGTTTTAAGGAATTTGTAATTCCTGTTATTTTATTCATTGTAACACTCTGGTGTTTTTATTGCATGTTGTGATCCGCCCTGAGCCTGCAGGGAGGAGCGGAATATAAAACCGAATAAATAAATAAATAAATAAAATCACACAGCAACGAGAGTGACTAGTGTCGCAAAACCCTCTTATAATGCCAAGGCAACAGGGATGTCTTCAATGGAGAGGCTGACTACCCACAAGCAGATGGTGACTACTGTGTCAGAAACTAGAGCTGATGTGGTCTATCCAATGCAATTTTCTGAATCAACACCCCAAATAACCAAACCAAATCTAAAGTTGACCAAAAATTGATTCGTAACCCCTTTGGTACTAATGTTGGTGAGTGGTCCCTGGTCAAAAAAAATTGGGAACCACTGTTTTAAATCAACCCTTGCTGGAAAAGAAAGGTCATAATCTGCCTTTGAAAAGACAACAGGAAAGGAGTCATGGGTCCACAGTGTGGGAGTTGCCATGGAGGAGGCTGCCTTCTGCATTCTCCCAAAGCATTCCCGTGAAGGTAATGGGATAGACATTCTCCAACTTCCTTTTGTGCAGGTTTCAGCAGATGGTTGTTTGAAACACATGTAATTTTTGCTTTATGAATTTCACAAGAAATTAAGAGACATCATGTTGTTTTAGTAAGGCATTGAAGAAAAAATGATATTATTGAATCGAGGATATGATGAGGAGAGATGTCTGTTTGTTGCTGACTTGGTGTCCAAGGAATTGAAATCTCACACTGTGAACACTGAATTGTTTGTCCCACAATTGTTTGTAGTAGCATCCCTCATGATTTGCTCTTGCACGGATCTGTTACTGCCCCTGAGTCTCAAATGTGGTTCTACCAGTAAGAGAACTAGCCTGGCCTAGTGGTTTGGGCTGCTGTATTTGGACTCCCAAGAGACCAGGGTTTGATGCCTGCTCCGTTGTAGAAATCCCCACATGGTCAGCATTAGAGGCAAGCAATGACAAATCTCCTCTGAATAAATCTTGTCAAGAAAATCCTGTGAGAGGGTCACCATAAGCCGGAGTCAACTTGAAGGCACACAACAGCAGCAGCAACCATGTGGGCTGATGGCCGGATGCTCTGACTTTGCAGCTGTGGTTAGAGTATTAGCATTCTGACTTTGAATTTTTATTTGGTAGGCTAGAATACTGGCGCCCAAATGGTGTGTTAGGAGAGCTAGTGAATTGAATGCGCAAGTATATATATGTATATGTGTATGTTAACTTTTAGCAACCCCATGAATTTCATAAGGTTTTCTTTCACAACAATCACAACAAGCTGGTTTTGTCAGTCTCTTGTTCTGAAATAAAGCCTATAGCCCTGCGTTCTCCCAAGGCCGGGCAGGACCTGGTGCCTTTAGGGCAATCCTTAGAGTGTGTTTACCCAGGCCTCCATCTTTATTTGTACAATGTAGTTCCCTCCACTCCCCCCCCCCCCAACCTGGGTCACTGCACAGTGAATATGGCTTCCTCCCATCCTTTTTATAGGCAGCGTGACAGTGACCGGCCCAAGGTTACCCAGAGCGCCTTGTGGGTGAACAGGATTAGGATTTCAGCCTCCTGGGCTCAAGTCCAATTCTCTGCCAACTACAGCGCAGGGGCAACCTGCTGGCTTTCAGAATGGAGTGAAGGACGATGTTTTCATTGTAGGAGCTGAGCTTCCCGTGGTGCTCCTTTCAAGAACTCGAACACTGAATGGTGAATTGAAGTTTTATTTGGTGTTAATCCATGTTTAATAGGATAATAGGCCGGAAATCATTGCAGTTCAGCAGTATGGTACCAATATTCAAATAAATGCAAAGGTGACTTTGGGCTTCTTCCTTTAAATGTGTAGCTCTCTGGGTCAGCTGATTTTGGGGCATCATGGAAAGCCAACTAAATGGGTTTTTTTAAAAAAAATAGCATCTTTATTAAGTTTTCAGCAAATTAAAAGAGGTACATACAGAACGAAGATAAAACGAGCCCTAATTGGCTCGGAAATAGAAAAATACAGCAGTGCAAAAAGAGGGTGTAAGAAATAAGTATGTGCATAATGAGGAGTAGAGGTAAAACAATATTGTGTTCCTTGCTTCCCTCCGTTCGTAGCAAATTCTTTTCTGCCTGTAAGGAGACATAGAACAGTTTCTCATAATTAGTCTAACAATAGATCTATATTATATTCCAATCTACAATATAGTCTTACTGTCCCCCAGTCAGATTTCTCCTTTCCTTCTTTGTTTTTGTTTTTTAGTCTTTCAGTTAACCAATCCATTTGGATTGTTTCTATAACCTTGATAAACCACTCTTCCCGTGTTGGTATTTTGGGGGATTTCCAATTCTTGGCAAATAATATTCTGGCCGCGGTTATCGCCAATAATATTATTTTTTTCCCATTTGTGGGACCAACTAAATGTTATTTACTTCTGTTGGGTTTTTACTTTCTGTGGAAAGTGCTTATCGGTTTTCCCTCCACTGTGCCAAAAATGATTTTACAAGCCCTAGGCCCTACATGCCTTGGATCGAAGGGGGCAGTGGTGAATTTCGTATTTTAGGCAGCTCTGGCCCTCCCTGGCAGCTGGTGTCCTGCTCCTCATTTGAGATTCATAAAGTGGAGGGTAAAATTGTCTTCAGCATACTTATTTGCAAGGATTTTCTCTCTCTTGTTCCTCGGTGTTTTTGCCAACCTGCGATGTGGATTCGGGGAAGATTCTGCAGCGCATTTGTACTGTTTGTGGTTGAGTGGAATGACTTTGAGGCTTTTAGGAGGTCAGCCTGGGATTTGATGCCAGAGTGGCCACTGGGAGGGTCATGTAAAAGGAACAGGGATTAGGTACAGAGCAGTAGCTTCTATTAAAATGCTTGGGGGACTTGGTTTGGTTTCAATGGAACAGTTTGGCTGCCGGTTATGTGGATTACGCTTCTTAAAGGTCTCTCCCTCCGAAGGGCGCCCTGCATCTGTTCTTGCTACTCAAAGCATTCCCGGCCGCCAGGGAGAAGGGAGGAAAAGGCAGCGCTTTGCCAAAGGCACAGAAGATGCCCCTCGTGAAACAGTTGTGTGATGAGCAGGAAATAAAGTAAAGGAAACTTTCCCTAAAGAGGAGAGAAGTCATCATAATTGGAATGTTTTCAGTGTTGGCAAGGCTGGCTGTCATTTAGAAAACATCTTCGGAGTGAACTAAGAGGCATATGATATTATGGGCCTCCACGTCAACCTTTACTTTTGGGACTCTATCCTAGTCTTCTGCCTTTTGGGGGGGCAGGATTTCTTAAGAGGAAGTTTTTTCGGGTCCAATACTCCTGGAATCCTAGCCCGTCACTTAGACCCAAAAGGCCCACTGGCCTTTAGGATTCCTCCGAGAAGTTTTGCTATTGCCTTTCTCTGAAGTGAGAGAGTATGCCTTGCCCAGAGAGACGCTCTGTGGGCGTCTAAGGTTGAAGAGGGATTCAAGCCTTGGTCTCCCCCAGTACTCAGACCCCTGCAGCACATGGGTTCCCAACTTAAAACCATGGCCTAGGCCAAAGAACAATTTAAAAAAATGCATCAAATATGAATGCTCTTTTCCTTTATGCTGAGGAACATCCAGGCCAGCTGAACTGGTTCTCTCTTTTTAGAGTTAATTTGCATCATGCTGGATTTGCTTTATTTATTTTATCTATTATTTTTGCCACATTTTCTAGTCTAGATCAGTGTTTCCCAACCAGTGTGCCGTGAGCGATCATCAGGTGTGCCTTGGGAAATTAGAACCGCCAATACCCTTTCTTCCCCCTCCTGCCGAACACTTTTTCTTCTCCACTCGGGCTCCCTTCTTCCCAGCCTTGCTCTGCTCGCTTTGCTCACGCTACTGCCATTTTGATCCGAGGGGTCAGCGGCAGCGTGTTCAGGAGGGGAGGGGGGGAGGGAGGAAGACGTGGGGTGAGTCTGTGCAGTAGCGCCCGCATGGGTCACGTCTTCCTCCCTTCCCCCTCCCCTCCTGAAGAAGGGAGCCTGAGTGGAGAAGAAAAAGTAAGTGTTCGGCAGGAGGGGGAAGAAAGGGCACGAAGGGGAAGGGGGAAGAAGAGGTCTTTGTTGAAAGCTGGCATGGGCAAACTTGGACCTTCTGGGTGTTTTGGACTCCAACTCCCACCATTCCAACAGCCTGTGGCCCTTTTCCTTTTCCCCCTCAGCCACTTAAGCAGGAAAGGGCCTCGGGCTGTTAGGAATGGTGGGAGTTGAAGTCCAAAGCACCCAGACGGCCGAAGTTTCCCCATGCCTGTTTCAGGGACCTTAAAGTGGTGAACCTCCTTCCAACATTGTGATTCTGGATAAAAAACAAACAACAACATAACATAACATTGTTTGAGTCCACAGTGCTCTCTGGGTGTAGGTGAACTACAACTTCCAAACTCAAGGTCAATTCCCAAGCAAACCCTTTCAGTACTTTCTGTTGGTAATGAGAGTTCAATATGCCAAGTTTGGTTCAATTCCATTGTTGCAAGAGTTCAGGATGCTCTTTGATTGTGTGTTAACTTTAAATCCCAGAAACTGTAACTCCCAAATGTCAAGGTCTATTTTCCCCAAACTCCATCTGTGTTCACATTTGGGCATATTGAGTATTCATGCCAAGTTTGGTCCTGATCCAACATTGTTTGAGTCCATAGTGCTCTCTGGATATAGGTGAACTACAACTCCAAAACCCAAGGTCAATGCCCACCAAACTCTTATAGCATTTTCTCTTGGTTATGATAGTTCTGTGTGGGAAGTTTGATCCCATTCCATCATTGGCGGAGTTCAGAGTGCTCTTTGATTGCGGGTGAACTATAATTCCCAGCTGTTGAGCAAGACCTTTGTGTGTGTCTTTCTGCCATTCCTGCCAGGATATCTATTTGTGTTCATCGAAACAGGCCCAGGTTTCACACTGAGTGTATAAATACATTTAAAAACATATTAACTACATGTATGACTGTGTTAGAGTGTCATTTTGTGTCATTTTGGTAGGTGGTGTGCCCCAGGATTTTGTAAATGTAAAAAGTGTGCCGCGGCTCAAAAAAGGTTGAAAAACACTGGTCTAGATTGCCAACCGGATTGTTATCTCCCTTCTCTCATTTTGTCTCTTAATTAATTAGGAGGCTCAGGTTTTCGGTTGTAAAATTGCTTCATTACTCTCCTGTTGCATTCACCTAGACAACCTTTCCCTAACCCGTTGCCCTCAAGATAGGTATACCCAACACACCTGGTGTCAGTTTCTCCCAGCAAGCTGGTTTACATTTAAGGTTTCATGAGTGAAGTCATTTCCATAAAGCATTTGCTCAGTTTGCTTTATTGTCAACTATAAGCCAGTCTTCCTTAACTTGGTGGCCTCAAGATATGTTGTACTTCTTTACCCATTAGGTTGTAGGATGATGTAAAAATCAGTATTGCAGCTCTTTATAAATACTTTGCACAAAGAGGCAAATGTCCACAGAAAGATTATTAGAGTAAAATCCCAATTATAATCAGTTTGTCTCAGAGTTTAATTTTGGACAGTTGTCTGTCCCTTGAACTTTCTGGGGCCTGTGCAGAGTGTCAGAATTGCAATGCCAATGGCATCAAGTAGGAAGTTTACTTTTAGGTATGAAAAAATTATTTATTTATTTATTTTATTTATTTGCTATGCTTCTATACCGCCTCTCTCAGCCCGAAGGCGACTCAAGGCAGTGAACAAGCGGCAGCAAGTGTCCACATACAACACATCATAATAAGATGACAAAAAATTATATAAAACCATATAAATTAACAATTAAAACTACAAAAGACAAATCTCAGCTCCACAATCTTACAATCGGTTTCCATTTCGTCGTCATACTAATCCTTTGATCTTGATTAATTAAAGTTTGTCTGCGAATGCTTGCTCGAACAGCCAAGTCTTGACTTTCTTACAAAATGTCAGGAGGGAGGGGGCCGATCTGATGTCACTAGGAAAGGAGTTCCAAAGCCGAGGAGCCACCACTGAGAAGGCCTTGTCTCTCGTCCCCGCCAGACGTGTCTGCAAAGCAGGCGGGACCGAGAGCAGGGCCTCTCCGGATGATCTTAAGCATCTTGATGGCTCATAGGGAGAGATGCGTTCGAACAAGTACGTTGGCCCAGAACCGTTTAGAGTTTAAAGGCCAAATCCAGCGCTTTGAGTTGTGCCCGGTAGCAAACTGGTAGCCAGTGGAGCTGGCACAACAGGGGAGTTGTATGCTCCCTGAGTGCCGCTCCTGTTATCAACCTGGCTGCTGAGTGATTTTTAAATGTGAATTTGTAGGCAGGGCTGCAGCATATTATATTATGTTGAGCGAACAGGCCCAGGTTTGTGGCCATATTAACTATATGTATTACTGTGTTAGAGTATGATGGTCCTCCAAATGTAGTGTCTTGGCTGTAGATATGTAGGTGGCTGTGGCCACAGCTGACCTCCAGTTAGTGTGCTCAAGGGCCAGGGCTTTCCAGTTCCCAGTGCCAATGCCACCGTTTTTAAGGTTGACTTTAAGCCCAGTCCCCGAGTAATTAAGAATGAGAGTGAGACAGTAGGAATTGAGAGAAATCTGCCCCTTAGAAGGAAAGGAAATTCACTCCTGGAAGAGTTATTATCATGGGTGAAAGGTGTCTGCACTGGAGCGTTCTCACCAATCCTCTTTTCCACAGCAAGCCATTTTTTTTCAAAATCCAAATCTCACTGGGACAGAAAGTGAGGTGAAATCTTCTGAACAGGGACAGAGACAGCAAAACAAACGCCCCAAGGGTGTTTAGCTCCTTCCTATGCTTTCCAAAGCTAAAACAAAATGTATATTTGGTTGGAGTTACATTTAAGAAATCTACTTGTTATGATTTACAAACAAATTCAACTTAAGAACAAACCTACAGAACCGATCTTGTTCATAACTTGGGGAGTGCCTGTATTTGAAAAATGAATTGTGACTCCTCAGGGTTTCCAGGAGAATCTGTTTCCCCTTATATTTGAAAACTATTATTTTGGAGGAGGGAACAGCCTGCTCTAGGGCAGTCTCGGGCAAGAGGGATGAGGCTTAAGGGGCTTTGGTGACGAAGCCCCTCCTGCTTCATGGATAATAAATGGAGAGAGATGGAATCAGATGAGCTCCCTTCACTGGGAGGAGGTCAGAGAGGTTCGTGTCAATTCCCTTCGCTGTGCGGAGGCCTCCCACTGAGTTACATTTATGCCTCAGTGACATTTGAATCAGGGAGGCTTATGGCTCGCTGCTCACTCGTCTGACTGCTTTGGAAGCGTTGTTATTCCCACAAAATGGAAACAAAAATTGATAAGTGAGTTCAGAAATGTCTGGGCATAAATGAAGGGAGATGTGGAGGCTTCAACAGGCAAATGTTTTCCCCACCTTGTGGAATTGCTTTTAGGATTCCAGGAGTCTTACTACTGGAATAGAATGTGTCTGTGGGTAGAAAAGGTCAGCACAATGAATTGCAAGTCCTGCTTGAGTGGGAGGTCTTCATTCTTGGCCCTTGGCAGCACTGGAAATGCCTTAGTTAAAGAACCCATTGACAGAAAGCCGCTCCAACAATGCTCACACTCCAAAATGGTGACTTTATTTATTTCATTTTCTTTTTATCTTGCCTTTCTTCCCAAATGGACTCAAGGCTTGTGATTAGGCCTGGCCCCATGTAAGCTGCTCCGAGTCCCTTCGGGGAGATGGAGGCGGGGTATAAAAATTAAGTTGTTATTATTATTATTATTATTAGGCAGCTAACAATAACCAGACACAGCACACTGATATCTTAAAGCAGTGTTTCCCAACCTTTTTTTAGCTGCGGCACACTTCTAACATTAAAAAAATCCGGGGACACACCACCAAACAAAATGACACAAAATGACACTCTAATACAGTAAAGAACGGCTGGGGGATGGTGGCCTGCTGGGAGCAGCTGCTGGGAGTGCCGAATCTGGGGGGAGGGGCGGAGCCAGGCTGCATCATGCCCTGCCCCCTCCCCCCAGCTTCAGCTCTCCCAGCAGCGGCTCCAGCCTTGAGGGGGCAGTGCCAAGCCAGCGGTGGCAGAGCCAGCGCAATGCTGGCTTGGCACTGTCCCCTCAAGGCTGGAGCTGCTGCTGGGAGTGCCGAAGCCAGGGGGAGGGGGTGGAGCCGGCTGTGCCATGCCCCGCTGCCTCCCCCCAGCTTCAGCTCTCCCACAGAGGAGGAGCATGAGCGATGGACGGGCTTCAGTGGGCGGGGCTCCTCCACACGGCTTCAGCGAGCGAGAGGCGAGAGTCATGGCGGGAGTCATGGCGGATTGGAGACTGGTGGGGAAACGGCTGAAGGAGGCGCCGCCCAGGCCCCTTCTTTTTCTTCGCCCGGCCCTTCCTCCTCCCCCCCCCCCCCCAAGCAGCAGGAGTTTGGCAGGAGGAGGAGGGAAGGAAGGGGGGCAGAGAGCTTTTCTCGCGGCACAGCAGGAGGTTCGTCACGGCACACTAGTGTGCCACGGCACACTGGTTGGGAAACACTGTCTTAAAGCATGGCAAATCAATATACTGTACAATTAACACAAACATTTAAAAAACAATTAAATATTTATGCAATTGCTACAAAAGTTAATATACAGTTAACATACAATAAAAATACAATTAAAACAATATTTAAAAGCAAAACATCCCTCCAAAATTCCGCCCACAGCACCCAGTCTCCAGCAGGCTGCATTTTGCCTAATGGTAATGGTAGGGGACAAATGCATTTACGTGTCAGATGTTGCATTCTGCTGGGCCTCGCAATCTGGGAATCTTGTGAATTCTTTGAATTTAATTGCAGACTGGTGTTGAAGTCTCCCTGGAGTAGGTGGAAGGAAGGAAGGAGTGGCTCAGGTGTGGCCTTCTGTACGATTGTAATTAGGGTGAGGAGCTGCCTTTTTCACAAAGGGCACCCTGCCTTTAGAGACAGTTGGTCTCCAGGGTGTACTACAAGCAAATATTAAAGCAGCACATAAAAATAAATGAAAAAGAGCCAAACAAGCAGGAAACAAGAAAAACGGCAACATGGCTGGCAGGTGAACAAGGATTCTTTGTTATCTTTGAATGTGCCTTCAAGCCGTGTGTTGACATATGGGGACACTTGGAATTTCTTAGGCTTTTTTATCCAATAGATGTACCATTGCATTCCCCTGAAAGATGGTCTGCAGCATCTGGTAGTTTTTGGTGGTACCCCATACAGGTACACGCTACACCTGGTCCCCCTTAATTCTGAAGGTCAAATGAGATCATATGGCTTCAGGGTACTTTAAGCCTTTATTGCTTCCTATCAAAAGCTTGTGAAGCAAAACCTGGACCTGAAAGATTATAAGATCAGTGCCAGGTGAGTAGGACTGGGAAGGCATTATTAATTGTAGCCCAGCAGCAGTCACAGCAGCTAGGGGCTGATGGGTTCACTGGTGACTTAGGGTCAGAAGGGCTTTCTTGGAATTCATAGTGATATAGGCCAAAGGGAATGATACAGGCCAAGAAAAGGAAACCGCTTCAGATAGTGCTGCAGACCCAGAAAATATAATTGCCTCTGAACGTTTAGGACAGTCTCAGGAGTTGGAATCATCCTCTTTAGATAAGGGGTTGAGCTGAGAGAATGGACAGGAAGTTCTTACCAGAAAGCACCTGGTGATACAGACCTAAGCAAAGATGCACGTTTGCAGATTAGGGCAGATACTCAGCTTTGTAGATTAACACGGCTTCATGGGAAACAGAATTTCTGTGACGGACACAATGATTTCATGTCTGTTTATTAAGAGCTAATGCACAGTCTGACTTCAGTTAAGTCAGTGTTTCCCAAACATTTTTGGCCTACCGCCCCCGTTCCAAAAAAAAAATTACTCACCGCCCCCCTAGAAATTATTTTTTTAAAAATGTAATAGCAATTAAACAGAAAGATATATGTATTAATGCAGTGGTTCTCAACCTTTCTAATGTCGTGACCCCTAAATAAGGTTCCTCATGTTGTGGTGACCCCCAAACATATTTTCGTTGCTACTTCATAAATAATTTTGCTACTCTTACGAATTCTAATGCAAACATCTAATATGCCGGATGTATTTTCATTGTTACAAATGGAACATAATTAAAGCATAGTGATTAATCACAAAAACAACATGTTTGGGGGAGTATGGACAACGGATGATGGGATTTGCAGTACCTTCAATTGATTCAGCTCTGACTTCCACAGACTACTGAGACCCCCATAAATTACAGAACTGGACCAAACTTGGCACAGAGAACCCACATGACCAACAGAAAATACTGGAGGGGTTTGGCAGTGATTTAGGGGAGGTGTAGTTGGCAGTGATTTAGGGGAGATGTAGTTCATCTACATCCGGAGAGAACTGAGAACCCAAACAACTATGGATCTGGACCAAACTTGGCACGAATACTCTGTATGCCCAAATTTGAACACTTGTGTGTGTGTGTGTGTTACAATAAACTGTTTGCTTATACTCTGGACTCTTGTGTGGTGATATGGTCATTGGTGGCTTTAGGCCTGGGATGCAACATTATTATTCCTCTTTTTCTACTACCTTTTATTTTACCATGGTGTTTCTAATGGTTAACTGATTTAAAAAAATTGGAATAATTATAGAATTCAGCTTAAACGCTTGTTGAGCCATTGACACAGGAATAGCTCAGCTGCTGCTTAAATCCGTGAAGCTGGGAACACATCTGGCAGGTTCCTGGCTGTTGCTCTTAGTTCTTTGCAAGCAAAGGGACTCCTTTGTGAGTTTATGGCAAGGAGCACAAAACTTTAGTCATTCCTAAAAACATAGGATCATAGCCTTGAATAAGACCACAGGGGCTCACCACTCCAACCCTCTTCTGTTGTGCAGAAATACACAGTCAAAGCACCTCTGACAGATGGCCACCAGGGCACAATTACCAAACCTTTGATCACTGTGGTCACTCCTTTGGACACCTTCCAGCTTGTCCATCTCCTTTTAAAATTGTTTTGTCTAGAACTGAATACAGGTTTATTCCAGGTGAGGTCTTACCAAACAGAAGGGAGTGGAAGGGATGACTTCCCTTGATCTGGACACTCCTTCTATGGATGCAGCCTGGATTCACATTGCATTTTGTAGCTGCTGCATCACACTGTTGATTCATGTTTGGCTTGTGGTTCACTAAGACTCATAGATTCCTTTCACACAGACAGTTGTCAAGTCAAGTGTCACCCATGCTAGAGTATATATGTGCGTTTCATTTTGATTGACTAAATGTCGTATATTACATTTCCACCTGATGAAATTCATTTTGTTAGTTTTGGTCCAGCTGTCTCGCCTGTTACTTTGGATCCTGATCCTGTCCTCTGGGGATTAGCTTTTCCTTCAATATGGTGTCATCTGATGATTTGATTTCCGTTGTCCAAGTCAGTGTTTTTCAACCTTTTTTGAGCCGCAAAATCCTGGGGCACACCACCAACCAAAATGACACGAAATGACACTTGAACACAGTAATACATATAGTTTATGTTTTTTAATGTATTTATACACTCAGTGTGAAACCTGGGCCTGTTTCAATGAACACAACATAGATATCCTGGCAGGAATGGCAGAAAGACACACACGAAGGTCTTGCTCAACAGCTGGGAGTTATAGTTCACCCGCAATCAAAGAGCATTCTGAACTCCACCAATGATGGAATGGAATCAAACTTTCCACACAGAACTACCATAACCAAGAGAAAATACTATAAGCGTTTGGTGGGCATTGACCTTGAGTTTTGGAGTTGTAGTTCACCTATATCCATAGAGCACTGTGGAGGGAGGAAGACGTGGGGCGAGTCTGCGCAGTAGCGCCCGCATGGGTCACGTCTTCCTCCCTCCCCCCCCCCTCCCGCAAAAGCGGCAGCGTGAGCAAAGCGAGGCAAAGCAAGTAGAGCAAGGCTGGGAAGAAGGGAGCCCGAGTGGAGAAGAAAAAGGGTATTGGAGATTCCAATTTTCCACGGTACACCTAATGATCGCTCATGGCACACTAGTGTGCCACGGCACACTGGTTGGGAAACACTGGTCCAAGTCATTGGTGAAAAAATTGAATAGCCCTGGACACCCCCCAGCCTTGTGGCACCCCATCAGTTGCTTCTCTGCAGAATGAATAGCAACCATTAGTGGGCACCCTTGGAGCTCCTTTTTTGGAAATGAAAAATGTGTAGCTCTTTTTTTTTAACCTGTGGCTACTCTTCTAAAACCTTTTGAACCTTTCCTGGCTTTGGGATTGTCTTATTTACTCGGCCTGCGAAGCAAGTGCTTACACTCTGCATGTGGGCAAAGTGATCAGCTGGGAGTTAGTGCTCCGAATATTTCACCGCCCACACTTTCTTGCACGTGGCCAAGATGGCAAAGGCTTTCATGTGGGGAATGCCATCACTGGATCTTGCTGGGCTGGGCGGGTCTCGCCAGAGGAATTCTTTGCTTCTCCGGAGATTTCCTGTTTCTCACAGAGGACTCTGCGGTTGCCTGGTTTTGGTCTTTGTGAGAACTTCTGTTTGGGAAAGAGTTTTAACGGTACTGTGGGTCTGATTTCCCCTCTCCGTTCAGAGGCATTTCTCGCCTCGACAGGGACCTCAGTGGGTGGAAGAGCAGACTTGGCTTTCCGCATGCGATTAGGTCATATTTCCAAGACAGTTTTTGTATTGTCTACTGGAGATAAACCACTGTTTGTGCTCCGGAATTGATTGGCTCAGCCTCATTCTGGAACAAAACTCCTTTAGCTAAATTTAGGTTGTTTCTGTGCTCCAAGCTGCCCCAAACTGGAGGACTAACCGTGGGATTAATTGAAACAGCTCTTTATAGTCTTATTACGTAGAATAAATGCCACATTGATATCTTGTATTTCACATTTTATACTGTTTGCTAAAGCTATGAGATCTTAGAGAAGCTTTAAAAATTGAAGGAATAAAATATAGGAGGAAAGGATATCTTTTTTAATCTTTGTGTCCACATCTGCAATTCCAGGAGCTTATTTTTCAGTGCTTTTCCTGGTTGCTTTGGACATTTTTTTATTTGCAATTTGCAGTTTGCTTTGCTTTTTGTTTTCCTTTTTAACCTATAAAGGATGGCCACAGGAAAGTTGGAAGACAGCCAGGGGTGTGTGTGTATGTGTGTTGATGAGTTTGAGGGATTCGTGTGCAAGCTTGATTTACAAAATGCCTTGTTAGTGCTGTTGGTTGCAACAACTCTGTCACGTTCACCGTCTTAAAGTGAAAGGTATCTTTTGAAGAGCTGTCACGGTTTGAGTGTTGGACTGTGGCCCTGGAGGCCAGACTTTGAATCCATGCTCTGTGGATATCCACTGAGTGGCCTTGGGCCAGGAACTATTTCTCAGCCTCAGGGGGAAGGTTGAGGCAAAAGCAAACTCCTTCTGAACACATCATGTCAACAAAACATCATGATAGGGCCACACATTTCTCAACCCCTTGATACAGTTCCTCATGTTGTGGTGACGCTCAACCATAACATTATTTTTGTTGCTACTTCATAACTGCAATTTTGCTACTGTTGTGATTGTCATGTCAATATCTGATATGCAGGATGCATTTTTATTCACTGGACCAAATTTGGCACAAATACCTGAGACGCCCTAATTTGAATAATAGTGAGGTGGGGACGGACGGACGGATGACGCTATTCATTTTGTAATTTGGTTGTAGTTTCTGGAATTTATAGTTAGTCTACAATCAGAGAGCATTCTAAATTCCACCAACGATGGAATTGAAGCAAACTTAGCACACAGAACTCCCATAACAAACAAAAAAATACTGGAAATGTTTGGTGGGCATTGATTTTTAGTTTTGGAGTTGTAGTTCACCTAGATCCAGAGAACACTGGATGCAAACAATGATGGATTTGGACCAAACTTGGAACGAATATTCAAAATACATTGAATAATGATGATGATGATGCCACCATCTTGAAACTTGGTTTTTGCTGAGTAGAACAGTTAACAATGAAACTAGCACAAAGACAGTGACAGCATAACCAATGAAATATTGTAAAATTGTTTTAGATATAATATTTAGACATTCAGGAAAGTGGTAAATATATGAGAGGCTATTAAGAGAATGCGAGGGTGGTTCTTAAACATGGATGCTTTTGACAGATAGTTCCTGATGGGGTTCAACTTCCTTAGGAAGCCCCCGCCCCTCCAAATTCTTTGCTCCTTGGTTTAGGGTGATAGATTGCTGAAGGAAAAGGAAGCTCCATTCACCAACACATTGCACCTCTTGATGAGCAGGTGGTTGGGACAGAGGACAGGGTGTTGCCTTTTGTGCCAAAGAAAGCCGTGCTCATCCTTTTTGGAAATGGGAGGCAGGACTAGGAAGGGGTTTGGTCCCATCCAGCCGGGCTGGTTCTCCTTGACTGCGCTGAGAGAAGCCGGACAACAACAAAGCAAGCGCCAATAGATCTGGGATGATGAGTTGGCTTGTTTAAAGGCTCACGTTTTTTGAAGGGCCTGTTCAGCAGATTGCTTCTCTGATTGGTTTTTAGTTCTTGCTTGTCAGGGACAAATGGCTGGATTTCCACTCATCCTCTTGTGTAAAGGGCAGTTTTGTTGCTCTTTGGGACCAGGCGCAGCGGGGTCATGTGTCAGGCCGGGGGATTACAGGCCGTGTCCCAGGGTGACCCTCTTAGTAGCTTGCATTGGTGTAATTGATGAATGACGGGATTTGCCAGATTTGATATCTGCACTAAGAGCATTCGTAAATGCTGGCTTACTTGCTTTTCTCTCCAACTTAATTTCAAACTCGGGAATTTGCTGCTTAAGGACGAACCCACAATAGCTCTGCGGTGACCTCTCAAGTGAGGGTTCATGGAGTAAGCTTTTTCGTTTGGATTCCTCTTCTGCTAAATAGGGCTTGTGCGTGCCCTGGGTGTTGAGAGAAGCAACAAACGGGCCCATTCACATGTGCGATGCCCGCTTGAATTGTGCCATGTCAACAGAACACTAGGCATTGGCTTGTCAATTCAAACGGACCCGTGGTCTGGCATTAGGTCATCGCTGCTACAGATTTGCAGTCTCTCTCTATTTGGAAAAAATGTGTAGGGTTTTCTTTCTGCAAGCGCTGTGGAATGTCGTTGGTTAACCTTCTTTTGTAAGCCTTTACAATGATAGTTTGTGCGCAGCTCAACGCCTAACTCTGAAGGAAAAAGGCAGTTCCTTTGAGATGATAAGAGAAAAGAAGACTAATATAACCCTATGATAGGCTGGGTCAGAGCCTTGGTTTTGAGTGTGAAGGGCGAGGGTTCAGCTTCTTGCAGCTTGAGCTGCTGGGTTTTTGGGGGCAATATGACCATCTCTATTAAGCCTAATCTGCAGGGGGGTTGTTCTGAGGATGTTCTATCCTTCGTGATGCATCTCAGCCTACAGTGAAGGAAATGATGAACCTAGCTGAAATTAAAACACTGACCTAATCTATGGGGCTGTATGAAGGATTGCTGATGGATATATGAATAAAAAGCTCAAGCGTTCAACAGATGTATGAAATGCTCATTAAAATCTGCTTAGCTCCATGCTCGTTAACAGATTAATTATAACCCCCTTCTCCGTATCAGCCCAACTGTACTACAAAATGTGTGCTTAGAATTTGGCAAAGGAGGCCTGTGTTTACTGGAGAAAGGTCCAGTGTGCAGATGTGTAAACATGTGAGTCCGCCTTCTGTTGTGTCCAGTGAGTCATTGCTCCATCCATCTCTCCATCCCTCTCTCCCTCCCATTTGCTGGCTCTGGCTGGCTGTGGTCCAGAGGAGACCTTGGACAGATGTGCCTTTGTCCAGTATCACTGGCCTGAGGGCGCTTCAACTGGTGATTCTACAGGCTGAACATGGGAGGAGTGTGTGGTATTATCCAGATGTGTTGTAACTTTCCCCCACATTTACAGGCCCTTAGGAAAAATTGGAGCCGGAATAGAGAATGCATCGTTACATAGGACAGTATAAACTTGGCTCGTGCTGCTCGTTGGATTTGGTAATTCTTTTAGAAGTCCAGGGTTCATCCTGGCTTGCAAGTAGGCTTTGAATGCTGCAGTGCTATAGCTGCAAACCTGCTGGCAATTCTGGATTTAACCGAGCTCTGAATATTAGGATGGCAACCTCTTTTGTGTCCGCTGGGCTCCTCCAGACCCAGAAGCACACTTCTCTGCCAATCCTGACGGAAGGCAGAGGAGCATCTTGGTGCAATATATTTGCTCACCCTCCACAACTCACACATCTTTTTTTCTTCCAACAGGCTCTTCGTGGAGTTGCTTCAGATTTCGCCACTGGGATGTGAGTACTTTTTCCTCTCCTCTTTTGTGCTTGCTTTCAGATGAGTGGCACTTACCGGCTGCCCTCTTGTGTTTGTGAGTTGACCAGGCAGAATAAAACAAAGTAAAAGGTGAGATCCTTGGGGAAGCTGCAGAGGACACATGGGGGAGGAGCAGTTTCCTTCCATGCGTCTGCCCTGCTCCAGAAAGGATTAATAGACTGGCACTATGGGTCTTATTGCGAGGGCTGCCGGTGTGGATCCTGTGGCCCTGATTGGATGCCAGCCGGGTGGCTCTTCCTTCACCGGCAGCAGGGCGTTGGGCCGTCATGTGCAACAACACCCTAGATGCCCAGCGCCAGCCTCCGTCTACAAGGGGATTATGCAGGAACTTGCTCTCTGTGGGCGCGTTCTCCCACAGTTGTCCATAGCTGGAATTCTTACATCACCCTCTGCATTTGATATTGGCCCTTCCTGATTTGGGCAAGGAAAGGCTTGCCTTTGTGTGGCAGACCGCTGCCTGTTGAGTTTCCCAGTCTCACCGAGTCCCAGGCATGATTTCTCACTTGTTCCTCTGAAGGTGGTTATGTGGAGTCCCGCACATGTAGGCAGGAAACCCCGGAGGTGAAAGGCGGCAGGTCTGTGTCTGTGCCAGCAACTCTGGTGTGGCGACTAAGAAAGAACTCTATGGATTTCTTTGCTAGGGGTTCTGAGTTCTGAAGCCCCAAAGGAAGAGCCCGGCTCATCCTCTTTATCCTGCTTTGTATTTACGGCAAATGAGTAGCACCCCGTGGCATCAGGTCCAGATTACTCCTTAATTTGTGAGCTCAGTAAAAATGGGGTTCTCATTTTACCAGACTAGGCAAGAAGGCATGGCTAGAAAGAACATGAAATGGTCTGCAAATAGAAGGTTTTTTTGGAATCTCAGGGGGGTAGCAACTGTTAATTTAGATTCTGTCAAATGAAACATGTTATGTGAGATGTAATCACTGTTTGGACTAGTAGATTGGGGTGGGAGGGCCTTTTGTGACCTCCAGAAGACCACCCCACCAAAAAAACAAACAAACAAAAAAAGTCCCACCAAAATATAAAAAAAAACCCTAGAATTTGTGTGGGAAGGAATTTTTGCAGGTAGTTTATTTCTCCCAAATTGCTATAAATTGAGTTTTTTCTTCCCCAGATCCTGCAAACCCAGCCCTCTCCCCCAAACAAAAGTAATCACCTAAAATCTCAGCTGGAAGTGATATGACATCATTTTGGGAGCTAAAATTCCTTAGTGTGGCATGAAATTTAATTAATTAATTCTTCTTGGTTTTTCTTCGTGAACGAAGATTCAGGAAGGACTCATCCCATGCTTTCTACAAGCGCATTGATGATTCGGAGGTTGGATGTGTCCTTTGAGCATGTGCAATGGATTTTTCTGGTGGAGTGTAGTGTGCACAGAATTGGCCTCACCCTTTAAACCAAAGGTTCGTCTGCCGGGGCCTAGCAGGCTGGGACGGTGGCAGCGAGGTCCTCAGGTCGTAGGTTTGGTTCGAGTTTCCTTCTCTAGATGGTTGACCTAACAGGGTTAAACGAGCACCATTTGCCCAGGGTTTGAAATTAGAGTTTTCCTTTTCCTAGGATGGTTGCCAAAAGGCTAGAGCAGGGGTGCCCACACTTTTTCAGCATGCAAGCTACCTATAATAAAACCAAGTCAGAAAGATCTACCGAGAGAGAAGCAGGGCGGAGCAGTGGGAGGGAGCGGGCTTGGTGCAGCCTGGCTCCGCCCCCTCTGGCTTTAGCTCTACCTCAGCTTCTCCAGGCTTGAGGGGGGTAGTGCCAAGCCAGTGGTGGCATAGCTAGCCACTACTGGCTTGGCACTACCCTCCTCAAGGCTGAAGAAGCTGTGGTAGAGCTGTAGCTGGGGGAGGGGGCGGGGCTTGGCGTGGCATGGCTCCGCCCCCTCCCCCTCTGGCTTTAGCGCTACCACAGCTTCTCCAGGCTAGAGGAGGGTAGTGCCAAGCCAGTGGTGGCATAACTAGCCACTACTGGCTTGGCACTACCCTCCTCAAGCCTGGAGAAGCTGTGGTAGCACTGAAGCCAGGAAGGGGGCGGGACTTGGGTAGAGAGCCCATCCTGCCCGTTGACGCTCTTTGTCAGACAATTCGGTTGTGACCTGTCTGGCATGGGAGGCCCTACCGGTGGCTATTATGCCACCGCCAGCATAGCTCACAACTTCATTAGGTACGCAAGCCTCTCCCCTACAACAAGGGGGCGCCAACTGAGAGGTTAATTATTTATTTACTATATTGGTATACTGCCTTTCTCAGCCTACCGGCAACTCAGTGGTGGTGCTCAGGAGTAAAATATTTATTATTATATTTATTATACCCCTCTTTATCTCTCCCAAAGGGGACTCAAAACATAATCTCTTGGAAATAATGCTCTTCCATTTGGAGGAAGATATGTTTAGATATCCAAACCTCGGAGCCATAGCTGTTAAGGCACAGGTTGGAAACGGAGTGAATACAAATCAGCCAATTTCCAAACCCAGAATTTTAACGTACATTGAATGCTTTATAAAAAATGACTCTGTCTGCCTCATGACTTTCATTTAAAAATAATAGTTACCGCTAAATCCCATCACAAAACCTCTATGTAACCAATGGCGTCAGCCTCAGAAAAATGAATTAAGGCCTCTCTTGGCATTCATACAGGTATTCATTTTAAACAGTTGGTTCCATTAAAATGCTACAAGTCTGTCCACACCTGAACAGTAACAATCAATTCCTGCTTCAAAGCCTGGCTTTATTTTTCTAGTTCTTGACAGAATCAAGTTGTGTGATATATGAAGAGTGGCGATCTAAATGGAAACACATTATCTCTTTTCTCCTCTCCCACCAGTGTGAGCTGATGTTTGTAATAATATGTGGCACATCTTAGGTCCTGATTACATCAGATTAGTTCATTTATGCCATGATTATGTCTCCATGTGACAGTGTACTAGGATGAACTTGGTGGTATCCTGTCATGGAAATAATCCAGCAAGTTTTATGTGCCAGATTCTGCCGGTTTCTAGTTTCTTTTGTGTGATGACATTCGGATTTCATGCTCAGTTTGTTTTCCTTTCTGACACTTGAAAGCCTGGTTTGGTCTGAAGGAGAGCTTCTCTCTTTGTAGCCAGACAGGATGGTTAAGGGTCCGCATGGTATCGTGGTTTGAGTATTGCACCAGGGCCCTGGAGGCCAGCCTTTAAATCCCCAGTCACCTGTGGAGATTCACTGGGTGGCCTTGGAGAAGTCACACTTTCTCAGCCCCAGAGGACAACAGTGGTAGCAAACCTCCTTTGAACAAATCCCAAGAGAGAATAGTAATTAATAGTACACTATATTTATATATTCTGCTCTATCACCCCAAAGGGACTCAGAGTGGATTACAGAATACATCTATGGCAAATATTCAAAGCCGTTATACAATTTACAACAAAGACAGACAGTACATAGACAGAGGCAAAGCTTCCCTCCCTCTTCTTCATTTCCGGCATTTGGAAGCTGTTCTCAACTTGGCCATGGGGAGGTGCTGTTGTTCCATTTTTCCACGCCAAGAACCTTGTTGTCCATGGACACCTTCCTGATTCAATTTCTGGCATGGCTTCGGAGGCACCTTTTACCTCCCCGCTTAAGTGGTACCTATTTATCTACTCACATTGCCATTTTTGAACTGCTAGGTAAGCAGGAGCTAGGGCTGATCACCCCATCCGCGGCTTGAACTGTCAATCTTCTGGTCGGCAAGATTTTCTGTAGCTGGTGGTGTAACCTGCTGTGCTAACTGTGTCCCCTTAGAGTAGTGTTTTTAATGTTGTAGTGATCTCCAACCATAAAATTATTTTCATTGCGACATCATAACAGACATTTTGCTACTGTTATGAATTGTAATGTAAATATTTGGTATTCAGGATGTATTTTCATTCACTGGACCAAATTTGTCACAAATATCCAATATGTCCAAATTTGAATGCTGGTGGATTTGGGGGTAGGGGCTGATTTTGTCCTTTGGGAGTTGTAGTTGTTGGGATTTATAGTTTACCTATAATCAAAGTGCATTCTGAACTCACATCAATGATGGAATTGAACCAAAAATACTGGAAGGGCTTGGTGGGCATTGACCTTGCCTTTTGGAGCTGTAGTTCTGTAAAGCTTGTAAAACAGCACTGTTCCACTCTTGGTCATGTCAGAACATTGTTAAACTGGTCGATTGTGTTGTTTTTATGCCTTGTTGTTGTTTATATGTTTTATGATGTTGCTCGATATACTGTAAACCGTCCTGAGCCAGTCAGAAAGGACGGTATACAAATTGAAATAATAAATAAATAAATAAAAAATATATGTTTTCTGATGGCCTTTGGTGACCCCTATGAAACCCCCTTGTGACTCTCCCCCCCCTCGGGGTCCCAATCCCCAGGTTGAGGAACGCTGCCTTAGAGTCACCTTCCGATTGCCATGCATTAGAAATTATTCTTACTGTGTTTATTTATATCCCGCTTTTTCTCTCTGCAAGGAGACTCAAAACAGAAATGTTTTGAAGGCCCACTCTAGCGATGATTGACTGAAGAATCTGCCAGTTTGTAAATAATAATTGGGAAAAAAACTCTTCATTTTTGGAAAAGAAGAGACATTGGTGAAGTCATAGGAATCTGTGAATTGACTGAGCAAGGGTGCGTAAGTGCGCAGAAGGATGTATTGAAAGAAAAGAGGGAAAAGGGGGAAACTTTGTTAAGTAGAGTTACGTCATCTGGAAAAACAGGACACAGAGGCATCAGTGCCTAGAAAAGATGACCACTAGTGCCAAGAGTGTTCATTTGGAGTAAATGTCAGTCCGCATGTTGAAAGGTTGATAGACCCTGCATCCATAGAATTGCAAAGAATGGGCATTTCTCTTTCCAATGTAAAGCAAAGAAAGACATCTGAGTTTGTGGATTTCAGATTCAGTTCCGTGTACATTTGGCTAGGGCAGTGTTTCCCAACCAGTGTGCCGTGAGCGATCATCAGGTGTGCCGTGGCAAATTGGAACCTCCAATACCCTTTCTTCCCCCCTCCTGCTGAACAGTTTTTCTTTCCACTCGGGCCCCCTTCTTCCCAGCCTTGCTCTACTCGCTTTGCTCTGCTCTGGGGCAAGTCTGCGCAGTAGCCCCTACACGGGTCACGTCTTCCTCCCTCCCCCCTCCCTCCCCCCTGTGTCTTTCTGCCATTCCTGCCAGGATACCTATGTTGTGTTCATCGAAACAGGCCCACGCTTGACACTGAGTGTATAAATACATTTAAAAACATATTAACTATATGTATTACTGTGTTGGAGTGTCATTTTGTGTCATTTTGGTTGGTGGTGTGCCCCAGGATTTTGTAAATGTAAAAAATGTGCCGCGGCTCAAAAAAGGTTGAAAAACACTGGGCTAGGGAAACATTTTCATATATGGGAAGGGGTTGTGTGTGTTGGCACCCTCTTCCATCTGGTTGTTCTCTGAAAGTAAACATCGTAGGACAAAAACCATGTTTTGTCAACTTAGCAGCCTCTGAAGTCTGAACTCTTACTCCTTTTGCCAGGAGAGTGGACCAGCTCTGGGGGGCGAGACACTCCCAAATAAACGTGAAATGAACTCCCCATTGTTAATCTCCGTAGTGTATAAGCCGGGAGAGCAGATGGCTTCACCACGATATCCTTCCGTTTTATACCTTGGGGACTGGTATTTTTGGCTGATTGTGTCAAATAGCACAGGTGTGACGAATGCGGCAGCTGTTCCACCCCATTCGTTGTGCCAGTCATAGGGATTTTTTTCCATGCTGCTTCTTTTCTTCTCTAGGTGTTTCAGTGGTAAAGATTCAGCAGTGATTCCAAGGAGGGAAACATAGCCTAGGATGAGCTCATTCGGCATTTCTTTTGATCAGTAAGGGGCCACAAGAAGCTCCATTTGTGGCTGGGCTTTGTCCTTGAACTGGGGCCTGCCTGGATTTTACTCTTTCTCTGTCAGCCATGCTGGCTCCTCTGGGAAGGCAGCTTGTTAATAACAGGGTGGGTGAGATTGGAACTCCGCCTGCAATAAAACAACACTCCGCTGAGTCAGGGGAGCGCAAGGCAGGAGGCTCACCTAATTCTGTAAAGCCAAAGAAATACCATGTGTACTTGAGTATACACCAGGTTTTCCAGCCCTTTTTGATGCTGAAAATGCTGGAAAAGCCCCCCCCCCCGGCTTATACTTGAGTCAAAGTTATTTATCATTTTATTCTGTTTTTATTATTACATTTATTTATTTATTTATTCGCATTTGTTTGCCCCCGGCTCGGGGCGGCTTACAACATGATCATAAAAACAACTAACACAGCTAGAGTTAAAACCAACAATTAAAACAACATATTAAAATATCACAAAAGTAGTACATTAAAGAAACGCTGCGGTAGCAGAGGATGGTGCCGGCTGGCAATACACAAAGAGAGACTGCAGTTCACCCGACTCCGAAAGCGTGCTGGAACAGCAAGGTCTTGCAGGCTTTCCGGAATGGAAGGAGGGTCTGAATAGCGCGGACATCAGCGGTCAATGCGTTCCAAAGTATTGGAGCAACGATCGAAAACGCCCGTCGATGGGTTGCAGTCAGTCGGTATAACTTCGGACTAGGAACGACCAGGAGGTTTTGCTCTTCAAAGCGTAGAGATATAGTGGGTAAATACGGGATGAGGCGACCATGTAAGGCCTTAAAAGTCAAGACTAACACTTCGAAGGTAATCCGGCATTCTACAGGTAGCCAGTGCAGTTCGCGCAGAGTCGGCATGATGTGGCAACTTACCGAGACCCCAGCAAGGAGTCGGGCTGCAGCGTTCTGCACCAGCTTAAGTTTCCGGATCACTGACAATGTAAAGAGCGTTACAGTAGTCTAGCCTTGAGATGACCGTGGCTTGGACCACTGTGGCCAGGTCATGCCGGGACAAGTAGGGGGCCAGCTTCCTTGCCTGGCGAAGATGGGAAAACGCCACTCTGCTGACATTATTTTACTCTGTTATTATTATTATTACATTTATTATTTTACTCTATTATTATTGAAAAGATACCTAAACACATTTCCATTGAAGAAGGTGGTTAGAATAATGGTTTAATCAGAGTGGGACAGTCTTATCTTAAATTACAGTTTTATGGAAATATTCAAAAACATTTAACCCTGCGGTTGCTTGAAGTCATGTCATTTTATTGGTATCTATTTTTATTTTGAAATTTACCAGTAGCTGCTGCATGTCCCACCCTCGCTTATACTCAAGTCAATACATTTTCCCAGTTTTTTGTGGTAAAATTAGGTTCCTTGTCTTATATCCGGGTGGGCTTATACTCAAGTATATATGGTAAGCCTTTAAAATGAATTGCACTTTTGTGTTTGTGCCACCAGGCTTAAAAAGCCATCTGCTTGCATTTAGTACAGAGGTAGGAATTAAGGGGAGGGGAGGCTCCTTGAGGTTGTTTGACTACAATTCCCAGCATTCCTTGTCATCACCTGATGGGATTTGCAGTCCTAATGCCCATTTCCTGATTCTCACCCCTCTTGTCATAAATGATTCTCAATCTATTTTATCTGCAGGATGGGATTGTTAATCCTAGTGTTCTTTCTTTCCCAAAGAAATGGATAATAAAGCCACGTTGAGTCTCCTTCTGGAGAGAAAAAGTGGGGCATAAATAATAATTATTAAAATTATTAAAAGAGGGGCAGGGGGTGGGGCCAGAAGAAACCCCAGCTCCGCCCAGTAACGCCCCCTCTTACAGCTGCTGGCCTGCAGAGGGTGACTCCCAATGCCTCTGGAACCATGAGGACCCTTGAACTTTCCCCTGGACCCCTGGAGCGAGAGAGGTTCGCGACGCCCGGGCCTGGGGCACCCAGAGGGTTCCCCCCCAGGACCTTCTGGAATGCCAATCCCAGGTGTCGGGCTCACTTGCTGGCGAACCCTCATCCCAGGAGGCTTGACAACCCGACTATGGGGAGTCCGGAGCCACGGGTGTGTGGTGACCATCTCCCTCTGGAACTGGAAACGCTAAGGACGCTGTTAGACCTGTGGGACCCTCCTAGGCTTCCCTCGTTTGATGGCAATTAGCTGGATAGCTCTCCGACCCATGTGGTCATGAGCCTGGCCTCCCCTTCCCCTGTCTTAGATGTAGTCATCTCCCTCTTGTTGTTGTATTGTATTGTTTGTATACTATGTATTTTATGTCAAACATGGAAACCGCTCCGAGCCTTCGGGGAGTGGCAGTATAGGAAGTTTGAACTAATAACAATAAATAATAATAATAATATAAAAAATAATGAACAGAGGAACATATAATGCAACAAGTTACTTTTTTGGCATTGGGATATGTACCCTTTAAACACTGTCGCAATTAATTGAATGAATTACTTTTGAAAATTAATTTTCCAATTTCTTTTAGGAAGTGATTGTTTTGAGGAGTTCTGCCTTGTGGGGGTAGGGGAGGAGATGGGAGCCTTGAGGATGTCGTCTCTTTTGGGACAGGGGGCTAGTTTTTTTAGCATTTCTATCTCCTTCCCTCCCTTCATGTTGCTTTCTACCGTTAGAAAATGGAGCCGGCTTCCTGAGGAGCGAGGCGTTGCTGGAGCAGCTCCTAATAAAAAGCTTTTTGATGCCTTGGCCGCTAAGGGTGATCTCATCTCGGTGACCAATTTGAGAAATGTGCAGAGCTCCAGCTCTTTGTTACAACAAAACTCTGCTGAGCTGCTGAACCGTGGAGAATGAGGCTGCAGCCGGAAGGATTAAGGGCTGGCCTCCGCGCAGGGTGCAAATGCCGGCTTCTGGGCAGCCGGAAGGGAGGTGGAAGGAAGTATCCCCTGCCCAGATTGTGAAGGAGGCAAGATCAAGTCACTGGGAGGGTCAGACGTGGGAATGTGGACCTCCAAGGCCTTCCCTCGTACCATGGAGTGTCTCTGCTTTCCCCATCTTGGTGTGCCCCATATTGCTTACACAATGACACCCAACCCAGCTCCTGACTGGTCAGCAAGCTTCGTCAATCAAAGAAACAGATAATAATTTGTGAAATACTACTTTCAGCTGGGCCCATGGAATGAAACATGGACTCCTTAGTAAGAATACACAACTGGAGTGTTAGGACTCCAAAGGCCGTTTTTGCCAGCTCTCTGCCATGCTGTAGTATACAAGGAAAGCACTCCTCAAAGTTTCTCCTGCTCTTTCTGCATCGATACAGTATAGATCAGTGTTTCCCAACTGGTGTGGTGTGCCGTGAGCAATCATCAGGTGTGCCATGGGAAAACCTCCAATATACCCTTCCCCCCCTCCTGCCGAACTCCTGCTGGTACTGCTTGCAGGGGGAGGAGGAGGAGGAAGGGCCTGGCGGCGGCAGCGAACGAGGATAAGGGGCTGGGGCGCCGCCTCCTTCGGCCGTTTCCCCTCTGTGCGTGCCAGCCAGCCTCCAATTGAGGGAGGGAGGAGGGAAGGGTGACATAACTCAGGCCCCGCCCCCTTCCCAGCGGTCGCCATTTGAGGAGGAGGAAAGGCTGGCAGAGAGGCTGAGGTGAGCGGAGGGAAGGTCAGAAAGGGGTGGAGTGTCCCCCTCCCCATGAGGAAGAGGCCTGCCCGCCCGACCATAATTATTTGAGTCCACAGTGCTCTCTGGATGTAAGTGAACTACAACTCCCAAACGTCAAGGTCTATTTCCCCCAAACTCCATGTGCGTTCATAGTTGGGCATATTGAGTATTCATGCCAAGTTTGGTCCTGATCCAACATTGTTTCAGTCCACAGTGCTCTCTGGATATAGGTGAACTACAACTCCAAAACTCAAGGTCAATGCCCACCAGACTCTTATAGCATTTTCTCTTGGTTATGGGAGTTCTGTGTGGGAAGTTTGTATCTTTCTGCCATTCCTGCCAGGATACCTATGTTGTGTTCATCGAAACAGGCCCACGCTTGACACTGAGTGTATAAATACATTTAAAAACATATTAACTAGATGTATTACTGTGTTAGAGTGTCATTTTGTGTCATTTTGGTTGGTGGTGTGCCCCAGGATTTTGTAAATGTAAAAAATGTGCCGCGGCTCAAAAAAGGTTGAAAAACACTGGTAAAAGTTAAAACCACCTTTGTGGTTTTTACGTTGAAGATTCAGAGATTTGTTTTCTCTAGGAATCTCAAAGTATAGAGGACCTAGAGATGTCTAGAGAGAGCACCTCTGAGGATCTCTAGGTTTTCCAATGTGATTCTGTGATCAACTTTCAGGGGAAGTCAACCATAGTCTCATGTTAGAGGACCTAGGAGTTCCTTCGAGTGGAACTCCTAGCAGTGTTTTATTTGCGGTTTTGCAGTTTCACAAGGGTCCAGACCCAAGTAAATGTGGAGCACTGACTATGTTGAAAGTTGACAGGCTGTTGTGGGCAATAATTATTAAGGGTACCATTATTTTTTTCTCCTTTGAAGAAGAAAAGCAGCTCAACAGGTTTGAGCCAACTCTTTATTCAGAACTAACAACAAGCTCATGTGTAATGAAACAGCCAGTTCAGGTCAGACTTGCATAGGTAAAAGGAAAACATATTTCACTTTCTAGAGACTAGTTCTTCCAAAATGCATCGAGGAAATATTTTTTCCTCTTTTACCACCCTTTGCTTTGCTTATGATTTTGAGTTTTGGTGGTTCCGCTTCTAGAACTTTCTAAAAGCTTACTAGGGGTAATTGGTGATGAAGATCTTTCTTTTCTTCTGTCTTCTTCTGGTTTGCTGTCCATGGAGGTTGAGCTATTTTTTTTTTAAAAAAGGGAAGATCTACCTTGCGCGCACCGCCCCTCCCGTGCACCGCTGCTCCTCCCGCCCACCGCCCCTCCCGCGGGGCATTGCAGAGGGCGAGGAAGCGTGAGGCGGAGCCTTCAAAGGCTCCGCCTCGCGGTCCCTCGCCCTCGGCCATGCCCCGCGGGCGGAGCCGGCAGTGGGAACGAGGAAGCCCTCGAAGACTCCGCCTTGCGCTCCCTCGCCCTCTGCAGTGCCCCGCGGGAGGAGCCGGCAGTGGGAACGAGGAAGCCCTCGAAGACTCCGCCTTGCGCTCCCTCGCCCTCTGCAGTGCCCCGCGGGAGGAGCCGGCAGTGGGAACGAGGAAGCCCTCGAAGACTCAGCCTTGCACTCCCTCGCCCTCTGCAGTGCCCCCGGGAGGAGCCGGCAGTGGGAACGAGGAAGCCCTAGAAGACTCCGCCTTGCACTCCTCGCCCTCTGCAGTGCCCGCGGAGGAGCCGGCAGTGGGAACGAGGAAGCCCTCGAAGACTCCGCCTTGCGCTCCCGCCCTCTGCAGTGCCCCGCGGAGGAGCCGGCAGTGGGAACGAGGAAGCCCTAGAAGACGCCGCCTTGCACTCCCTCGCCCTCTGCAGGGCCCCGCGGGAGGAGCCGGCAGTGGGAACGAGGAAGCCCTAGAAGACTCCGCCTTGCACTCCCTCGCCCTCTGCAGTGCCCGCGGAGGAGCCGGCAGTGGGAACGAGGAAGCCCTCGAAGACTCCGCCTTGCACTCCTCGCCCTCTGCAGTGCCCGGGGAGGAGCCGGCAGTGGGAACGAGGAAGCCCTCGAAGACTCTGCCTTGCACTCCCTCGCCCTCTGCAGTGCCCCGCGGGAGGAGCCGGCAGTGGGAACGAGGAAGCCCTCGAAGACTCCGCCTTGCACTCCCTCGCCCTCTGCAGTGCCCTGCGGGAGGAGCCGGCAGTGGGAACGAGGAAGCCCTCGAAGACTCCCCCTTGCACTCCCTCGCCCTCTGCAGTGCCCGCGGGAGGAGCCGGCAGTGGGAACGAGGAAGCCCTCGAAGACTCCCCCTTGCACTCCCTCGCCCTCTGCAGTGCCCTGCGGGAGGAGCCGGCAGTGGGAACGAGGAAGCCCTCGAAGACTCCGCCTTGCACTCCCTCGCCCTCTGCAGTGCCCCGCGGGAGGAGCCGACAGTGGGAACGAGGAAGCCCTCGAAGACTCCGCCTTGCGCTCCTCGCCCTCTGCAATGCCCCGCGGGAGGGCCGGCAGTGGGAACGAGGAAGCCCTCGAAGACTCCGCCTTGCGCTCCTCGCCCTCTGCAGTGCCCGCGGAGGAGCCGGCAGTGGGAACGAGGAAGCCCTCGAAGACTCCGCCTTGCGCTCCCTCGCCCTCTGCAGGGCCCCGCGGGAGGAGCCGGCAGTGGGACGAGGAAGCCCTCGAAGACTCCGCCTTGCACTCCTCGCCCTCTGCAGTGCCCCGGAGGAGCCGGCAGTGGGAACGAGGAAGCCCTCGAAGACTCTGCCTTGCACTCCTCGCCCTCTGCAGTGCCCGCGGGAGGAGCCGGCAGTGGGAACGAGGAAGCCCTCGAAGACTCTGCCTTGCACTCCTCGCCCTCTGCAGTGCCCGCGGAGGAGCCGGCAGTGGGAACGAGGAAGCCCTCGAAGACTCCGCCTTGCACTCCCTCGCCCTCTGCAGTGCCCCGCGGGAGGAGCCGGCAGTGGGAACGAGGAAGCCCTCGAAGACTCCACCTTGCACTCCCTCGCCCTCTGCAGTGCCCCGGGAGGAGCCGGCAGTGGAACGAGGAAGCCCTCGAAGACTCCCCCTTGCACTCCTCGCCCTCTGCAGTGCCCTGCGGAGGAGCCGGCAGTGGGAACGAGGAAGCCCTCGAAGACTCCGCCTTGCACTCCCTCGCCCTCTGCAGTGCCCCGCGGGAGGAGCCGGCAGTGGGAACGAGGAAGCCCTCGAAGACTCCGCCTTGCACTCCATCGCCCTCTGCAGTGCCCTGCGGGAGGAGCCGGCAGTGGGAACGAGGAAGCCCTCGAAGACTCCGCCTTGCACTCCCTCGCCCTCTGCAGTGCCCCGCGGGAGGAGCCGGCAGTGGGAACGAGGAAGCCCTCGAAGACTCCGCCTTGCACTCCTCGCCCTCTGCAATGCCCCCGCGGGAGGAGCCGGCAGTGGGAACGAGGAAGCCCTCGAAGACTCCGCCTTGCACTCCTCGCCCTCTGCAGTGCCCGCGGGGAGCCGGCAGTGGGAACGAGGAAGCCCTCGAAGACTCCGCCTTGCACTCCCTCGCCCTCTGCAATGCCCCGCGGGAGGAGCCGGCAGTGGGAACGAGGAAGCCCTCGAAGACTCCACCTCGCCCTACCTCGCCCTCTGCAGTGCCCCGCGGGGGGAGCCAGCAGTGGGAGCGGGGGAGAGCGAGGAGGAGCCTTCGAAGGCTCCACCTAACGCTTCCTCGCCTTCTGCAATGCCCCGCGGGACGAGGCGGCAGCAGGAACGATGAAGCCCTCGAAGACTCCGCCTCGCACTCCCTCGCCGTCTGCAATGCCCCGCGGGAGGAGCCGGCAGTGGGAACAAGGAAGCCCTCAAAGACTCCGCCTTGCACTCCCTCGCCCTCTGCAATGCCCCGCGGGAGGAGCCGGCAGCGGGAACGAGGAAGGCCTCAAAGACTCCGCCTCGCACTCCCTCGCCGTCTGCAATGCCCCGCGGGAGGAGCCGGCAGTGGGAACGAGGAAGCCCTCGAAGACTCCGCCTTGCACTCCCTCGCCCTCTGAAATGCCCCGCGGGAGGAGCCGGCAGTGGGAACGAGGAAGCCCTCGAAGACTCCGCCTTGCACTCCCTCGCCCTCTGCAGTGCCCCGCGGGAGGAGCCGGCAGTGGGAACGAGGAAGCCCTCGAAGACTCCGCCTTGCACTCCCTCGCCCTCTGCAGTGCCCCGCGGGAGGAGCCGGCAGTGGGAACGAGGAAGCCCTCGAAGACTCCGCCTTGCACTCCCTCGCCCTCTGCAATGCCCCGCGGGAGGAGCCGGCAGTGGGAACGAGGAAGCCCTCGAAGACTCCGCCTCGCACTCCCTCGCCCTCTGCAGTGCCCCGCGGGAGGAGCCGGCAGTGGGAACGAGGAAGCCCTCGAAGACTCCGCCTCGCACTCCCTCGCCCTCTGCAGTGCCCCGCGGGGGGAGCCAGCAGTGGGACGAGGAAGCCCTCGAAGACTCCGCCTTGCACTCCTCGCCGTCTGCAATGCCCCGCTGGAGGAGCCAGCAGCGGGAGTGGGGGAGAGAGAGGAGGAGCCTTCGAAGGCTCCGCTTCGCGCTTTCTCCTTCCTACAATGCCCCGCGGGCGGAAAAAGCACAGCGGGAGTGGAGGCCAGCGGCGGGAGAACGCGCGGGGCGTGCGCGCGCATGGCAGGAGCACCCCATCCGACTGGTGAGGTCCGAAGATCGACTGGAGGAGTGCCGAAGATTGACTAGTAGCTCGCGATCGACCTAATGAGCACCCTTGACTTAGGGATTCTGGATTCAGCTGCTGTACAACTTGCCTGTTGCAGGCAGGCACACAGAGTTACTTCAGGATTGTTTAGCATTTAGTTACATTTTCCCCTGGCTTGAGCTTTATGTAATTGTTTATTGTGAGCAGATATGCAGCATGATGTCTGTGAAACCATGTCTGTGCAGAAAAGGCCGAGAATGTAATTGTGGACCTAAAAGGTCAATAGAAACCTCTTGAGTCTTTGGAGAGGGCCAAACTGACACCCATCTATGGACCAGTTGGGTACAAAGCTGTATACAATGTCAATGGTGGCTGATATACATTCAAACATTACTGGGAGTTATTTAAATTTCAGGGAAGCAAATCAAGCCAATTAAGAGTTCTGAATCCCAGCCCCCATAATGAAATGCCTTCTTTAACTTGCACTTCACCACTAAATCATCCTATAGCAGCGCTTCCATTTAATTTGCAATGGCTGTGAACAGATATAAGCAATGCCTCGAAAGTTGAAGGGTAGTATTTTCCCTGAGGCCAAATTGATGCCATTTGATCAAACTAGATTTACTCAATTTATTTCTATCCAACCAAAACCAAGCCAGGGCCAGTCAGTGGGTTGCCCTCAATTAATTTTCTGATTCTTGCTGAGATGCTGGTCCAGAATCTAACCAATTGGCTTTCAGTTAATTGTCCCCATTTCCCAGCCCTCGTTGCCTCCATAAATTAAACTCAAGATGTAATTGCGTGGCAAATTGAGCTCATGAAGAAACCCTCCCCTTGGCGTGAGTGATGTTCCTTCTCCCCTTAGCTTAATTGCTATAGAGAGAAGAGGGAGGGGCAGCATCATGGGAAGTCGGTGGGATTAACCCTTTCCAGGCAAAGGCCACCTTAAGTTCAAGGGGACTTGAAGGCATGCGCATAGGCACCTCAGCTGCAGTTCCATTTGGAAATCACCTGCAAGGTAATTAAATGGAGGAAAAAAGATATTAATACCCATAGGTCTTGCAGTGGTAGAGAATGCATTTGGGCTGGAGACAGTGGATGAGCCTGTTCATGACCCAGCAAACTCAGTGTCGTGGCAGTCAAGAAAAGCACCACAATAAAGGGAGAGAAGAAGAGGCGGGCATGGCTCATTGAAGCCCAGTCTCAGCTGATTTGGTGCTTCTTCGTCTCCTTCTCTTCAGGACTTTTTGATGATACCAAGCGCCATGCTGAGCGGGCCTTCCTTCCCAGACAGTGGCCTCCCTCATCCCAGGGGTCAAATTGTATTTACACTGAGCTAACACAACCCTTTTACATAGCACTGAAGTGCCTCTAAGTAAGAGAAATGTTCTGATATAGCAGCTGCTTGTTTTAAGATGGAGGTGATTCTTGTTCTGTTTTTCCTTTGGCAGTAATCTAAGGAGCGTTCCTTCCCCAGGTCTTCACTGACCTCTAACTAATGAAGAGCATTAGGTTACGATAATAGGCTGTAACCTCCTGTTCCGGGGGTGATAGCTCTTTGTTCTCTCCAGCACTTTAAGAGCTCAGTCGTGGTGATTTCCAGGGTCTAGTTACCTCAGTGGAGAAACAGAAGCACCAGCAAACCATAAAGATTGAAATCCAAGCAGGCAAAGGTCATAGGCAGCACCTGGGAACAGCCCTCCTGCCAGCTTGAGGAGCTGTCGCTTTCAGGCTCTTTCAGGTTTCTCCTGGAGGTGGAGGGGCTGCCCTTGAGCATTGACCTGGGTGGAAGCCCAAGACCAGGGGTGCTCATTAGGTAGATCGCGATCTACTGGTAGATCGCGTAGGGCGTCCTGGTAGATTGCAGGCAGGGCAGGAGGAAGGCTCAGTCCCGCCCCACAGGCTCCCGACGCCGCCCAGGTGCAGAAGGAGGTTGGACTGGATGGCCCTTGGAGGTCTCCTTCTACTCTAGGAACCTATTGTTGTTGTTACTATTATTATTATTAGTAGTAGTAGTAGCAGCAGAGGCTGAATGAATATTATCATCATCATCATTATGAATAAATTCAGGGGCTTATTACATTCACATTTAGTTGAATTCAGTCTTAAAATATATTATATGGCTCTCACTGAAATAAATTTCCAAATATTTTGCTTTTATGGCTCTCTGAGTAGTGGGTAGGTAGATCATTTTGACTTGGTTGTTTTATAAGTAGCTCACATGCTGAAAAAGTGTGAGCACCTCTGCCCAAGGCCAACCATGTCTGACCCTTGAAAGGATCTGGCGCATTTGCACCACCAAAACTCTTCCGTATTGGAACCAGCTCAGAATTGTCTGCCACAAGTGTGGTACATGATCAAACCCTGAGAAATAGTAAGATAGCAATAACCATTAAGTATATTAGGAATACTAAAGGCTTCCTATATGCGCTTACTTGGGAGTAAGCTCCATTGAACACATGGAGTGGGTTCTAAGTACACACTGCATTTATAAGAGCCTTCATATTCAAGGATGTTACTTTGATAATGACGGGAAAACTAATTTTCCCTCCACCACCAAATGGGCAAAATAACAACCTGCCTGCCAGTTTCAAGTCTTTACACTTTATGGACCGTTCCATCACCCTGGCCTTTGGAGAAGACCATTCTGCAGAAGAGTGGCCAAGGTGGCTGCCATGTGAGGCCCCAGATCTGATTTTTCTTTAAATCCAAGATGTTCAATTCATAACAACTTCAGGAGTTTGAACTTCTTAAATGCCTCAAGTTTGTTATAAACTGCCATCAAGTTCAGTTTCTTATGTTTGACCCCAGGGATGAGAGACCTCCAAGTCGCTTTGTCCTCAACAGCCCTGTTCAGGTCTTACAAAGTCAAATTTTCCTTAGCAGAGCCCCTCCATCTTTAGTGTGGTCTCCTGCTTTTCTTGTTTCCTTCTACCTTAGAAAGCATTTTTTAGGGAGTTCTGTCTTCTCAAGATATGGTCAAAGTATGATAATCTCAGCTGAGCCATTCTGACCTCCATTGAGAAGTCGGCTGGATGTCAGTTAACAACAAGTTCCCCAAACTGCCAGGCAGTTGGGAAGCAGTCATTGTCATGAAAAGAAGTGAATAGTGAAGATCCAAACCGGGAATTGTAGAGATCTAATATTGTACATAGCGTTACATCATTTTTTTTAGAAATAAGTTTGGGGCAGTACGTTTGTGAACACTTCCTATTGGACATTTTATTCATTAAAATTGATTTCTTTCCAGGTTCTTCTGGGTTTCCTCCAAGCCTTTATGTGTATGGCGCTGTAAGGAAAATGTCAGTATGTATTAAGACACTGAAGCATATATTCTAGGACAGAGATTGGCTAGGCTTGGCTTGTAGTGGATCTGCTCAGTCACATGGTCTTCCATTTTTGAGTTCGAATTGAATTTCAGACAGACCCTGGTACATTGCTCTCTTATTCTGGAGGACAGCAGGGAATGGATGACTTCAGTCCCTTGAATCCATGTGGTGAGGAAGAGCCCTTGACAACAAGAATGTCTGGCTTTGCTTGCACTGTGGGAAAAGAAATGTTCTTGCATCACTCAGTTGCTTGGCACAGGACCAGGATACCTCGGGTAACAAACCCTTTGTCAAAGTCTTTTTATACCCACCATCAACTCCTCTGTGTACCTGGAACTCTTTTTTAGCAGCAGAGGATGATAAAGGAAGGCTGGAGAGGCACAAGACTTTCCATCCAGGTTGCAGTGCTTTCTCTACCACAAAGAAAATGTTAGCTGAGAAACAACAGGATTATACTCTCTGATGCTGCATGCAGCAGGCAAGGGATACAGCAGCTGCCTCTAGCGTCCCTTACAGTCGTGCTTTTCAACTTTTTTTGAGCCGCGGCACATTTTTTACATTTACAAAATCCTGGGGCACACCACCAACCAAAATGACACAAAATGACACTCTAACACAGTAATACATATAGTTAATATGTATTTAAATGTATTTATACACTCAGTGTGAAACCTGGGCCTGTTTCGATGAACACAACATATATATGACTTCCTCTCACATATTTATACATCGCTATCATGTCTTCTCTCAGCCTTCTCTTCTTCAGGCTAAATATGCCCAGCTCTTCAAGCCGCTCCTCATAGAGCTTGTTCTCCAGACCTTTGTGAAATTTCACCCTGAGTGAAACTTGCTTCCAGTTAACTATGGATGTCATGAAGCTGTTATAAACAGTTCCTGGGGGAGGGGGGGATTCTCAAAAAATCCAGTAAAATAGTAATAAAAAAAATACAAGTGGAGAGGCTCAATTTGTTCCTTGGAAACCTGTGAGGGGCTGCTAGTAGGGGGGAGAGTGCCAATTTCCCACGGCACACATGATGATCACTCACGGCACACTAGTGTGCCCCGGCACACTGGTTGGGAAACACTGCCTTACAGTTCATGTGTGAACAGGACAATAGAGAGGAAAAATAGGGGCAGATAAGCCTGCCTCTCTTATTTCATTTCGCATGTACATATTGTTAGTTTTGGTTAAAGGTTTGCTGAAGGATAGTCAACTGTTCTTCTTCTTTTGAGGCGTTGGGATTCTTTTTATATTATCTTTGCCTCAGGTACCAAACTTTCTGTGAAAGGAAGGACTAGTTCATTAATGCAGGTACGGCTGTATAAATCCAGCTGAGATGCCTATGTTAAAACAGTTTTAGCCTCTGGGTGGAAGGGAAGGGTGATGGGGTCTCCTTGGGGAGTGGGATTTCCAAACAGTCCTCCTTAGAACCGGGGTTTGCCGACAGGCGTCTGGTTCTGAGAGGAGCTCTCACGCAGGTTTGCTCTTCTTTCTACTTCAAGCTTCTGATCTGAGTGATAAAGAAGGGATCAGCAGAGGCAGCTGAGCCTCAGATTTAGGGACTTATTGAGATGGCTTCCCCTAATTCTTGGCTGCTGAAGGGCAACCCGTCACACGCAAAATGGAGTGGAGCAGGGAGGGAATGTTTGAAACGCGGCTCCTGACCTCCTTGGGGTCCACATGAGGGCTGGGTCGAAGGAGAGAGGAAAAGGCTTTCTTGAAAGAGGTCAGTAAGTTCTCAGGCAGGGCCCAGAGACAAGGCCATTATGGCCTCAACACAGTCTGACTGGTGATACGGACAGACTGACTGGTGATAGGGACTATGTGGTGGGCAGTTGTCTGTGGGATTGTGGGGTCGCAGAAGTCATAGTCACGGGAGATCAGCAGATTCATGGTTCCATGCTGTAGCTATAGTAGCATGTTGTGTTTTGGCCTCAAGCCGACTCATGATAATATTAGGCCTCGGAAGATACAAGCCATGAAGTTGCCCTACCAACTTCCTTGATGGAGACAATCCAGCAACTTAGCCCCCTCCCTCATTTTCTGTTGCCCTCTTATTTGTCAAGCATGTCAATCTTTTCTAATTAGTAGTTTTGACACATGACAGGTCCAAAACATGGCAGTCACAGCGTAGTTGTTTTTGCATCTAGCTGGAACAGTGGCGCTAATTCCCAACGGCGGGGGTCTTATTTATTTATTTATTGTTCGGTCTTGTATTCCGCTCCTCCCTGCAGGCTCGGGGCGGGTAACAGCAAATAAAATAGGCAGCATGTATCAATCATGCAGCCATACAATAAAAACTTAAAACATACATCACATCACGAGGTACAGAATAAAATACAGGAACATTTCCTTGAACCCGGAATTTCCATGGAACCCGCAGTTATATTAGGTCAGTGTTTCCCAACCTTTTTTGAGCCGCGGCACACTTTTAACATTAAAAAAATCTGGGGGCACACCACCAACCAAAATGACACAAAATGACACTCTAACACAGTAAAGAACGGTTGGGGGTTGGTGGCCTGCTAGGAGCAGCTGCTGGGAGTGGTGAAGCTGGGGAGGGGGCGGAGCCAGGCTGCGCCATGCCCCGCCCCCTTCCCCCAGCTTCACCTCTCCCAGCAGCTGCTCCAGCCTTGAGGGGACAGTGCCAAGCCAGCGGTGCCAGAGCCAGCACAATGCTGGCTTGGCACTGTCCCCTCAAGGCTGGAGCAGCTGCTGGGAGTGCCGAAGCCAGAGGAGGGGGCAGAGCCAGGCCGCGCCATGCCCCGCCCCTCCCCCAGTTTCAGCTCACCTACAGGCCGCGCCATGCCCCACCCCCTCCCCTCAGCTTCAGCTCTCCTACAGAGGAGGAGCATGAGCGGTGAACGGGCTTCAGTGAGCGGGGCTCCTCCACGCGGCTTCAGCGAGCGAGGGGCGAGTGTCATGGTGGGAGTCATGGCGGATTGGAGGCTGGCTGGGGAAATGGCCGAAGGAGGCGGCGCTCCGGTCCCTTCTTCTTTTTCTTCGCCACTGCCCAGCCCTTCCTCCTCCTCCCCCAAGCAGCAGGAGTTCGGCAGGAAGGGGGGGAGGAAGGGGGGCAGAGAGCTTTTCTCGCGGCACAGCAGGAGGTCCGTCACGGCACACTAGTGTGCCACGGCACACTGGTTGAGAAAGACTGTATTAGGTGATTACACTAAGTCGGTATCTTGCATGAAGCAGCTCCACATAGCAGTGCTTCCTGCAGAACCCTTCCACTGCCAGTTATTTAACATCCCCGGCCCCATTTTTGAATGGTTTCTGCAATATTCCAAGGCCATTCTGTGGCTGGTGGAGGACGGAGGGTGGGAGAATTGGAAAAGCACCTGCCTGTGCCCCTGTAGCCAGGCAGGAAATGGTCACTTAGTATGTGGCGGTCTTCTAAATATGTTGGAAGCCTTTCTTGCCTGGCACCAACACATTGACAGGTGTTTTTCTGAACACCCCCCCCCCCCCACTCGTGTTCTCTATCAGTCACAGAATGGCTCTGGGTTGCAGCAGCTCAGTGGTAAGTCTGTAGGAAGGGGCTCTCTGTTGTCGAGAGAGGAAGGAAGTAGAGTGCTGGTTTTAACTACAAACTTCCACCCTGGACCTCTGTTTGGTCTGCTAGTCTCTCTTTCTCTCTCTCTCTCTCTCTCTCTCTCTCTCTCTCTCTCTCTCTCTCTCTCTCTCTCAGCACAGGAGAGAATTAGAAATCTTACCCTCTTAAACATACCAGTTTAGGTAGGTCACAAAACTATATCCTTCCCCTGTGGGTCATCTGTCCTGCATTTGTGACTTGTACCCTCCTCTTAGTCATGATGACTTGGGACTGAAATCCAGTTGAAATGAGGAGCATGTAATTCAAACCTGCCTGCCCAGGATTGGGTTTTTGTTGCTGTTATTTACTTTGCAGACACCAGTGAATGAGTGGCAGAAGATGTGCCTGTCTGGAGAGTGCATTTGGAGTTTAGCAAGTTCCCCTTTTGCTTCATGTGTGTCTAAGGAGGGAGTAACTTTATTATGTGCAAAGCTCTATAACAGTGGTTCCCAACCTGTGGTCCGTGGACCATCAGAGGTCCACAAGAATGAAAATATGGTCCGTGGCCACCATTAATACACTTTTGCCTCAAAACCACATGGCAATGAGAGCGACTGGTCTCGCAAAACCCTCTTCTAGTGCCGAGGCAACGAGGATGTCAGGAGGGGAGAAGCTGACTACCCACGAAAGATTACTACGACCACATCAGCTCTAGATGGCGACTACTGGATGGCATATGCGCTGTATCAGAAACGAGAGCTGATGTGGTCTCTCCAGTGCAATTTTCTGAATCAGCACCCCAAATAACTAAACTGCATCTAAAGTTGACCAAAACCTGATTCGTAATCCTTTGGTACTAATGTTGGAGAGTAGTCCCTGGTCAAAGTGGTCACTGGTCAAAAAAGGTTGGGAACCACTGCTCTATAGCCATTTGAAGGTTATAGCAAAATTTGCCTTACAGTAGGATTCATCCAGGTCAGTAATATCTGCAGTGACTGGTGACAATTCTCCAGGCTTTCCACAGGAATCTTTCCCAGCCCTATCTGGATGTGTAGATCGTATCTGGATGTGCCAGGGATGTACCCTTGGCCCTCATTTGCACAGCCCTTACCTTGGTATTGCAAGCTGGCTGTGAGTATAAAAAACACAAGGGTCTCATAATTAATAGAATTCAACTTTGTAAACGTTATTGCTAGAAACCCTGGGACTTGTAGTTTGTAAAATCCCTCTCTGCTGAAGGTATCCCCGGACCTCTTTGCTTTAAAAATAGCAACATCTCTCTGTTGCTGCATAACATTAAGGATATTGCTATTCATACCATTTTTTTTCTAGTATTCAGTCCTGCCAAGATGTAGTTTGCAACTTATTGTAATGCAGATCCCCTGATGTTTGGCTCCTATTCTTTTTGGAGACTATTTTTATTTTACTTATCATGTTTATTTATATCCTGCTTTTTCTCTCCACAAGGAGACTCAAAACGGCTACAAGGGGACTCAGAGCTAGACTTAAAACTGCATCACTTTTGGTTATTCACATTTCTGTTTCCTGTTGTAGCCTGTGGTGAAAAGAAGGTGCATGAGCAGATTTTGCAGAGAGATTAGCATTGGTTCTGATAGTATTCATGTAGTAATACTTTTGCAAGGTCAGTATGATTTCCTTGCATGGTGCCTAGTGAACAAATATGGAAACACTTTAAAAATTCTAAATCTGGTTCTGGTGCAGATAGCAAATATTTTGACTCATTATGAGCTCTGAGGCACCCTTGCTACTTGCAGTGGAAGAAAATGTTGAAATAACCTCCTCAGTGAGAGGTTCTGCTGTCAGCCCCAGCTTTTGCCAACCTATCAGTTTGAAAACATGGAAATGTGAGTAGATCAATAGATACTGCTCCGGGGGGAAGGTAATGGTGCTCCATACAGTCATGCTGGCCACATGACCTTGGAGGTGTCTATGGACAACACCGGTCTTTGGCTTAGAAATGGATATGAGCACCAACCCCCAGAGTTGGACACAACTGGACTTAATGTCAGGGGAAAACCTTTACTTTTAATAATAATAATAATAATAATAGTAATCCTTAATTCTATCCCACCGCCATCTCCCCAAAGGGACTTGGGGCAGCTTACAAAGGCACTCCAGTTTGCATATATAACACACAACAGGTAAAAACAGCACATAAGTATAAAACACGTCAAATAAAATTATAACAACAACCCCTGCCAACACATATAGCATAACATCAAAATAATACAATTTTAAAAACAACAGTAGATGAAACTAGCTGTCATCAATTCACAAAGTCCCAAGTGTCAGCTTCATATGGGCCCATTCAGCCTACCTGAGGTCAAAAGCCTGTTTGAACATCCACGTTTTCAGGTTGAAACGGAAGGATTGAAGGGTAGGAGCTAATTAATCTCTTATGGGAAGGTATTCGAGAGTGGGGGGGGGCATCACCGAGAAGGCCCCCTCTCTCTCGTTCCCACCATCGCACTTGAGATGCTGGTGGGACCGAGAGGAGGGCCTCCCCTGTCGATCTCAGAGCCCACGCCAGTTCATAGAAGGAGATGTGGCCTCGAAGATAGGCAGGGGAGCATATAGGGCTTTATAGGTAATCACCTGCACCTTGAATTAAGCCCAGAAACTTGTTGAAAGCTAGTAGAGTTGCTTCAGCAGGGGCGTGATATGTACCCTGCAAGTAGCTCCAATTAGTAATCTGTAGCGTATTTTATGTATTTGGGCTCTTTCTCCTTCCAAGCCAATAAATAATTATTTCCAGTCCATCCTGCCATTTTGGGAAATGCGCATAAATGCCCGATGAGCCCCAGGTGATTGTTGGGAATGGAGAAGGAGCCCATATAACCACGTTCTGTTTAGCCAAACAAGGAGGCTGTTTTTTGAAGTTTGGTACAGATTTTCTTGGCTTTTCTTCGCAAACGAAGATTCAGGACTCATCCTACGCTTTCTACAAGCGCATTGATGACTCTAAAGGCAAATCCGAGATAGGTAAGTCCGGTTGCAGAAAGCACAGCAGAAAGTCTCCTTGGGTGATGTCATTTCCAAGTTGCGGTTCTTTCTGCGTTGTCGTTTTTCTTCGAGATTCGTTTGGTGTGACTTCTCGAAAGAGGCCGCAGGATTGTGGATAGTGCGTCTCCATGCCTCCCGATGTGAGGCCAGGGTGGACCATTGTTGGTGATCAATCTGGCCGAGCCTGAGATGTTGTTTCAGGGAGTCCTTATATCTCTTATTTGGGGCGCCTCTCTTGCGCTGACCCATGGCGAGTTCACAGTAGAGGGAGGCAGTGGTCCTCCATCCTAGAGACGTGCCCTGCCCAGCGCAGCTGTGTTCTCAATAGCATGGCCTCAATGCTGGTGATCCCTGCTTGCTCAAAGAAAGCACCATAATGAACTTACTTCCGCCTCATGTTCTCCTTCAAAGAAATTAATATCTGAGACAGTTAGGTTTCTTTTAATGATTTCATTAGACCAGTGTTTCTCAACCAGTGTGCCGTGGCACACTAGTGTGGCATGACGGACCTCCTGCTGTGCCGCGAGAAAAGCTCTCTGCCCCCCTTCCTCCCCCCCCATCTGCCGAACTCCTGCTGCTTGGGGGAGGAGGAGGAAGGGCCGTGCGGTGGCGAAGAAAAAAGAAGGGGCCGGGGCGCTGCCTCCTTTGGCTGTTTCCCCAGCCAGCCTCCAATCCGCCATGACTCCTGCCATGACTCTCGCCCCTCGCTCGCTGAAGCTGCATGGAGGATGAGCCCCGCCCACTGAAGCCCGTCCACCGCTCATGCTCCTCCGTGGGAGAGCTGAAGCTGGGGGAGGGGGTGGGGCATGGCACGGCCTGGCTCCACCTCCTCCCCCTGGCTTCGGCACTCCCAGCAGCTGCTCCAGCCTTGAGGGGACAGTGCCAAGCCAACATTGTGTTGGCTCTGCCACCGCTGGCTTGGCACTTCCCCCTCAAGGCTGGAGCAGCTGCTGGGAGAGCTGAAGCTGGGGGGAGGGGGCGGGGCATGGTGCGGCATGGCTCCGCCCCCTCCCCCAGCTTCAGCACTCCCACCAGCTGCTCCCAGCAGGCCACCACCTCCCAGCCGTTCTTTACTGTGTTAGAGTGTCATTTTGTGTCATTTTGGTTGGTGGTGTGCCCCCGGATTTTTTTAGTGTCAAAAGTGTGCCGTGGCTCAAAAAAGGTTAGGAAACACTGCATTAGACTTTGGACCAATTATTAATCTTTAATCTGATTTCATGAGAACCTCAGATGCAAGCGGTGAGTGTCTTTTTCCCCAGTCTGTTCCCAAATATTTCCTGAAGTCATTGCTGGACTTCTCAGTCAACATGGCAATGGAAGCCTTCAGGCATTATAACGGGCTGTGATTTACCTCTGCAGCTCTGTTTCTAGCAACAAGGATTTGTTTAATTTTCCCAAATTAGCAGGGAATGGAGACTCTCGAAGCATGTGTCAAAGGCAGCAGTCCTTTGCCTCCCTCCTTCGCCTTGGCCTGCATGTTCCCAGCTCCTCTCTCTTAGCTGGGGCTTTGTTGAGATGGAAAGGGCCTTGTGCCTGGGATATAAATGCCTCCATTGTCTGCCTCTCAGGCGGTGGGCTTCCCAGCCCCTGCTTTGCATTTGGCAGGCTGTAGCCGGGGTGTGTCAAGGCCCTCTTTTTTGCCAGAGAAGCATCCCAGTTCAGTGAGAGGTTGGAGGAGCCGGAAGGAAAACCCTCCATGCGCCCCATGCCATCCTCCTGGGTTGATCAACAAGACGACAGGAGATACGGCTGGGGCTTGATGTGGAAAAGGCACGAAAAGTGTTCTATGGGACACCGGATCAGGGTTTGTTCAGGAGGCCAAGCCACATTGGATGGGCTTCTCTCCTGGATGGTCGGGACACAAATTGGCTGTCAAATTGAACGAATGGTGAGAACCTGCAGGCATTTGCAGGAAAAACAGTCTGCCTTATTTTAAAAACAATACACAGCTTCCTGCCAAATCCTTTCTAGATTTTGGTTTCCCAAGTTTCATTTGGGTTTGGGAAGAAATATCATTCCCCAGGCTGTTTTTTTTTTAAAATTAAAAAGTACAACTTTCAGGTCTCTTTAGAGCTGTTTTTCTCTACCTTCCTGATCCGGCGACCTCTAAATATAGTTCCTTGTGTTGTGGTGACTCTCAACCATCACATTATATCCGTTACTACTTCATAACTGTCATTTTGCTACTGTTATGAATCGTTGTGTAAATATTTATTTATTTCAGGATTTTACCCCGCTCTTCTCAACCCCCGAGGGGGGACTCAGAGCATTATATCGATGCCCACACAGCAACAATACAAGACCCCAGAACCCTCAACAACCAAAATACAATTAAAATACATCAAAATACAACCATCCAAACATCATACGCATTCATTCCAGATTAAAACAATGTTCTATCAATATCAGATATGCAGGATGTATTTTCATTCACTGGACCAAATTTGGCACAAATACCCCAATGATGGAATTGAACCAAACTTGGCACAGAGAACTCCCGCGACCAAAAGAAAATACTGGAAGGGTTTGGTGAGCATTGACCTTGAGTTTGGGAGTTGTCATTCACCTACCTCCAGAGACCACTGTGGGCTCAAGAAATGATGGATCTGGACCAAACTTGACACAAATGCTCTATATGCTGTTGATAAGATAGTGACTGCGGCTCGCCCTACCACCTGCTCCCTCGACCCGTGCCCCTCCTGGCTTGTTAGATCTTGCCTGGAGGGGTTACGTGGGCCTCTGTTGAATATCATTAACAGCTCCCTTGAGCAAGGAGTCTTTCCAGAGTGCTTAAAAGAGGCGGTGGTAGCTCCATTACTGAAGAAACCGTCATTGGACCCTGCGGTTCCCTCCAACTACCGCCCAGTGTCGAACCTTTTGTACCTGGGCAAGGTGGTTGAGAGGGCAGTAATGGAGCAGCTGCAATCCTTCTTAGATGATGCAACATGGCTAGACCCCTTCCAGTCCGGCTTCCGTTCGGGGCATGGGACGGAGACGGTTCTGGTCTCCATCACAGACCAACTCCGCTGCCAGCTCGACCAAGGCGGGTCTGCGCTGCTCGTGTTATTGACCTCACGGCAGCGTTTGACACGGTCGACCACAATCTTTTGATCCACCGCCTGGCCATGGCTGGAGTGAAGGGACTGTCCTTAAATGGCTGACCTCCTTTTCTCCGCCAGCGGTCTCAGCGTGTGAGGAGGGGCGGGTGGTCTCCGAGGACTCCCCATTAGTGTGGAGTTCCTCAGGGGCCATTCTCTCCCCTCTGTTATTTAACATCTACATGCAGCCGCGTGCACAGCTGGTGCGGAGTTATGGGCTGGTCTGTCCCCAGTATGCGGATGACACCCAGCTCCTTCTGAGGATGGAGGGCAGGCCGAGTCCGTCCCCGATATTTCCAACAGTGCCTCGAGGCCGTTACCGGATGGCTGCGAGCCAGTAGGTTGAGGGTGAATCCGGCGAAGACGGAGATCTTGTGGCTGGGCCGCCCGGGCGAGGTGGGTGCCCGGCTTCCGCCCCTGACGGTGCGGCGCGGCACCCCGCGCCGTCAGTGAAGAGCCTGGGTGTCCAAGTGGACTCCCATCTGACAATGGAGGCCCAGGTCTCCATGGCCAGTAAGGCTGCTTTCTTCCACCTCCGCCAGGCAAGGAGGCTGGCCCCCTACCTCTCCCGGAGCGACCTAGCCACGGTGATCCAAGCCACGGTCATCTCGAGGCTAGATTACTGTAACGCGCTCTACGTTGGCCTGCCTATGTCGTCGATCCGGAAGCTCAAGCTAGTGCAGAACACTGCCACCCGGCTCCTGTCTGGGGCTCTAGCAGGTTGCCGTATAACTCCAATCTTGCAGGATCTGCACTGGCTGCCTATTGAGCACCGGGTCGCCTTCAAAGTGCTGGTTCTCACCTTCAAGGCCATCCACGGCCTGGGGCCAGCGTACCTGAGGGACCGTCTCACTCCATATTGCCCATCGAGATCACTTCGGTCCGAGGAGGCCAGCCTCTTGGTAATACCATCTGTGAAGCTGGCTCATTTAACATCTACCCGCCGGAGGGCGTTCTCCGTGATAGCTCCTACGCCATGGAACGCCCCTCCCGGCCGAAGCCAGAGCCTGAGGACCTACTCCCGTTCAGACGGGCCTGCAAAACTCATTTGTTTAGGCAGGCCTTCGGTGAGTAGGCTCGTCTATACATCCACTGGGCTATTATATTGCTGCTGCTTTTGTTTTAATTATTGTTGTTGCATGTTTTAATGATGTTTTTAAGTGTTCTGTTTTTAACCCTCTGGCGCTGTGCCACTGGTTCTTGTGAGCCGCCGCGAGCCCCCGGGAGTCGGCGGTGTAGAAGTCCCAAGAAAGAAAGAAATAAATAAATAATAAATGTGAACACTGGTGGACATTTGGTAGTTGTAGTTGCTGGGATATATAGTTCACCTACAACCAACAATAAAAGAGCATTCTGAACCCCACCAACAATAGAATTGGGCCAAACTTCCCTCACGGAAACCCCATGACCAACAGAAAATACTGTTTTCTGATGGTCTTTGGCGACCCCTCTGAAACCCCCTTGCCATCCCTCCAGAGAAACACTACTTTTATCTTGGTGATGATTTTATCTTGGCGAATCATCACCACGATGTGTGTTTTTAATCCCATTGTTGATGTATGATGTTTTAGACTGTCCTGTTAGCATTGAATCCTTGCTGTTAGCTGGTCTGGGTCCCTCTCCGGAGGTAGAGAAGATTGGGATACGAAAGTTTTAAATAATAATAAATAATAAATTTAGAGCCATGGTCAAGAGAGTTTAGTCCTCAATAGACCTTGAAGGGTGGCACTTCGTTGCTGTATAAAAGAACCAAAAAATCACCCTTTTTTGCTCCACTAGAGCTTGTAGAGCAAGGGTGCTCATTAGGTAGCTCGCGAGCTACTACCGTGTTTCCCCGAAAGTATGACACCCCGATTGTAAGACGTATCGGGGTGTCAGGAGGTCGGCTAATGTAAGCCGTACTCGAAAATAAGACGTACCCGGCCGCCTCCTCCTCGGTCCCGCCTCCTCCCGCGCCTCCGCCGCCGCGCCGCCTCCTCCGCCGCCTCTCCCTCCGCCGCCTCCCTCCTCCGCCTCCCTCCTCCTCGCCGCCGCCCTCCGCCGCCTCCTACCTCCGCCTCCGGTGCCGCCCGCGCCGCCTGCCTCCTCCGCCGCCTCCCTACCTCCGCCTCGGTGCCGCCCGCCGCCTGCCTCCTCCGCCGCGCAGCGCTTACGCCTGCGCCAGGCGCGACGCGCTGGCATGCTCAGACCTTCTGCCCATGCGCGAATGTCTGCGCATGGGCAGAAGGTACCGAGCGCGTCTGACGCAGGCGCGCTGGACGCAGGCGCGCTGGACGCTGATGCAGGCGCGCCGGGCGCGCTCCAGGCCTTCTGCCCATGCGCCGAATGTCTAGAGGCCTGGCGAATGTCTGAAGGCCTGGAGCGCGCCCGGGCGCGCCTGCGTCAGCGCCTGCGCCCAGCGCGCCGCGTCAGACGCAGCCGGTACCTTCTGCCCATGCGCAGACATTCGCGCATGGGCAGAAGGCCTGAGCGCGCCAGCGCAGCCGCACCTGGCGCAGGCGTGGGGGCTGCAGCGGCGGTGGCGGCGGAGGAGGCAGGCGGCGGCGGGCGGCACCGAGGCGGAGGCAGGCGGCGGCACCGGAGGCGGAGGCAGGCGGCGCGGGCAGCGACGGCGGAGGCAGAGGCAGGCGGCGGCGGGCGGAGGAGGCGGCGGCGGAGGCGGAGGAGGCGGGACCGAGGAGGAGGCGGGACCGAGTGACGCGGCGGCCAAGGGGAAAGGCTTACTTTCGGGGTACGGCAGGTACCGTCGGCTAATGTAAGCCGTACCCCGAAAGTAAGCCGTAGTGGGGATTTTGGGGGTCAAAAGAAAGTAAGACGCTGTCTTACTTTCGGGGAAACATGGTAGTAGATCTTCGGTCCTCTTCCAGATGATCTTCGGGCCTCACCAGCCGGATGGGGCGCTCCTGCCATGCGCGCGCACATGCGCTCCTGCTGCTGGCTTTTGCTTTTGCGGTGCTCTTTTTGCCTGCGGGGCATTGCAGGAAGTAGGAAGCACGAGGCGGGGCCGCTGGAGGGAACGCCCTGCCTCTCTCTCGTCCAGAAGCAGCTATGCAGCCTCCGTTGCCGGCGAGACAGGCAGGGCGGAGCTCTCCCTCTTGATGCCCCGCCTCGTGCTTCCCCCTTCCTGCAATGCCCCGCAGACGGAAGAAGCACTGCGCGGGTGGAAAACAACAGCGGGAGCACGCGCGGTGGCAAGAGTGCGCAATGGCGGGAGCGCACGGGAGTGCATGGCGGCGGGGGCAGGTAGATCTTTTGGACTTGGTTGCTCTAAGAGTAGCTCGCATGCTGAAAAAGTGTGAGCACCCTTGTTGTAGAGCAGGGCTGTCCAACAGGCGGCCCTGGGGCCGTACACGGCCCCCGAGCCCCTTCCCTCCGGCCCCCTAACTTGTTTTAATAAAATACAAATTAAAAATTAAAAATTTAATTAAATTTTTTTTAAAAAAACCTACTTCTGGGTTTAGGCAAGCATCACGAGTCTACGCCAGCCACAGACGGGATTTCGAGGGCGGTCGAAATCCCGTCTGTGGCTGCGTAGTCTCGCGATAGCTGCCAAAATCTCGGGTACCACGGGATTTGCACCCGGCCTGGGCTCGCGCCTCCTCCTCCCTCGCGGCTGCTTCCAGGCCAGCCCCCCATTCCCTCAGAGAGAGGAAGGAGGGGAGTGAGGCAGGGAAAGCCCCTCTTGGCTCCGTCTTCTTCCTGTGGAGGGCCCTCGCTTCCTGCGCCGTGGATGGGAGAGCCGCCGCGCCCGGCCTGAGCTTGGCCTCGGCTCCAGCGGGGCTCTTCGGGGACGGCGTTGGCGTTGGCGCTTCGGCCCTGTGGCGGGGCTCCCGCAGTATGGGTAAGGAAGGGCCTGGCTCGAATCAATCAATCTAAAAACAGTGGGACATTGGGTGTGGCGGGGAGGGGTCCCTCAGCGGCAGTTTCCTTGGAGACGCTTCCTTCTCCTCCTCCGCGCCCCCTCCCCCTTGGTGTGCTGCCTTCCCCCGCGTGCAGGGCGCAACGTGGCTTCCTTTGCGCCTGCCCCTGCGGCTTGTTTTCCCTTCAGGGAGGGAGGGAGCTCTTTGGGCCTCCTCCCCTTGCCTCTGGGAAAGGAGGCCCCATCAAGCCTTGCGACGGCATTGAGGTGTTTGGTTTTTTTGTGGTGTGTCCCAATTTGAGTGTGGACTCAAATAACTCAAAGGTATTAGGAAACATTCCGCCAAATCCACCAGTGTTCCCATTTGGGCATATTGAGTATTCATGCCAAGTTTGGTCCAGATCCATCATTATTTGAGTCCACCATGCTCTCTGGATGGAGGTGAACCACAACTCCACAACTCAAGGTCAATTGTAAGTAAATTGAAGCCGGGGAGGGGGCGGAGCCGGGGAGGGGGCGGAGCTGGGGGAGGGACAGGGGCAGAGCCAGGAGCGGAGGCAGACTCTTCGGCTCCCCAGGTGATCAGTGACCGGAATTCCGGCCCTTGGGCCCGTAGAAGTTGGACAGCCCTGTTGTAGAGGGATTATTCTAAGCCTAGGAAGATCTGTACAACAGGAAGTGATCAGGAAGTTACTTCTACGTTATGTCTTGCTTTGATTTGTTTTGGTTTTTCGGGAGTGATGAAACAACTGGTGCCACTTTGAGCATTCTCCCAGAAGATCACACTTGGGTTTTTTTTTACAAAGGTAGCAGAGTATGCATTTCCCTTGACACAGGCTTATAGGTTGCCAAAGAATGCAGTGTAGCTGGTTTTCCAGTTTCCCTCTCAAAGCCTCTTGCCTGGCGGAGCTCTTCAAAAGCTTTTCCCAGCTGTGCAGGATTTCCTTCACCTAGAGGTGCCAATCATACATATTTCTCTTGCTAATTGCTTGTTGTTGTTATGAGCCATCAAGCTGTATCTTCATGCTGGCAACCTTCTTTGCAAAACATATCCACACCAGGTTTGTCATTACCTTCCTCTGAGGCTCAGAGGGTTTTGCTCAGGGTCTCCCGCTTTTCTCACCCCACATCTCAATATGTGGGGCCTCAGGCCATTCCCCTCCACGGTAAGACCAAATACCATTGTGTTCCATTGCTGTTGCAATTTAAGAGGAAAAAGGAGGCTCTGGGTTGCTGTTAGTTTTCCGGGCTGTATGGCCATGTTCCAGAAGCATTTTCTTCTGGCGTTTCTCCCACATCTATGGCAGGCATCCTCAGAGGTTGAGGGGTCTGTTAGAAACTGGGCAAGTGAGGTTTATATATCTGTGGAATAATGTACAGGGTGGGAGAAAGCACACTTGTCTGTTGGAGGAAGATGTGAATGTCGACATTGGCCACCTTGATTAACATCGAATGGCTTTGCAGCTTCAAAGCCTGGCTGGGTACGGCCTGGGGGAATCCTTTGTTTGGAGGTGTTAGCTGGCCCTGACTCATTCTTGTCTGGAATTCACCTGATTTTTGAGTGTTACTCATTATTTACTGTCCTAATTTTAGAGTTTTTTAAAAAAAAATACTGATAATCGAATTTTATTCATTTTCATGGCTTTGCCCATTTTGGTGAGATTGTCCACCTGCTTGAGGATTTCAGTATCTTCTCTGTGTAGTCTGACATGGTAGTTGTTAGAGTGGTCCAGCATTTCTCTGAGGATGCCTGCCTTGATGTGGGTGAAGCGTCAGGAGAGAATGCTTCTTAAGCATGACCATACAGCCTGGGAAACTCACAGCAACCCAGTGATTCCGGCCATGAAAGCCTTTGACAACAAAATGGATGCATTTTGAATAGTATGGGATTCTGGGATGCAAAATGGGTGGGGTTTTTTTGTTATATTTTCAAGCATTTCTGTGCGTTTTTGCAGGAGATACTGCCTCCCCAAGGTGTCTTGGAAAAAATGCAGGGCGTTTGGGTGCTTTGACAGTGTTTTTCAACCTTTTTTGAGCCGCGGCACATTTTTTACATTTACAAAATCTTGGGGCACACCACCAACCAAAATGACACAAAATGACACTCCAACACAGTAATACATATAGTTAATATGTTTTGAAATGTATTTATACACTCAGTGTGAAACCTGGGCCTGTTTCGATGAACACAACATAGATATCCTGGCAGGAATGGCAGAAAGACACAAACTTCCCACACACAGCTCCAATAACTAAGAGAAAATACTCTTAAGAGTTTGGTGGGCATTGACCTTGGGTTTTGGAGTTGTAGTTCACCTATATCCAGAGAGCACTGTGGACTGAAACAATGTTGGATCAGGACCAAACTTGGCACTCAATATGCCCAAATGTGAACACGGATGGAGTTTGGGGAAAATAGACCTTGACATTTGGGAGTTACAATTTCTGGGGTTTATAGTTAACACACAATCAAAGAGCATCCTGAACTCTTGCAACAATGGAATTGAACCAAACTTGGCATATTGAACTCTCATTACCAACAGAAAGTACTGAAAGGGTTTGCTTGGGAATTGACCTTGAGTTTGGAAGTTGTAGTTCACCTACACCCAGAGAGCATTGTGGACTCAAGCAATGTTATGTTATGTTGTTGTTTGTTTTCTATCCAGAATCACAATGTTGGAAGGAGGGTCACCACTTTAAGGTCCCTAAAACAGGCATGGGAACACTTCGGCCCTCTGGGTGCTTTGGACTTCAACTTCCACCATTCCTAACAGCCTGTGGCCCTTTCCTGCTTAAGTGGCTGAGGGGGGAAGGAAAAGGGCCTGAGGCTGCTAGGAATGGTGGGAGTTGGAGTCCAAAGCACCTGGAAGGTCCAAGTTTGCCCATGCCAGCTTTTGACAGAGACCTCTTCCTCCCCTTTCCCCTTCGCGCCCTTTCTTCCCCCTCCTGTCGAACACTTACTTTTTCTTCTACACTGCCGCTTCTGCCGTCATTTTGATCCGAGGGGGCAGCGTGAGCGTGTTTGGGAGGGGAGGGGGGAGGGAGGAAGACGTGAACCATGTGGGTACTACTGCGCAGACTCGCCCCAGAGCAAAGCGAGGCAAAGTGAGCAGCGCGAGGCTGGGAAGAAGGGAGCCCGAGTGGAGAAGAAAAAGTGTTCGGCAGGAGGGGGAAGAAAGGGTCTTGGAGGTCCCAATTTCCCACGGCACACCTGAGGATCACTCACGGCACACTGGTTGGGAAACACTGCTTTAAGAGACTTGTAGGGAGCTTCAAAGACCGCAAAAATGAATACGAGGTCCACATGCAGCCTGCTTTAAAGTGCCATAAGATTGTTAAGTTGCAGCCTCCTACTTGCTCATACAAGTCCACAAGCACCATGAAGGATTGTATGTTCTCACTCTGTTGGTTGCAGCATAGAGATCCATTGTGGCTCCTTCCCTGTGAAATCTGCAGTATTGTCCTTGCTGAGCAATTTAATTCAAGAGATCAGCTCTTTACCTTTTTCAAGGTGACTTTATTTCTCTTCTGTGGATCTTTAAATGGCTATGAGGAGCTATACATCTTTCTTGATGATTCACTTTTAATGTATTACGTGTAAGCAATGTTTGCTACTAAATTCAGAGTTTCTTTGAAACCCAACCATTGCTATAATTGAATCTTTTATAACAAAAGCATAGTGATTTTTAAAAAAATGATTTATCCTGCCCTTTGCGGCAGTAACTTGAGCTGAAGCAGGGATGTGTCTGAAACTTGGCTGCCATGTCTCTCTGGGAAGCGAGCCTGCCCTTTCTCCAGCCTAAACGCTTGATTTAAGACCGCGGCCTGTCAGGGCGCTGGCAAAGAGCCCGGGAGAGGATGGTCTTAGCCAAGAGGTGAATTGTATTGAGTTTCATCTTTTGACAAGGTAGGATCACTCCTCGGGAAGCGGACCTGGTAGTTGGATTTGGAAGCAAAAAAAGCAAAGCTTTTTTGTGGCTCGGTCGCCCGGGCGGTGGGGATGTCCAGCTTCCGACCCTGGATGGCGTGACTCTTCGTCCGTCGTCTTCTGTTAAGAGCCTTGGGGTAACCCTGGACCTTCTGCTGTCGATGGAGGCGCATGTCTCCACCGTCAGCAGAGTGGCATTTTTCCATCTTCGCCAGGCAAGAAAGCTGGCCCCCTATCTGTCTCGCTACGATCTAGCCACAGTGATCCAAGCCACTGTCATCTCAAGGCTAGACTACTGTAACGCTCTGTACATCGGCCTTCCTCTGTTGGTGATCCGGAAACTCAAGTTGGTGCAGAACGCTGCAGCCCGGCTCCTCACGGGGAGCGCAGGGAGCGCTCACATCATGCCCATTCTGTGCGAACTGCACTGGCTAACGGTAGAATGCCGGATCACCTTCAAAGTGTTAGTCTTAACTTTTAAGGCCTTACATGGTCTGGGGCCAGTGTACCTGCAGGACCGCCTCATCCCGCATTATCCCACCAGATCGTTGCGTTCTGAGGAACAGAACCTTTTGGTCTTTCCCTCCCCCAAAATGTATCGCTTGACAGCAACCCATCGGCGGGCGTTCTCAATAGTGGCTCCAACACTTTGGAACTTGTTGCCTGCTGACGTTCGTGCCATGCAGAACATCCTTCCATTCCGGAAAGCATTGAAGACCTTGCTTTTCCAGCAGGCATTTGGAGCCAGATGACCTGTAGTCCTCGTTACTTGCCGCCACATTTGTTCATCTGTTTTATCCTGCGCCACACTTTGTTCAGCTGTGGCTCTTGTGCTGTTTTATTGTACATTTTAGATGTGTTTTAATCATGTTTTAATGCTGTTACGTATGATTGTTTTCATGATTATACTGTTAGTCGCCCCGAGCCTTCGGGGAAGGGTGGCAAATAAGTGTGAATAAATAAATAAATAAAGCTGAACTTCTCTGTAGGGCGGGGAAGCCTAAATGCATGCCAAGAAAGGCCAACACTATGATCAGATACCTTCAGACCTTGATGGATTTCACTTCTACTCAGAAAAAACAACCTCTTTGTGCCCAAATGCTGTGTAAAATTCATGGGGTATCCTTCTCTGGTTGTCTCCAGGAAGATGTTGGGCAGCCAACCGCTGAGGATACTCTGGCTGGAGATCTTGCACGGAGTTGCAGGAGCCTGGACTGATGATGAAGGCCCATGGACCCCTTTCCAACTCTAGGGTCATATCACCTTTCTGTTGTTGGCTGCCCTCTATTATTGTGAATAATTTGGCTGAGATCGAGCAGTTCCACTTGGGGTTTGCAGACTGTGTTTGTGTCCTTTGAGCTTTGCTGACAGAAGCAGAACTGGGCTCTGAAGTCAACTTCCTTCTCCATCCCTCCTCCTGCCCCCCATTTGCAGTCTGTTCCCCCTCCTCCATCATCTGCTCCCTTTTTTAAAAAGGGTTTCTTCCAATTGGCTGTCAAACTTAATAAACCCAGTACTGATAATAATACTGCAACTCTTTCTGTCCTGAAAATGGAGCACGCTTGATAGGAAATGTCCAATCACGGAAGCTTTACTGGATGTGGGGAGAAGAGAGGGTGAGGGGAAGGAGAGGTTGGCAGGCACCGGGGTCAGGGAGAATACACAACCCAAATTGCCCTGTTTAAAAATGTGATCATTTTTCTGCCAGCATAAGCCCACATGTTGCCCTGAAGCAATTGAATTTTGGGGCAGGTTAAAGGGTGAACTGTGAGTGAGTCTGCACAAATTCCGTCTTTTCTGGCATATATTGATTTGCTGTAAATGTAGTGGAGGGACCGAGCTGGCGGTCAACGAGGCACGTGGAGGGAGGCCTGAACGGCACCCTCCCGAAGCCCAGGACGTTTCTGCTCTGTTTCCTGAGCCATTGGTTTTCACATTACAGTTCTAGGCTCCCCGTGGTCTATTGACAAGGAAATTGGTTGGGCCAGACCAAATGTGTGCCTGAAAGTCAACACAGAGGTGTGGGGAAATAGGGAGGATGAAGCAAGCTTGTTTGGAGCCCACAGGGGCTGAGAGCATGCCCCCAGATGCTCTGGCCGGCGTGCGCCCATCAGTCTGGAAAGAACTCAGCCAGGGCAGCAAGGCCACAGCCATCTATTTCAGAGCCATAGAGTGCCTTCCATGTTTCGTTCTCCAAGCCTGGCCTCACTTTCTGAGAGCATTGACTTCTATTTGGGTAGCATAGGTACAGACTGAAAAGCAGAGCACCTCTTCCTGAGGTAGCTCCCAAGCACAGATGTCCACACAGAGGATGAACATGTCAAGGAGAGAAGAGCACCTGCTTTCTGGATTATTTATTTATTATTTACTTTATTTATGTTCCGCTCTTCTCACCCCGAAGGGGACTCAGAATGGATTACAGGTACACATACTTAGCAGACAATCCCTGCCGTTTTCACATACACACATATAGACGAACAGAGGCACACTCTGGCCACCAGGGGGAGCTGACGCACTCCTCATATCTCAGCGTTCCCAGTGTCCCTTGTTGTTTCTTCCGCTTTCTCAGCATTCCTGGAGTTCTTTAATGGCCTCACAATTCAGTCAAAATTTGCCTCCCCACTTAATGTGGTACCTTTATCTCCTACTTGACAGATGCAACTGTCTTTCGGGCTGCAAAGGTTGACAGCAGGCTACACTTAAAGGTCGCGCACCCACCTCGACCCGGGCAGGCCTCGAACTCATGACCTACTGGTCAGAGATCTATGCAGCTGACACTTAGCTACTGGTCAGAGAGTATCTTAGGTAGTCAATCTGACATCCCAAAAAAATGCATATTCAAAAAATGCATCCCAAAAAATCCCATATTCCCGGTGCAAGTTGACCCATTGAGCTTGTCTTCTAAAAATCTGAATTTGAGAAAGCAAAATGACAGTCTTTCTCTAGTCCAGGTATGCCTGAACTTTGATGTTTTGGACTTCAACTCCCACAACAAATCACAGCCATCACACCGGCTGTTAAGAATTGTGGGAGTTGAAGTCCAAAACACTTGGAGGGCCAAAGTTTGCCCATGCCTGCTCTAGTCTGAAATTATTTTGCATGTTTCAACATGCCTTTAGCGTGTTTAAGATGCATCTAGTTGTGGTGAGCTGTGGGTTCTTCTGCAGCGGATTGAGGTCCAGCCTTGGAGTAAGAACTTACATTAGCTGCCTTTTTGGCCCTTAACCCCAGGGAGAAGCAGAGATGGAGGAAGTGGCATTGTTGCCAGAGGATGGGTCTTGGGAATTGCCCGGAGCCCTGGAATGTGTGCTCTTCCTGTCAGTAAAGCAAATCATATTTCACTGCAAACCATGGCGATTGCTCATCTTGAGTTGGGCAATGGAGATCCCAAGAGAACACTTTTCATCCTCAGTTAATGCTTTGGCCCTCTGTACCCATGGATTCAGCTTCCATAGATTGAACCACCACTCACTACTTGAAAATATTGCCCAAAAAAATCCCAATGTCCAACCTTGATATTGCCTTTATATTCCAGGGACACCATTTTACTATGTCATTTTCTGGGACTGACAAGGTTTTTTGGATGTTTGTATATGGGTATCAGTAAAACATGGATTGTGTCCGCATTGTTGTAGGAAATGCCGGTATCCACACAGCAGTCGTATTTGCAATTGCATGTTATGGAATGGATACACTTTACTTCTGTGTCTTAACTCATGTCCTCCAGATGATCGACCAGCGCTCACTGATTCTCTGGCCCACCTTCACTATTCAGGCAGTCCCTAGTTACAAACAACATGGGTTCTGCATATTTGTTCCTAAGTTGAATATGTATGTAAGTCGGAACAGGGACTTTTATAGATTTTAAAAAATAGATTTTTTTTAGTTTTTATAGCTTCTATGATTTTTATATGTATTTTATGATGTGTTTTAATTGCTTTAAACTGATGTATATATATGTGGCATCTAATTCTTGCTGGTCTCTATGCCGCCCTGAGTCGCCTTTGGGTTAAAAAGGGCGGGATAAAAGTGATGTAAATAAATAATAAAAAATAAAATTTTAAAAATATCTCCACCTACCACCACTCCCCCCCAAAAAAGTGATCACTTGTGTCCAAGCATGCTTGTCCTCCAAGTGTAGTATCTTGGTGGTAGGTCCAAAGGTGACTGTAGAGACCTTGATCTGCATGTTCTTCCACAGTGAGGACATCGATTTCCAAGTGGAAGGCGATCCTGGTTAGGGTTGGCTTGATGTGCCTTCCTCTTGATAACGTTTTTATCTTTCGCCCTCCATTCGTGCTTCTTCAGATTTCACAGCACTGTTGATCACAGCTCACCTCCAGTTAGAATGCTCTCATAGGTGTGTGTGTGTGTGTGTGTGTGTATGTGTGCTTTAGATCACTTAGGGAAGGGTGAACATCCCTGTAGGGTTTGTTTTGCTGACTGTGCCTGTGTTCAGAAGGTTTCACCTCACTTTCTGTCCCTTGGATTTTGGAAAATGTGGCTTGTTGTAGAAACAAGGCTTGGTGAGAAAGCTTCAGTGGAGACACCTTTCACCCATGATAATAGCTCTTCCAGGAGTGAATTTCCCTTCCAGGGCGCAGATTTTTCACTTCCTTTTGTCTTACCCCTGTTCTATGACTCTTTATAAGTTGGATGTTTGTAACTCAAGAACGCCGTTCTATGACTCTTTATAAGTTGGATGTTTGTAACTCAAGACTGTCTTATTACTGTTTAGTACTGACAATAAATCATGGTTGGTGCATGGCATTCCTCTGCTCTGTTCTTGCTATATGTCATGATGAGTTACCTGAGAGGAACATGGTGTTCCCTGCGAGTTATGTCATTCTGTCACCTGACTCCTGCTTTCGGCTTCACGGCTTTGGGCTGGGTGTGGCTGGGCTTTGTGGCATCATCCATGGATGTCCTTCCATTGTTCCAGGCAGCAAGGTTGGCAAAATGCTGAGCAGAGGTGATAAAACCCTTTCTAGCACTATCCTTGGTCATCTCTGAGTTCCCCTTTAATTTTAAACGCAGGTTTTCAAAAACACTGACTCCTGTTTTCTAAGGAATGTCTAATTGGGAGAGGAGGGAGTAGAAAACCATGCAGTGGATGCTTTGCAAGTTGTCCTCCTACCTGGGGCAGTTGCCTCCACCTTTACTGTTGACCAGGATTTTATCTTATCGGGAACTGTGGCTTGCAGGTGTTTTTGTTTGTAGCGTCTAGCTGTTTCCATAGGATATGCAGGTTTATTGAAATGATTACAGGTTGGACAGCCGCAGAGCTGGATCCTCTCACATAGGAAGCTTTTTATTGGGAGGTTCACAAGAGAGTGCTCACCAACGCTTCCTCTTCATCCTGGGAAGAAGTGCCATCAACAGGGTTCCCTCCTGGGCATTCCGGTCCTGTTCAGGATCTTTATTAATGACTTAGATGAAGGCTTAGAAGGCAGGATCATCAAGTTTGCAGACAACACCAAATTGGGAGGGAGAGCCAATCCTCCAGAAGACAGGAGCAGAATTCAAAACGATGGGCATGGCCGACTTACCGGCCAACCCCTTTTGCGGGGCGGGTTGTCCTCGTCGCCATCTTGGGGAGGTCAGGGGCTTCTTCTTCCCAATGCCCCTAGGGCGGTGGGAATGTTTCCCGCCGCCAGGGCCAGCTGGCCAACGAGGGAGCTGGCCATGCCTCTCCCCCTCCATGTGGCTAGCTGGCCCTTCCCTCGGCCCAGGCAGCCTATTTAGGCTGCCTGGGACTTCCCCTGGCACACGCAGGGGCCAATTCGGTTTTCCTCCCTCCCTCCCTACTTGGCACACAGTTTGTGTTCTCACTGTACATTTAATCTGTTCTTTGTTGCATTGGTTAAGGTTATGTGTTACCATGTTATTTGTCGCAACTCCGTGTTGGCAGGTGGCATGGCCCTGGATCAGGATGGCTTAGTGCCCCTTGGTTGTAAGGGGGATAACACCCTGGCCCCCTGGGGTGCCGAGTTCCGAGGAGAGGCATTGGGCCGCTCGCACCCAGGCTTGCAAGTGCCTTTGGACATTCGCGGGGGCCTGTTCTACCTTGATCCAGGATCCATGCGCGGCCGCCAACCCTTTGTTCTGTTTAATAAATGAGTTGTGGCCATTTTCATCCAACCCTTTGTGTCAGTGTTATCATTGGGCGCGAGGTGTATCACCCATGCACACGCAATAGATAAGAGAGACGATGGGCCAAAACTAACAAAATGAAGTTCAATGGGGACAAATGCAAGAGACTTTCCTTAGGCAGAAAAAATGAAATGCAAAGAGACAGAATGGGGATTCCTGGCTCGACAGCAGTACATGCGAAAAAGATCTTGGAATCCTTGTGGGCAACAAGTTAAACATGAGCCAACAATGTGATGCTGCAGCTAAAAAAGCCAATGGGATTTTGGCCTGCATCAAGAGGAGTCTAGTCTCTAGATCCAGGGAAGTCATGCTACCCTTCTGCCCGGGTCGAGGTGGGTGCTCGACCTTTAAGTGTAGACTGCTGTCGACCTTTGCAGCCCGAAAGACAGTTGCATCTGTCAAGTAGGAGATAAAGGTACCACATTAAGTGGGGAGGCAAATTTTGACTGAATTATGAGGCCAGTAAAGAACTCCAGGAACGCTGAGGAATGCGGAAGAACAACAAGGGACGCATGAAGAATGCGTCAGCTCCCCCTGCTGACCAGAGTTTGCCTGTTCGTCTATATGTGTGTATGTGGAAACGGCAGGGATTGTCTGCTAAGTATGTGTACCTGTAATCCGCTCTGAGTCCCCTTTGGGGTGAGAAGAGCGGAATATAAATAAAGTGTATTATTATAATAATTATTATTTGTCTTTGGTTAAGCCACACCTGGAATACTGTGTCCAATTCTGGGCACCACAATTAAAGAGAGACAGTATTGACAAGCTGGAAAGTGTCCAGAGGAGGGCGACTAAAATGATCAAGGGTCTGGAGAACAAGCCCTATGAAGAGTGGCTTAAAGAGCTGGGCATGTTTAGCCTGCAGAATAGAAGGCTGAGAGGAGACATGATAGCCGTGTATAAATATGTGAGAGGAAGTCCTAGGGAGGAGAGAGCAAGCTTGTTTTATGCTGCTCAGGAAACTAGGACAGGGAGCAGTGGCTTCAAACGACAGGAAAGGAGATTCCATCTGAACATTAGGAAGAACTTTCTGACTGTGAGAGCTGTTTAGTAGGCCTGTTTGATCAAGGAAAAAATGGTTCAAAACTCGTTGCGGATGTAGGTGGCGCTGGCGATTCGATCTCGAAGTTATTTCCAGAATTTTCTGGAAAAAAGTTCAAAATTTCAGAAATTTCAGGAATTTCGGAATCGCTTCGTTAATGGCGGACACGTATGTTTAGCCCAGTTTGGATGGGGATGTCTTCCGAGTCAGAACTGGGGCAACAATCCAAACTGGGTTAAACATGGCTGTCGCTACAGTTCTGACACGGAGGGAAGACATCCCCATCCAAACTGGGTGTTTAACAGCCAATGAGGGGAAAGCACCTGGGGAGGTGGGACTCTTCCGATTCCTTTCTGAAAGCGGTTCTTTGGAGGCTTTTAAACAGAGGCTGGGTGGCCATCTGTTGGGTGCTTTGAACATGATTTTCCTTCTTCGTGGCAGAATGGGTTTGGACTGGATGGCCCATGAGATCTCTTCCAATTCTATGATTCTATGAAAACATATTAACTATATGTATTACTGTATTAGAGGTCTGAGCTTCCAGGATTTTGTAAATGTAAAAAATTCAAAAAAAAGGTCTTCTGGTGTATGAATGGGGGTTAGGCCTCCTCTTTCCCTTTGTATCCTGCACAGTTGTGTACAGACAGCTGGTTGCTATGCATTGTGTCAATGTGTCTTGGAAGTGCTGGACGTTCTCTGGTTACATCATGGTTTTCTTGGGTGGAAGTAAGTGTGCAGGTGATTACAGCATGTGTGTACTTTGGCCAAAAACCAAAACCAAAGCCAGCCCTGTGTTCACGGGACGTGGGGAAGAACTCTGTACCTTTCCAAGGGCTGGTGCCTCTTCCCTTTGCCTCGGCCTGCCTTAATGGGATGCTGCCTAGGCTATTACCTTAATTGAAGTTTATACTGAGCGGTGGGTAAGAAGCCTCCAGATCTGGATTAGGATCCTAATGACTCTCTTGACTCCTGGTTGCAGGGGGAGGAGAAGGGTGGCGGGGGGCTGAGAGGCCAATGGGCAAGGAGGGCAAGGCGCTGCAGTGGTGCAGGCAACCACGGCAGTCTGAGGAACACGTTACCCTGTGTATGTGTGCTTGCTGTAAAATACTGGTCAACAGCTACTCTCCTTTATTTTTATTCTGCAGATAAGCCGTTTGAGAGATCCAGGGCATACGAAGGGATTATCTGCTTAAGGTAAGAACTGTTTTTTGCTCTGGGAACCCCGCTGTACACTTTGGCATGTGCCGGCTGCTGCCAGCCCTACAAATTAGCCCACAAGTTACAAGCCCACCTTGCTCTTATTCGGGAATTATAGGCAGCCTCAAAGGAGTCAGCTGTTGTAAGGCATCCTCGTTTGGTTGCTAGGTGCTACCAAGTGGCTTTGGCTCCTCATATGCTACTATGGATGCCTTCCAAGTCGAGTAGGGAAAGGCGGGAGAATGCGGGAGATTGTCCCCGAGACTTTGTTGTGAGGCCTTGTGGGACTATTAGGGTCATTGCATTAGGAACAGATGAGATCATTGCTTGTTTGCCATGTAGCGGAATCTTCTGGGGATAGCTTTGCCAACGCAATATGCTGCTTCCTTACTCCTCCGTTTGCTTGCGTATCCTGAATTGCCTCCAGAATTTCTGTCATTTCAGATCTTTTTAACGCACCTGTGTTAGATAGTTCTCTTCCTTTGTTCTTAATCTAGTTTTTCAATACTAGTTTTTAAATACCAGGGTTTTGTCATATTGGTGACAGTGATACTTAACTCCAGGGCAGTTTGGATGTGTCTGTTCAGAGCAAAGGTTAGAAGGCAGGTATCTATGTACAGCTTCTTAGAAATGTTACCTGTTGGAGTCATATTATTATTATTGTAGTCTGTGGAACTCCAGGAGATACATGTCCTGTCTGTGGGACTGGATCGCCTTTCTTTTCTTGCGCATCTCAGGAAAATTGAACTTACCACATCCGTCAGATCAGATTGAGACTTCATCTTATGCTTCTGTTACTCTGTGAAGCACCATGTATATCATTACTCTGTAAATAACTTGACTTTCTGGAAGAATCAGCGATTCTGTGTGAACATCAATTGTAGGAAGTGCCATGTAGAATGCTAGAGTGAACAAAAATTGAATTTTGATGGCTAGCATTCTCTTCATCAGGCTGAGTATCTTCTTCACTCCTCAAAGGCAGGGCATTGGGGCCTTTGCCCTTGCGCTCAGCCACCCTGGCAGCATGTTGGCCAAAGCACTCTGTACTTCCTTATGGTGAGAAACTTAATTTTCAAAGACGAAAGCAGCAGATCTCAAGAGAAGGCAAACTGTGCCTCTTGTTGGTTTGTGTATGGAAATCAAGACCTAGACCATCTTTAATGATTTGACCTAATATGTATTGTATAAGTCAAGTGCAACATATAATACAAGGATGTTTCAGTGGAAGTTGGTCAGTTCTGACATTGGACAAAGTTGCCAGAAGTGGTAAGTAGCCACTGCTGGTACTTGCTTGTGGTTGAAAGCCAGAAAAGTAACTTCCCCAAATTTGATCAGTAGTTCACTGAAGGGTGGCTCACTCTTGAGGAAGCGATCACTATCCAACAAGATGAAAAGAAGGCCTGTGCTGGAAGGACCTTTCTGTGGCATTTGTGTGCATCCATTCCATCCTTACCTGACAGTTGCATTGTACTCTGTAAGTCTGGGTCCCTTTCAGGCCTTCTTTGGTTCCCTCTTCCTCCAAAACAAAGCCAGGAAGGGGGCAGCGAGGAAAAAGAGAGTCACTGTTGTATCCCAGATGCTGTTGTTTCCCAGATTTCCCCTCCCCCTGCAAAATGCTGAAAACAAAGGTGGGACAAGTGGGGGCAGGGTCTGTGTTTGGGGAAATCCGTAAACAGCCTGTTTACTCCTAGTAAACCCCCCTGTTTAGGAGCTCCATTGGCTGCCAGTCATCTTCCGGTCCCAATTTTAAGGTGCAGGTTCTTACCTACAAAGCCCTGAATGGTTTGGGACCCGCCTACCTGCGTGACCGCATTTTTGTCTACGAACCTCTCCGATCATCTGGAGAGGCCCTGCTCTCACTCACGCCCCCTTTGCAGGCGCGATTGGTGGGGACGAGGGAGAGGGCCTTCTTTGTGGCGGCCCCCTGACTCTGGAACTCGCTCCCCAAGGATATCAGACAAGCCCCCACATTGGCAGTTTTTAGGAGGAGCCTGAAAACATGGCTGTTCCAATGTGCCTGCCCGGAATAAAGTAAATAATGCCCTGCTGTGATCAATTCCTTGCAAAATGTCCTCAGAAGCACTTTAAGCCTGTTGGGTTGTCTGCCCCACACTATCCTTTAAGACCTTCCTGCTACATACATCCTACCTCTGTTCGCATCCAGTGTTTATTTATTTTAAGATTTTAATATTTCACATCTGGCCCGGCAAAATGGTTTTAAATTGTCTGTTATTGCTTATGTGTAAGTTATATTGATTGTATTGTTTTATTATTTGCTGTGGTGTTGTTTTATTATGTGTCATTGGGCTTGGCCTCATGCAATCCGCCCCGAGTCCCCTTGGGGAGATGGTGGCGGGGTATATTATTATTATTATTATTGTATGTGACAAAACCAGAGATTCATAGGTTTAGCCACCAAAATGGGAGTCCTAAGAAAAGTTGAGATTGGTGAAAGGAAATATGATATCTGACTGCACCTTTGTGCAGCTTGGGTTTAGTTATATTTCTACAAGGATTACCTGATGTGGTTGTTTCAGTGAACATGTGGAATAGCTAATTTTGAATTAAAAATATGCTGAAATGCTGCAGTTATCCCTCCACATTTATGGGCTGGACTTGTATGGATTGATTATTTCTGACATTGACCAATCATCTAGAAGACACAGGTACTCTATTCTAGGTCCTCTAGTGCAAATCTGTGATCAGTTTTTAGTGGAGGCTAATAATAAAGTAATGCCGGAGGACATAGATATTCCTTGAGATGTGCGAGGAATATCTCAGGTAAAAAAATAGTGGGTTTTTTTTTTTTGTTGTCCCCCCCCCCCCCCGAAGTTTCATGGGAGTTCCTGTGGCCTGAACTCCAGTGAAGGTGGAGGACTGACTCAGACTTGATCGTTGTTATGCTTTTTGAATTTGGCCCTACTCTTACCATGCTACGTTTGTTTCTGGCACTATATTTTCTCTTGAAGGAATATTGCCCAGGGGCATTGTCGGCTGAGGCACATTTGTATCATGGGTTGTCCTAAGGTATGTTCAGAGGTCGCCCTTTTCCATCTTGGAATGGCAACCAGCCTTCCTGTCCTGGCCCTTTTAGCCTTGCTGCCTGGTCGCTGTCCCTTAGTGCCTGTGTCTTCCCATTTGCTAGGACTGGTGCTTCTTCTCCTGGAGCCTTTTGGGAGGAGGGAGGCTTGGATCCTGTTTTAAGAAAATCAGAATCGTTTGACTGCTTGGAGCCCCCCCCCCCCAAATTACTAAAGAAGGAATTAAATAGGGAACGTGGACAGAAAAGAGGAGTCTCGGTGCCACTACAGAAGCAGGGCAAGTGGGGAGGTCTAGTAGAAGATAACCTTTTCTACAGATTGGCTGGCCCAGTTTGCTAGCAATGTATTCCAGTGACATTTTGCAATCTTTATTTGGAGAGTTTCATGCCCAAAGGGGTGGCCATTGCTCAAAAGGCTCTCCAGGGCTGTGGAGAGGTGGCTGGAGGGGCCTCCTAAACAGCACCACTAGCCCCCTTTGACTCCGCAACCTGAACTGCCAAGGCCGCTTGACTACTCTTCTCCTGGATGCGGCCATCCTTAGTCTGCGCTGTTCCCCTCTCCATTTTTTGCCTCCAGAGCAGGCCTCCTTGCTTTATTCAGACTGCATGACTTGCCTTTGGCACAGGAGAGCAGGCCAAGGCTGGGGGTACCCCTCTGTCATGTCTCACTTTTGGTGTCTGGCAGTGTAGGCCCCAAAACCTCGCCAGACAATGTAAACACTGATAAGACACCTGCAGGCCGGCCCTGGGGAACGAAACCTTAGTGGGAACCACACTGTGGGAATGTGAGAACTGTTATTGTTGCGTATGTGGGAGTGTATAAAAGGATGTGCATGACTGTAACTGGCCATTACTGACTTTAACAATGTTTTGATTCCTTTGGTAAAAAGTTCTGAGTAAATTCCAAGACTGTCTTGTGAGTTATTTCGGGCTACTGAAGTGAGCATGACACCCCTCTTTGTGCCTCACCTGAGAAACGGGAAGCTGCGTGGTATCCTTGGGCCAAATGCCCTTCATTTAAATAGGGTTTTCTATTACCTCTGGTTTTGCCTATCCATGCAAAGTCTGGAAACAGATAATTCCATAGTTAGTCTCAGTTTTGGGCAAGTCACTTAAAAAGAAAGCCAGCTTTTAAATATAAATGCGGCCGCGGAGGGGGGTGTTATGCACAAGAAAATGTTTGAAAAAGAAGGAAAGCAAAAAACAGCTTTTGGAGGTTTTTAAAACATTTGTGGATCAGAGATGCATGAGCCTTTTGCCACTAAAGAGCATCAGGGTCTTCACTTTTGTGCTGTATGTTGGAGGTAGCGCATACTGGCTTGAGGTAGTGCTAGATCTGGATTATATACACCTAGGAGCTTCCATGAAGAAGAAACACTTTGTTGTTCCAGTTCCGGTGCTTGGCCTTTGAGAAGCCACTTGTTCTCTCACTCACTTACATGGGAGTCGCAAGAGGTGTGGCAAGTGAGGACACCTGGCCCGGGGATTACCTGGCTTGTTGTGTACTCCCAGGAGTGGATTTGAGGTCTCCTTGCAAGTAATCCTCTTTGAGGTGGCAAAGGGAGGGCCGGGAATCCTCTTGCTCTGCTTTGCGAGGTTGTCCGAGTTGAGCGTGTTAATTTGCCAGGGAGCGCTCTAGTCCTACGTGTGTGTGTGTGTGTGTGTGTGTGTGTGTGTTTTGGAGAGAGTGAGAGAAAGAAAGGAGGTGTGTGTGTTGGTGGGTGACAGAGGACCCCCATCCCTAAACATGGTCTGGTTTATACTTCAGTGCTATAGATGGGTGTGAAGCCAAGGGTAGGGCTGGGCCTCTTGCCAGAGGGAGGAATGGGGAGCGAAGGAGGCCAGCAGGGCTTAATCTGGGCCCCCGATTGGTGATCAAATCGCTAGTCCCATTACAGAGATGGCTTTGGGTTAATACGCTCTTCCCGAGCTTTGCTTTTAGTTCAATGGAAGCAGCTTTCCTTTGTGATGGGCCTGCTATTAAAGGAAAGCAGCTGACAGAAACAGCTGCCTGCCGTCCTTTTTTTGGTCCCTGGCTTAACAGCCTCTCTGCAGAACAGAACGAGGGGGCTTGATTAACGGCAAGTGTGTCCTTTTTTATCTTTTCATAAAAGAGGGAAATCTCCCCATCCGTACTCTCTCATTTCCTCAATTTCCTGGAGAAAGCCTTGCCATTGAAACTGAAAAGGCAGCATTGAACTTGGATTTGGGGTGAAGTATAAACAAGGAGAGAGGGCAGGTTAGAGATCAACATGGTGAGGTAAACAAATGCGGAGCTGCTGATTCCTCATTCCAGTGAAACCTTTGCTGATCTATGGAGATTGGTTGAGCTTTTCAATGTATGATTTCATGAGACATTAATAGTAGGGGATAATATGGGGAGGAAAAAGATATTCACACAAGATTTGGGGTCTGTGGTATGGAGGTCTTCCAGAAGCCTCTACGACAGTGGTTCTCAACCTTTGGGTCTCCAGATGTTTTGGCCTTCAACTCCCAGAAATCCTAACAGCTGATAAACTAGCTGGCATTTCTGGGGGTTGTAGGCCAAAACACCTCGGGACTCACAGGTTGAGCACTACTTCTCTAAGACCATTTGGACCTCATAGTCCCAAGGACAGCCTAGTGCAGGGGTCAGGAACCTATGCCTCGGGAGCCAGGTGTGGCTCTTTTCATGATTGCATCTGGCTCTCCAGAGCAGCCCGGGCTTCGGTTTCCCAGCATGCAGCAGGGAGGAGTGACGCATTCTCCATTCTCCTTCTTCCTTCCTTTGTCCCCCTTCACCCTTTCCTTCTCTCCTTCCTTTTCCCTCCCTCTCTCTCCCCTTCCTTCTTTCCTCTATTCTCCCGCTTCCTCTTCCTTCCTTCCTTCCTTCCTTCCTTCCTTCCTTCCTTCCTTCCTTCCTCCTCTTCATCCTTTCCTTCTCTCCTTCCTTTTCCTTCTCTCTTTTCCCTCCCTCCCTCCCTCTTCCTCTTCTATTCTTTTCCCCAAGTCTTCCTTTCCTTCTCCTTCCTTTCTTTTCACTTACTTCTCTCCCCCTTCTTTCTTTTCTTCTTTTCCCTCACTCCCACCCTTTCCTTTCCTCCCTTCCCATTTCCTTCTTTCTTTTCCCTTCCTTGTCTCTCTCCTGCTTTTCTTCCTTTTCCATAGGCCGTTCTTCTTAAGCGGCTGAGGGGGAAAGGAAGGGGCCTGAGGCTCTTAGGAATCGTGGGAGTTGAAGTCCAAAACATCTGGAAGGCCAAAGTTTGTCCATCCGTGCTTTAGTCAGTGAGATGCTTGGGAAGCTGAATTCAAGACTGATCTTTCCTCCCGAGATTCTTTTGTACGAACTGCATGTCTTTCCTTTTAACCCAAGATGGAATACGCTCTGCATTAAAATCCTCGTTTTTTAGTTGCTGACATGGCAGTTCTAGAGGCTGGACGCTCCCTCCGCCCACCATCCCGGGGAGATAGGGCTTTGGCGAAAGATAATATGGCTGCAATAAATCCTCCAACTGTGTTTCTTGCCTCTGCCTTTTTTCATGAAGCTCTCGTGCAGATCGCTTTACAAAACCCAACACGGGAAATGTAGCTGTTTGCCCTTTTTTTGTCCTGCTGTTGATTAGGAAGTTCATCTCCAGTGCATTGCAGCTTAATGAGCTGTCACTGGGGCCGGGAAACAGAATTGATTCTTTTTTTCCCTTCCTTAAACACCATAATAAAACCGCTTCCTGAACTCTTGGGCCAGATGCAGTTTGAGACCTTTTTGGCCAGCCTACTCCTCTGCGTTCTGGCAGCAATTCGTTAGGCCCAATCCTGTGCCATCTGAAATGCTGGAAGGGAGATCTGTTGTGCGATATGCCCAATTTTGCACTGTTGGCTATGGGGTGGATGGCTTACACACACACACACACACACACCATGACACATCAGGATCATTAATCAGCGTCCAGGTAAGAAGCGGAAGTGGTCACTTCCCAGGCGTCTGAAAGAGAGGAAATGATTTGAAGCAGAGGGGGGCGGAGGAAACAATAGCATTTCCAGCTGTAGCCGTGTTGAGCTCTTATCCCAACAGACTACATTACAGCTGCATGCAATGAATGAAAACATATTTCCTAAACAATGAGATATGGGGCGGTGGGGGTGGGGGGGTTTGTTTTGCATGGGATTTCTTGGTCTCTTGAGGGTGGCCCCATGCCAGGTTTGGGAGAGGTTTGCTCATTTGCTAAAACACTTAAAAGCTGCACATAGCTGTCAGCGATAGGCTCTCTCCGCATTACAGCTTTTTATTTTCTCCCCAAGAGTGCCATATATAGTCATGCATAAGATGACCTCATGTATCAGCCAAGAGCAAGTTTTGAGGCCAAAAGGAAGGATTCTGATACAACCCATGGATAAGTCACGGGTCATTGTGTGGACAGGGCAAAGGGACCAGGTGCCCAGGGCTACCTACCATCACTCCCCTCCTAGGTGCTCACTCAGAAAGGCCAGAGATGGAGTCATGGTGGAAAGAGTCAAGGAGCTCTGTGCTCCTTTGAGGTTCTCACGGGATGGATTTTGCTCTTGTCTTTCTACTCGGAGAAGAGGATGGTTCCTTTTGCAATAAGAATTAAGATATACTTACATTGATCTGAGGATAAGTTGACTCAAGTTTTTTGGGTCAATGTTTGGATTAACATTTCTTGACTGAGTATATATCTACAGCAGGGGTGGCCACACTTTTTCAGCATGCGAACTACCTTTGTAACAACCAAGTTGCAAAGATCTACCTGGCGTGCGCACATGCACGCTCCTGTAGCCTCGCGCTCTCCCACCGCCACCTTCCGTCCGCGCGGGGCTTCTTCGGCCAATGAGGCTTTAGTTCGCGGGCCCTGGCGCTCATCTATTCACACGGTGTGGTGACATGACCGCCCATTGGTTGCTCCTGGGAGGGGTGGGAGCAAGGCGAAGGCACGCGCAGGGATAGGATGCAAGGCTGCGGGAGTGAGTGAGTGTGTGTGTGTGTGTGAGAGAGAGAAAGCCTCGCCGGAGGAGGATTGTCCCTGCGGTGGGGCTGCAGCTGACGAGCGCACCCTCGACGCCGGTGAGTGAAGTTTGGACGGGGCCTCAGTGCCGCCAAGGCCCGAGGCGAGAGAGAGAGGCGGGGCCCCATCCAGGCTTCACTCACAAGCTTAGAGAGCGCACTCGTCAGCTGCAGCCCTTCTCAACCCCGAGGGGGGACTCAGAGCGGCTAAACCCTTTGGGGCTGGCCCATTCCTCTAACAAAGGGACTTCCCAAGGGATCTTTACATACATCCACTTGCAGTCCAAAAGAGGGTTAGACTTATGGGGCAGGTGAGGCCTCCACAGTCACTCCTAGCAAAGGAGCTCTCCAAGGTGCTGAGCCTAGTCCCTGCCTAGGTAGAACACCTTGTGTGAGATGAAAATGGAAGCCTTGATTGGGGAAGGGGCTCTTTCTGCTTTTCTCAAACATGGGAGCTAAGAAGTGCAGCTCAGTTCTTGCCGCAGGGCCGAGCATCCCTCTTGCGGATTTGTCAGCAGAGTAATGGGAGTTGCGATCCATATGAAACTTATAAACCAAGTTTCATAAGCACTGGAAACACATCAGGGCTAGAAAATTCAGCTCAGTCATGGCATCAGTGAGAATTCACTCAGTTCAGGAAAGTGAATCAGAGCCCAAAAATAAAAGCATTTAAGCTTTATTGAAAATAAAGAGCAAAAATACAACAAATCCATAATATAGGAACAAAAGCACAACTTCTGTATTATAGCTATAGGAAGCTACATGCAGTACAAAATAAAGGCTACATGATTGCAAGGCAAGCATTGCAAAACATAGTGCATACGGGGGCGGGTCAATAAGTCAGTGACTTTTTGAATTTCCCGCCTCTTAACTGAAAGGGCAACACTGCTCCTGTCAACAGGCATCTGTCAGTTGACTCCTGTCAAAATTTGAACAAGCTGCGTCATGTAGTTTGTGTTTGACAGCCATTGATAGCAGACTACCACGTGATTTGAGGAGAAAATGGAAAAAGTGAATTGCGTGTGCTCATTAAGCATTATTTTTTGTGGGAAAAAACCATCACTCAAACCAAGGCTAAGCTTGATAAATACTACGGGGACTCTGCACTATCAATTTCAATGGTAAAAAAGTGATTTACTGAATTTAGTTGTGCCGGTACAAGCACGGAAGATGCTGAATGTTCTGGACGCCCAGTTGAGGTCTCTACACCTGAAACAATTGAAAAAATTAATGATATGGTGTTGGCCAATCGGAGATTGAAAGTGCGAGAGATTGTGGAAGCCATAGGCATCTCACGTGGCTCAGCGGTTTCAATTTTAAATGATCACTTGGGTATGAGAAAGCTTTCCGCAAGATGGGTGCCGCGTTTGCTCACAATCGACCACAAAAGCAATCATGTGACAATTTCACAGGAGTTTTTAGCATTGTTCAACAGCAATATGGATGGGTTTCGTAACCGTGGATGAAATGTGAATCCACCACAACACACCAGAGACCAAACAGCAGTCAAAACAGTGAGTTTCTCAGGGTGAATCGGCGCCAAAGAAGGCGAAGGTGGGTTTGTCAGCTAATAAAGTCATGGCAACCATTTTTTGGGATGCATGCGGTATAATCCAGATTGACTACCTTCAAAAGGGTAAAACAATCAATGGCGAATATTACGCCAACTTATTGGGTTGATTTAATGAGGATTTGGGGAAAAAAAGACCGCATTTGGCCGAGAAAAAAGTTTTTGCACCAGGACAATGGAAGCGTGCACACATGTGCAGTTGCCTTGGCAACAATCCATGATTTGGGATACAAATTGCTCCCTCATCTGCCCTATTCTCCGGATTTAGCCCCGAGTGACTATTTCTTGTTTCCAAACCTGAAGAAAGGGCTCGGCGGAAAGAGATTTGACTCCAACGATGAAATCATCTCACAAACAAATACCTATATTTTGATGACCTTGACAAATCTTATTTTTTGGAAGGGATAAAAAAATTGGAGAAACGTTGGACAAAGTGTGTAGAGCTCAAAGGAGACAACGTTGAAAAATAAAATGATTTTTTATCCAAAAACCTGTGTTTCATTCAAAAAGTCACTGACTTATTGACCCACCCTCTTACATTTTTGATAATAGAAATTACAGCACAATTACTCCACCTACATGAAAGCATTCTATTGGACGAAGTCACATGATGGTCATCACTGTGTCACTGCTACATCACTATTCTGGGGTGAACGATTGAACCACTGAGGTAACCCACCAATTATTTCTTATTTAGATAACTATACTCCTGTTCTCATAACATAGAACATTATTATGGCTTTCAGTTCATCTGGACTTCATGGGAGTAACAACATGAATAATAACAGGTGCCTGGCAAAGCAAACAAAACCCTCTCCACATGAGAACCAACTGATAGTATAAGAATATGAACCTAAGATAATGTTTTATCTAAACTTGGCACATAACACTGAAACTTTTCACTGACTAGTAAAGTATAGCAACAGCAATATGAAAGGCAAAACTGAACATAAGTGCAGCCATATTTTTAAGCTGACTTTGAACTACATAATTTTGACATATATCAGAAATTACAGGGAATTTCAACTGGAATCACTCCCAAAGGCCAAAGGTGTCTGCTTCCACCTGCGTCCCTCTCATAGACAAAGGGATTCTGTTTGTCCATAAGCCTTTAGTAAACAAGCGAACTAAGCAGGCCTCTTTCCCGCTGAGCGCTCTTCACCTCAGGGCGCCTTTTTGGTGGGTGTGCAAGTACCTGCCTTGTGGAGGAGAAGCCTGTCAAGGTGGATTAGCCTTTTCAGGTTCCCAGCCATGCTCTCCTTGAGAGGCGAGCGCCTCTACTTGGGCTTGCGCTGGCTGAGAAGGGTGGCCTTTGCTCTTGGGGTTTGCTATCGCCTTTCGTTGGCCGAGGGGCCTGTCAGCAAGTCTAATGGGGTCTAGGGGGGAGGCAGGGCCAACTCCCTTTAGAGCAATGCCTTCTGACCCAACAAAAGAACCAGGTGGTGTCCTGTCTTCACATTTACATTTCCATGGGACTGTCAGCAGGGATTCATCAGTGGCACCTGCACAACGCCTCCGCCGTGTTGGGAAAAAAGGAATCTTTAGATGGGGCAAATGTCTCTGAAGGTAGATGGAAATGTATTCATTGTTGTAGCTCTCTTTGTTTTAAAGAAAAGATATCTAGACTAGTTTGCAGTACCAGATGATACTTTTTAGTCCTACCTTTTACTTCCAAGATACACCAGGACAAAAAGCCCCCTTTTTTCTCCTTTCTCTTTTTTAAAGAGCACGTTTGCGCAATATTTTCATCCTGTATCTGTAGAACCAGTACCCACTGTTTCACTTACCCACATATATCATCTTTAGCAATTTTCTGGGTCCTCCGGGAGCCGTACCTTGGGAAGTCTGATCTGGCTACGGTTGTCCACATTCTGATCACATCCTGAATAGATTACTGCAACGCACTCTACGTGGGGCTGCCTTTGAAGACAGTTCAGAAATTACAATTAGTCCAATGGGCGGCAGCCAGATTATTAACTGGAGCTACATACAGGGAGCATACCACCCCCCCTGTAGTGTCAGCTCTACTGGCTGCCTGTCCATTTCCGAGCTCAATTCAAAGTGCTGGTTTTGACCTTTAAAGCTCTATATGGTTCTGGCCCAGCTTACTTGTCCGAACGCATCAGCCTCTACGTCCCACCTCGTAATTTAAGATCATCCGGGGAGGTCCTGCTCTCGCTCCCGCCTATTTCTCAAATGCGGTTGGTGGGGACGAGAGAGAGGACCTTCTCAGTGGTGGCTCCCCATCTGTGGAACGCGCTTCCAAGCGACATACGATCAACACCATCCCTCCTGGCATTCAGGAAAAAAAGTGAAATCTTGGCTGTGGGACCAAGCATTTGCACATTAGCACAATACAGCACTTTGGACTGGATTTGTAATGGCAAGTGGATGGATATGGCTCAATGCTCCTGTTATGGACGAAATACTGTTTTTAACTTAAGAGAATGTGTATGATGTGTTAATGTTAATTGTATTATAATGTGTTTTAATGCTGTATGTTTTTGGTTTTATATTGTATTTATTATGCTGGCATCAAATTGTGCCTTTTGTTAGGCCGCTCTGAGTCCCATCCCCCCTCGGGGGTAGGGAAGAGCGGGATAGAAATGCTGGCAATAAATAAATAAATAAATTGTATGGTATGCTTTCTGCTGGAAGTTGTTTATTTCAATAGAGATTGCTATAATACATGGTTTCCTTTTTTCCTTGACAAGTTCAGGAACATATCCCCGCATTGTATTGTTAAATCTCTCTTTAAGAAATTAAACAAAACAATCCTGCCTGTTCTTACTGTTATTGCAAGGCTTACTTTCCAAGGATGGAAAGACTATTCCCCACCTGCTGTTGAGTGGCCAGAAGACCTCTCTGCTTGAGCTTTTCACAACTGCCGGGTCAGCTGATATCATTTTGTTTTAGCTTCCTTTCGTTTTGTTTATTAATGTTTGGACCAAGGGTTATTCACATTCACACAGATTTTTAAAAAGCTATGGAAATGGATAAGACATATATTCCAATGCATAACTCTTGTCTATCTCTACAACTTGGCTTTCCCTTCCTGTTCTTTCCCTCCTTTCATACCTAAAAAAGTTAAAGGTTTGCATGAGCATTGTGTAATACTCCACGGGCTCTGTGTTCTTCTAGTTCTGTTGGCCCCAATCTTGAGAGAAAGCACAAAAGAGCAAGTGGGCCTGTCCTTGTGGCCATTTGCAGAAGACAGGCAGGTGAGGACGATGTTGGTGTGGCAGCCTTTTAAGTCAGATGAGCGGCATCAAGAGGAGTTGTGATAAGATATTTCTGGAAACAAGACAGAATGCGGCCCAGTCGGTTACTGACAGGTCAAACCAGATCTTGATCAAAGGCCTACCACTGATGGCATGTATATAAAAACTAAGGAATCCTCCCAGTATTTCCCAGTCTGAGCAGGTGACTCACTCTTACGTAGTTCACCTGTTTGTGAAACAAATGAGCTAAGTTAGGTTTAACTCCTGTTTATTTGAAAACTTCTATTTTGGTGAGGCGTTCTTTGTGCTGGGAATTTTAACTTTTGCTTTCAGTTACAAACAAGATACGTTCTGTAGGTTTGTTTTCAAGTAGAATTTGTAAGTTGGAACAGGTACATTTTTAAAAGTTTAACTCCAGCCATCTCTCTCTCTCTCTCTCTCTCTCTCTCTCTCTCTCTCTCTCTCTCTATCTCTATCTATCTTTGGATAGCATAAGGAAGAGTTAATACCCTGCGATGTTTTGTTTGCTGCCCATGCCCCTATTCAGAAGATTTCACCTTATATTCTGCCCCTGTGATCTTTGGGAATTGAAAAAAATTGGCTTGTTGTGGAAACACCTTTTCCCCCAATGATAGTGGATTTCCCTTCCGAGGGGTAGATTTCTCTCACTTGCTGTTCTCTCGCGCCCGTTCGTCACTAGGAGACATTTGTAAGTCAGATGTTTATAACCCAAGGACTGCCTGAACATGGGTTTATGCCACCCCACACATTTCATTGGTTTTCCTAGGCAAGAAATAATTCAGCGGTGGTTTTGCCAGATCCTTCTTCTGAAATGCATCCTGCAGCACCTGAGATTTGTTGGTGGTCTTCTATCCAAGGAGAAACCAGACCAACCCCTGCCAAGCTATTCAGATCTGATGGGATCCGGTGCCTGTTGGATCTGCTTTTTCAATCCATGCCACCAAAAGAGTTATTCTTCTTAACTGTGTATTTTTATGCTGGTCATTGACCGTAATAAATCTTGTTGTTGTTGAACTGTGTATTTTGAAAGAGAACCAGGACCTTTTCTTGGATTTGACAATAACACATCAGAAAAGCATCACCCAGAGATTTCTAGGAACAGGGGTGGGAAACATGTCTCGCTAGGTGTTGCTGGATTTGAGTCTCCATAAGCCTTGCCCGGCATAGCTAATGACGAAGAGTGATGGCAGTTGTAATCCCCCAGTGCCTGGAGGTTTGCTTATCCAAAGACTGCTATCTGCTGTACTTTGGCAGCTAAGTAGAATGAAAAATAAACCCATTTTCAGCAGCTAGTATTCTATAGAGGCAGCAGGAATTTAAAAACATACACAAATAGTTTTTCTTTCCTTGCTGGCATGCAGTTGCAGCAGGAATTAATCCATAAATTTAGCTGCAGTTAACGGGACACCTGGGAATCCTCAAATCTTGAATGGAGGTAAAACAAAACCGCCTCCCTCCTTGGCCTTGACTGCCTCTCTCACGCTGCCTCTCCATTAAAGCATGCTATCTCCCAGTTGTTGGAGAGCTGGCAGAGCGGTGGGAGCAACCCTCCTATTTTTCAGGAGTTTGAGATAATTTTTATCAATCGTACCCTTCTCACCTATATTTCCCTCTGGGCAAAATGTTGGGTTTCACAGCTGAACAGCCCAGAATCCCACACTCCCCTTGTAGTCTTTAGGCAGTAACAATCCCAATACTCCTTAGAATGGCAGGATAATTAAGAGAGATGCTTCAAAGGCATTCCCAAGCTAGCAAGAGTATGTAGGTTTGTTGTTGGTAATTCTTCCAACCGTATCAGTTGGAAGAATATTGTTTTTCTAAGTTCTCCCTGTTCCAAGCCTTACATTGAGATGCTGGGAACAATTCTTGGAGAGGACGCTAGTGTTTTAGTAGCCAGGCCATATTGCAAGCATTCTTGGTTATTTGGAAGGTCAGAATCACTAGAGGCTGTTGAAATCCCATCTGGATTACTAGGCAAAACCTTTTGGGGTCAGTGGAATGGAAATTTGACTTCTGTTTCTGACATCTGCTGCAATTATGGCTTGTCTAGTGCCCTTGTCATGGCCTGCATGTTGGCTTTGAGCTCTGGGAGGCCAAGGTTCGAATCCTGCTCAGCCATGAAACCCACTGGATGATCCTGGGCAGGTCAGTGGTTGCAAATCTCCTCCAAATAGATCTTGCCAAGGAGATACAAGTCAGAGTCACCTTGAAGTCACACAACAACAACAACAACACACCAGGGAAGCCAAGGTAATGGTGTTATTTGCCAGCCAGTGACGCAGATCCATCAGGGACCCAATTATTTGGACTTTGCCTTTTGCCAGGATACACTTTGTGCTGTACCAACTTGCTGGGTTTCCTGCACCATCGCAAATGTCTGTTAAAAGGTGCATTATGATATAACATTAATGAGCCCATGCTTTTTCGCTTCCAGATGGCAGTGCTGATGTGGCAGAAAACCATTAATGCGCCATTGCAGAGTAAAATATGCTGGTTGCAGATTTGTCAAATATGCTTTCAGTTCTTCTGTATTGGTGGGTGTTCAGAATTTGGAGAGAAAAATAACTGTAATGTGTAGGGGTTCCCAATTTTCCACGTTATAGGCATATCCTATTTTTTTAACCTGATTTTGATTTTTGATTTGGTTTTACTTTGTTAGTCATGTTTAGCTTGTAAACTGAACTGAGTCTTCCCAGATGATCGCAAGTTGAGGAAATGGGGTTTTCACGTATAACACCTGCAAAAATGTGCACCATTCCCTTGCTCTGGAAAGGCCTACATTGAATTCAGGAAATTGAATTTGTATTTATAACACCTGCTAATATGTGCATGATTCCCTTGCTCTGAAAAGGCCTACATTGAGTTGTTTCTCTGTCTCCAAAAAGGAGAACAAGGCAAGCGGGCGTGGCTGTGCTTGCTATTTTGAGGGTTGAGCCCTCAAAGATGGGGGACTGTGTGGCCTTGCGGACATTACTGAACTCCAGCTCCTTGCATTCCGTGCTGTCAGCTGTGTTGATTGGGGCCAATGGGAACTGCAGCCCTTCAGCATCAGAGGGCCGCACGATTTGTAGCCTTTCTCCAGGAGCCGCCATGCACCAAAGGCTGCAATCTGTGCTAGTTCTGGCTGGTTTAGGAAGAATGGTGTGTCTGAATTCCTACACTTAGGTGAGGTCTGTACAAAGAGAGGACTTGATTTGGATCTTGATTTGGTTGTGTGCTGCTGTGTCAACACAAGCCTCTGGGTGATCCTTGAGGTTAGAAAGAACTGTTTGTTTTAAATTAATATTTTAATTGGATTGATTCATGACTTATTTTTACCCCCAGCTGTTGTGTTTTATCTTAAGCCACTTTGGGTCCCATGATGGGGAAAAGGTGAAATAGATCAGAGCACTCGATCAATACAGACATTTGAGGTTTTCTCTTTTGACACGTCATGTTGGGAGATCTGCTAGACTTGGGGTCTTTTTAAAAATGGAAGGGGGTGCCTTCCAAGGCTTGACTCTTTCCTCTGGGACGATGCTGCCCTGCAAAGGGGCTCTTGGCCCCAAAATAAGGGGAGCCTCCTTCAGGCAAGGAACAGCCCTGGGCTGGAAGGGGATTGCCATTTGGAGCGCACGGAAGGGGGAAGGAGCTAAACCTCCCTCTCTGTGGGTCTCTTCCCAAATCTGATTGAGACCCCCTGCAGGGGCTGCTTACGGCTTTAAAGGGATACAGTTCCCGGCCATATGTAATGTTTGCCTTTAAAGCCTCCTTGGATGCCAATCTGATTTACTCCTGAAACACACACAAACCCAGGAGGAGGGTCTGGCCAGGGATCCAGCCTAAACTTCCTTTGCAGCAGCTGAAATTCAGGGACCTGTTTTCATGTTTCGTTGTGTGCGCGAGAGAGAAAGTGCAGGCTGCATCTTTGGGAGCCTTTTGGGCCTGGGAGAGCCTGCCACACCCCCGTTCCCTCTCCGCTCTTTGTCACTTTCCCAGTTCTTCATTCTCAGTTAAGCTAAACAGAAATGTGTCTGGTTTCTTCCATCCTTGCTCTGTCTGTTAGTCATTCTTTAGGCATCCTGGGCAAGCAGACCGCACAGCCTCTGACAGGGAAGCACTTTTTTTTATTTACAAAAACCCTTTCCTCCTTCTCCTCTCAGTAGAAGGTGGTTTTTTGACAGCAGCATTGGCCTTGGGAAGATGGCAAAAGAAGGCTGGAGAAATAGACGTTAAGGGTTGTCCCAGCAAGCCCGATAAAGCTTTTGCTGGGAAAAGAGTGGCACGTGCCTACCCACAACAAGCAAAGTTAACCGCAACTGCCACAAAAATTGAAATTATGAGAACTATGTAGGCTGGTGAAAGAAAAGGGCCTTCCCGGGTGATTGTTGGAAGCTGCTTTCAACATTTTTTAAAGAATCCATACTTTTTATCAGAGTACTGAACACATATGTTGACATATTTCACAATAACATATAAGAAAGCAAAGTACATATATCCCTACTGCCTATACAAACAAACATACAAACAAACATACATGCATAGATCATTGAATTTGATTCACCGCTTTTTGGTTTGAAATATATTGAGTTATAGTCAGTCCTATACATTTGCTGGCTTTAGGGGGCAGAGGGCCCCAACAAAGGTGAATTTAAAAACACTATATTAAAATGAGAAAATACTTCTCAAGGAACCTCTAAGTCCTCCAGCACAACTCTGCTGGAAGTTGACCATAGAATTACATGGGAGGACTTAAAAATGACTAGATAAGTGTTTTTTCTGGAAATTTCTGGGAATTTCTGGGTCCTCCAGCACAACTTTATGGCACAAATTGTAAGGGAGGACCTAGAGATTCCCAGAGAGAATACAAATATATCAATCAAATCAGCAAAAGTGAAATCCACAGATGTGGAGGGGCTGACTCTACTCCCTTTTTTGTGGTGTAAGAATTTTTCCATGTTACCATCTTCTAACAAATATAAGGAGCCACCTAATATAAGGCACACTCTGTTTTTTAAGCTTACATTTTAAGAAAAACATTTTTTGGCCTATTTTTTAGAATTTCTTCTTCATGCACATTGCCTCCTCCCACTTCCCAAGGCAGCTTTGTAATGTAGTCTTTCCTGTAGGGCAGGGGTGCTCACACTTTTCCAGCATGCGAGCTACTTATAAAACAACCAAGTCAAAATGATCCACCTACCCACTACTCAGAGAGCCATGAAAGCAAAATATTTGGAAATTTATTTCAGTGAGAGCCATATAATCTATTTTAAGACTGAATTCAACTTAATGTGAGTATAATAAGCCCCTGAATTTATTCATAATAATAATGATGATGGTGGTAATATTCATTCAGCTTCTGCTGCTACTACTATTACTACTACTACTAATAATAGTAGTAACAACAACAACAGGTTCCTAGAGTAGAAGAAGATCTCCAAGGGCCATCCAGTCCAACCTCCTTCTGCCGTAAGGGAAAACACAATCAAAGCATTCCTCACAGATGGCCATTCAGCCTCTGATAATAATAATAACAACAATGGGTTCCTAGAATAGGAGGAGACCTCTAAGGGCCATCCAGTCCAACCTCCTTCTGCACCTGGGCGGCATTGGGAGCTTGCGAGGCGGGACTGAGCCTTCCTCCCGCCCTGCCTGCGATCTACCAGGACGCCCTACGGGATCTACCAGTAGATCGCGATCTACCTAATGAGCAACCCTGCTGTAGGGTGAAGAGGAAGTGTGAAGAAGTCTTCTTGCCTGCATAAGTCTATTTTCCTAGGTCTGTGGGTCCCTTGGGGAGGCAGTGGAGGCAGGGAGTGGTGCTTAGCTCAGACAAACGGGGAAATGGCCCTCTGGTTGAGGACAAAACAGTGGGGTTTGGTAGAGCTGTTTGTGGCCAGAGCCCTTTCTCCTCCTCCTCCCTCAGACATAAGAAAAAAACCCCAGCACTGGAGAATCTAAGACACACAGTTTTAAAAGCCCCTTAAACAGGGGAAAATAGGACTATAGGTAAAGGTTTCTCTTGACATTAAGTCCAGTCATGTGCAACTCTGGGGGGAGGTGCTCATCTCCATTTCTAAGCCAAAGAGCCTGCGTTGTCCAAGGTCATGTGGCTGGCATTAATGCACAGCGTCAGTTACCTTCCCGCAGAAGCAGTAGCTATTGATCCATTCACACTTGCATGTTTCTTGCATGCATGCTTCTGCTAGGTTGGTAGAAGCTGGGCCTAACAGCGGGAGCTCACCCTGCTCCCCAGAGTTGAACCACCAACCTTTTGGTCAGCAAGTTCAGCAGCTCAGCAGTTTATCCTGCTGCACTATGAGAGGGCTATAGATTTAATGAAATATGAAAATCCTGCTTTGGTGCCAATATTGTTCAGGAGCACCCTGGCTTTGTTATCTGGGGGACACTGCTGAAGTTGTCCTGGTCTGCGTTTGCTCTCCCTCCTGGACTGTATCTCCAGAGCTGCTTGCGAAGCCTCAGGAGCAAAAGTCCCTTGCGCTGGGGATTACCAGGGCCCTCCCTCCCTTTGTGCCAGCTTTTAATAGCTGCGCATGGAAGACTTTTGACCTGTTTCTTTGCCCCTCTGTGACTCCGCGGCGCTTAACTTCTCCCATCTGCGGCACATGGGATAGGAAAGGTAGTTTGGATGTGGGACACGGGCCCTCCCAACCCAAGGCCCGCACTGTCCCTGTTGCTCACATCCTGCAGAAAAGGGAGACGTGGGAGTGATGAATGAGCCTGGGCAATTGGTTTATGACATGGGTTTCACCTCCAAAGGTATGGGGATAATCCAAGGCCATGTTGGGGCTGTAAGTAGGTCTTTAGAGAGGGGAACAGGGACAGGGCTTTCCTCCCTCTGTAAATAATGGCAAGGACTTCTTTTTTTGAAAAAGGAAGAGGCTGCTGCCATGCGCGGAGTCATCTGAGGTCAGAAACGTGCCACAGGCCCTCTCTCCTCTACGGAGAGGATAAACAAGCCTTGCCTTGCAGTGATTGAAGGATATACATCCCTCGTTACGTAAAGAATAATCTCTATACGGGAAGCCTCAGCAGATGGGGAGCAACTCACCCCCCTCTCCAGGGGGGCTGACTTTGGTTTTGTGGCCGAAATTGAACCACCTGAGGACTCTTTGCATTCAACTAGGAAGGAATTAGGTTTAATATTTATCCTTTGCCGATTCTTCAGTGTTTTCAGGGCTTTCTGAAAAGTCAGAATAGAGCAGAGACATTACAACAGTAAAGCATCACGAAGCTACTCATGAAAATTGTAGGGTTACACCACTGCAGTGATATAGGTTCGAGTATTTGTCTTCAAAAAGTAGTTATGTTGCTTCTTCAAAATTGAGAAAGTTGTGTTCTTCATCAGATTCTGGTTTGCTGCACAGGTTCCTTATCTGAAATTCCAAAACAGTCGAAAAGTATCCACCTGGGTGGCTAAGGGGTGTTCTGATGGTTCAACACGCACAAGCATCGTTCCATGCACAGAATTATTGGAAATATCATGTATAAAATGACCTACATGCTGTATGTGTAAAGTGTAACTTAAATGGATTTTGTGTTCAGACTTCAGTCCCATACAAGTTATCTCATGTATATGCAAATACAGATGGGGGCATTTTGGCCATGTTTTTGCCATTCCTTGTGCCAATTTAGGCACAGGAAAGGCCTTTTTTGAAACAGGAAGTGACTTCTGCACATTGCCTGCTGTAAAAAAGGCATAAAATGGCTCCAAGTGGCTGGAAAGAGGGTGAAAAGCCTCTAAGGAGCTTGGAAACATTTATGGGATGCTTTGGGGGTGCATTTCTCCAAGGTCTTCCACAGTTGCTCCCTCCTCTTCCAAGACGTACTGCAAGCATGTCTTGCCCTACATTGGTCACCTTCTTATTGCCCTGCCTTTGTCTGCCTAAGAGTTCTGCTTTTTTGTCTTCTTTTGCAGCTTTCAGGCCCGGAGAGGTGCTGAGCCATGGCTGACTTTGACCACAACCTCAGCCTCGCGGACGCCCTGACGGAGCCCCCTCCGCAGATCGAGGAGGAAGTGAAGCGGGATTTCATGGCCACCCTGGAGGCAGAGAAGTTTGACGATGTGATTGGAGAGAAAGTGGACAAGACGGACTACGTCCCTCTTTTAGACGACGACGACCCCAAGGCTCCTGGGAGCCAGGAGGGGAAAGCCAAGCCCCACGCGGACAACGCCTCGGCCGAGCGTAAGTGTCTCTGTGACCAAGGAGCAAGAGCCCCGGCCTTTGGTCGTGCCCTCTCCCTTGCATCCCCTGGCTTAAACCCTCTCCTGTTTTGAAACCAGTGCATTATGGGGAAATCTGGAGCAGAGAATGGTGCAGGTGAGAGGCTGGGATTGGTTGGCTTTCCTTGTCAATCTGCAGATGAGTGTGGAGGTGTGTATGTGCCGTACTCAGTGGACAAATGCTGCCCTGCTTTCTTGGGGTTTTCCAGGAAAGCCCAGGAGTTGCAGTCTTGGCTGGTGTCCTCTTCTTGAGCTTGTTAGCACACCTCTGTGCTGGGGGCAAACGATGGACTGTGACGGACAGAACTCTTTGGCCTCCCAGTGGCTAAGCGTCAGCCCTTGGCAGAGCCTGGATTCAGGGGAAAATTCAGAGCATTTAGGATCTCAGGCATGCAGAGGCCTTCCATTATAACCAGAGCTTGGAAAAGTTCTTTTTTGTTAGTTCACAGCTCCAAGAATCTCTCCACCAATATAACCTTTTGGCATGTTCTCTGCAGGACTCTGTAGTGTCAAAGACATGAGTTCGTCAAGCTTGCATATATGACTGTCTTCTCAGATCTTAGATTACATGGCAGTTCCCTGGGAAAGGAGCACGATCCGCAGCCCATCCTTTGTTGTCCTGCCTGCCCTGGCCTGACTCCTGGGGCTGAGGCTCCGCTCGCCTTCTCTTTCCGCTCTGCCTGCAGCCCAGTTGCTTGGTGCCATGACGGATTCCTTCTCCTTCTCTGCCTGCTGCTGAAACGGTTTGGGCATCTTCCGCTCGCTGCCTGTTGTCTCGGCTGTCACTCCTCCAGTCTGGCCTCCCACTCCCGATTCCTCTCTGAGCGCTTCTTTCTCTCCATTGCTCAGCATGGACTCATACACAGCCCCCTCCTCTTTTTGTCCTCATTTGCTCCCTTCCAAGCTTAATGGGTCTGTGCCTGGAACTGGGGTGGACTTTGTCCTGTCATGGTCTGTTGACTCCTCCAAACATTCAGTTTGGGGCAAAGGAATGCAATCCAGAATGGATGCATCTAAAGGGGAATTTTGCAGGAGATCCTCTGCTTAGTTTCCCTTTGCTCTCCACCAGCTTTAGAACAAGGTTGGCTGCTGCTTGTTGCTTGGCTCTATTCTGTACAAGGGGACTGACATACACAAACCTCATACTAAGGATGGAATGCTTCACTCATTTCATTCTCAAAAGGAAAGGAAAAGTAATGTTAGCAATTTTCTTCTATGAGGAAGTCTCTGGAACGTCTTCTGTCAGGTCTTTAAATTCAAAACACAACATTTCTGCACAGGAAACAAAATTCCCTGTATTGAAAATACTGTTTCTTTCACAGAACATGCCCTTTTCTGCCCCAAATCCCCAGATGTCAAATTGGGAAGCTTCTTACCCATTTAAGACTCTCTTCATTGGGATATCCCCAAGAAATTTAAGACTCTAACCCCTTCAGCCATTTCAGGGATATCCAAGAAATGATACTTTGAAGAACAGCTATGAAGGAAATGTGATTTTATGGTGACCATTTTTTAATGTATTTTTAATGTATTTTAATTGTTGAAGTGTTTTGGGGTTATATTGTTATTAATCAGAATGGAGGCTGCAACCAAGAAATCTGAGTCCCCCTTGGGACTTTGAAGAGAACAGAAATGAAATAATAAACTAGACAAGGTCCTGAAATGTAAAGATATATAATTGAATACTAAAGTTAAGATTGTCCATGTCACCTCATTTTCCACTTCTATGCCTGACTGTGACAGCGGGAGGGAGAAAGAAGCAGGTAGGAAGGAAATCAACTCTTTTGAGATTGTTAAAAAAACTAATAAATGGGTTATAGAAGGAAACAAGATTGGACATTTTCTAAAAAACTAAGATGGCTAAACTGAAGCTGTCCTACTTTGGCATCACGAGAAGAAAGGATTCGCTGGAAAGGAGAGCAATGCTTGGCAAAAGGAAGGCAGTGGAAAAGAGGAAGGCCAGTTTCCAGGTGGATGGATGGGCTCCCTCAAGGAAGCCCCCGTGGCTGCCCTGAGCCTGCAAGTTCGGAGCAGGACCCTTGGTAACTGGGAGGCCTCCATTCATGGGACCACATGGGTCCAGGTTGGCATGACAGCCGTTCTCAACAAGAGCAACCAGGCCATGCATTTTTCTGGCTTGTGTTCTTCTCCCATAAGTAATTTCACGACTGTTTTAAGCAAGTAATTGTTCCTGGCCCTCCCCTCGACTGTCTGGAGCAGTTTCCTCTCTTCTGTTACGCAAGGCAGCTCCCCAGGCACCGTTCCGGAGAATCCGTGTTTATATAACAGCGAATTAAAAGTAAACTTGCATCATGTGTCAGGATGTGTAACTTGTCTCTTTCTAGCGGGCTTAACTTTATCACACCTGAAAACTCACCCATTGTCTGCCTCTGGGCGAGATGTCTGATGTTCACTCCCAAAATTAAAACAGATGGGGGACCTGCGGGATGGAATTGGAGAGCGATGATGGGGAACTGCAATGGAGAGAGGCTCCACAGTCTTTGGTTGGGAGCACCTCCCTTGATCCCTCTCAAGACTCTCAGTCCCTAAACCGAGCCCTCCATCGCCTCCGATAGGTCTTTACATTCTCCTTGCTGAGGCACATTCTGCTTCCAAAATGTGAAGTTTATCGCCTCAGACACATCTGGGGTGCAAAGAGGAGACTCAAGTGTGGGGTCAGCGGCAGGCCAGCCAGAAGCCTCCAGGTCGGAGAGGGTTTTGAGTCCCTTGAAAATCTTTCTCGGGTGGATTGCAGTACATGCTGCTCTGAAGCCCTGAGGCAGGACTGAAGCATCCTTTAAATACATTTACAGTTCTCCAAACAAACAATAAGTTCAGCAGTGCTTCAGTGTTATGTATGCATATGTTGCTGGAGCAAGGGAGGAGATGAAGGGACTCTGTTGAGATTTGAACTGGGAGTTCAGGTTTGAACTGGTTCCTAGTCCAGCCTCCAAGGTGGTGTGCTTGGCTATTTTGGGGGGGGGGGGAGGAACATTAATTACCAGATTGTCAGGAGCATTAATTACCAGGGTTTTGTTTTTTAAAAGGTCCTTTTTGACTACCATGCCCATCATCCAGCCAGGTTGGGAAATACCGTGCATATCAGTTCAAAGCTGGAGAATCCTTTGTCTTCCAGATCCTGGATGCACGTCCCCTCCCCTCAATATTATCAGAGGTGCTCATACCTGGGGGGATTGCTTTGCTGTTGCTTTGTATTGCCAGGTCAGTGTTGACTTATGGCGGACATATGAATGTGAGACTTCCAAGTTCCCCCATCATCATCTACAGTCCTGCTTAGGTCTTGCAAAGTCAGGATAGGTGTGTTTCTTGGCTTGCCCCCATCCCAACTGAGATGTGGTTTCCCTCTCTTTTCCTTCCTGCCTTCTACTTTACCAAGCATGATGGCCTTTTCACGCAAGTCACATCATTTTGTGATATGTCTGAAGCATGGCAGCCTCAGTTTAGTCAGGTGAGGGCTTTGGTTCCTAGGGTAACCACGTTTTAGGCCTTGGAAGCATCTTTGCTGCACTCTGGTGGAGTTTTCGTTTCCTCACTTGTGAGGATTTGAGAAGAGTTTCCTCCCAAAGAAAAGAGAAGGTGTGCCAGAGACGTCCAGCATGGGCTGGCCTTGCATGAGCCAAGGGCAGGGCTGGCTGATCTCATTCCTTCCTTTTGAATCTTTTCGTTCTGAGGTCTTAGGAATACCTCTGGGCTCTGCTTTTCTTTCTGACTTGGGGCAAGATGAGCTCAGCCGAGAAAGAAGAAAACCTCTTCCAGGGGCGTAACTCTTTGGCTAGGCATGGCAGCTTCTGGGCCGTGCCTTAATAAGTTTCCAGCATTGGACCAGTTCGCTCTTTGGAAAACACCTCCTTCGTGGGCTCTCTGTTGGAATGCAGTTTAGTTTCATTATTTTTGAAGATGTGAAAACGTTCCTTCTCAGGCAGGCTGCCATTATTCCCAGAACCTGACCCATATGAAGTGCCCATCCAGGGATGCCCTGCACATAGATCTGGGAAAGAGAGGCGAAAGCAAGGTAGGAGGTCCCCACTGTCCCTAATGACTCTTTTTATACAAGGTGTGAGTGTTTCTTCACTTCCAACACCAATTGGTCTTCGTCCCTGTCAGGCCTTTGGGTCTTCTTTGAAGCCCCAAACCAGAACCGAGCATCTGGGGTGCCAGCTGATGAATGGTGTGTGGCTGGTGTCAGTGGCCCTTTGGGAAGGTAGCTTCCTCACTCCAGTCTCCTCCTCTCCTCCCGGTAGTCCATGAAATAATAATAATAATAGGCCCTTTCCCTCATCCCCACCATCCAAGCTTGTGAGGGCGGTGGAAGCGAGAGAAGAGCCTCCCCGGATGATCTTTAAGTACGTGCTGGCTCATAGGGGAAGATGCGATCAAAAAGATAGACAGGTCCCGAATTGAAATGTCAGTGTAGGCCAGGCATGGGCCAACTTTGGCCCTGGTAGGCTGTTAAGAATTGTGGGAGTTGAAGTCCAAAACACCTGGAGGGCTGAAGTTTGCCCATGCCTGGTGTAGACCCTGGCTCCTTCCTTCATTCAGGAAAGAGTTGTGGCTGCCCGAAACCCCTGGGCCAGATTAGGCAGGTTTAAAGGCCGGCTCTGTGTGGACATGCGTGAACGGCCTCAACACAGAGGGCTGGGCCCCAAGGAAGAAGGCCTGTGAATGAAGCAGCTGTCAGTTAGGAATTGGCCTTAAACAAGAGCAATTTTGGCACCCCCCCCCCCCCCCAAAAGTGGATTGCATTTTCCCCCCACGAGGATAATAACAACCGGCAAGTTGGGTCTTTACCAAGTGGCTGAACATCGTAATTTGACAAGTTCTCTCTAATCCTCTTACTGCATCCTTTATGTAACGCAAGAAGGATTGCTTTGGGAGCCGGGGAAGCCTTGCATCTCCTCCTGTCCTGCAAGCAACTGCTGCCAGGCGCCCTGTCACTCCTTCTCCTCCTCCTTTTAAAATTCAAAATGTTCCCTTGAGGGAATTAGTCCCGTTTGTGCCATCCCAAACTTTGAAAGGACAACCAGTGGATTTTCCACCAAACAGGTCTGTTTGAACTCTGGACCAATACGAGGCAGTGCGCCTTTATGGTTTGTCACTGAAAGAGTTCCAGCTTCTCTCATTAAACAGTAAGTTGAGCATGAAGAAAGGCAGAGGCTGTGGAGAAGAAAATCCAAGCCTTCGTATTGTTCTCACCCTGAAACAAACAATAATGGACTGGGTTTTGTGGCTTCGGCCATCCGGGAGGAAGATTTCCTTTTCTTCGCAGTCCCTTTGCAAGAGTCTAGTTCAGTGTTTCCCAACCAGTGTGCCGGGGCACACTAGTGTGCCGTGAGCGATCATCAGGTGTGCCGTGGGAAATTGGAACCTCCGGGGAGGGGGGGGAGAGTCTAGTATGTTGAAGTATAAAAACCCTAAGAAACCTACCTCGATAAAGGCACGAAATTACAAACACCCCCCTCCCCACCCGTTGTCTACTTGGTCTCTCCCTCTCCATGCATTGGGAAGGAACTCACTTCCAGAGGAGGTTGTGACAGCGGTCAGCCTGAACAACTTCAAGGCAGGATTAGACAGATTCATGGATACCAAGTGTATCAGTAGTTACTGAAAAGGACATTCAAGTGCCACCTCGGAGTTGGTTGAGGTAGGCAGGATTTCCCTGGGTACTGGTTGTGGGGGGTCGGGAGCAGGTCAGGGTTTTGCCCTCCCTTCTGCTCGAGATCCCCGTGTACAACTGGTGGGCCACTGTGTGATCCAGAATGCTGGACTAGATGGGCTGAGGTCCGATTCAGCATGGCTCTTCTTATGTTCTTATGTTCTTAAGGCCCACCTCCCTTTCCCCAAGTAGAGACCTCCTCTTGCCTCCTGGGGGTTCTGTGTGGGAATTTTGGCCCAGTTCTATCATTGGTGGGGTTCAGAATGCTCTTTGATTGTAGGGGAACTATAAATCCCAGCAACTACAACTCCCAAATGTCAAGGTCTATTTCCCCTGAACTCCATCTGTGTTCATATTTGGGCATATTGAGTATTCATGCCAAGTTTGGTCCTGATCCAACATTGTTTGAGTCCACAGTGCTCTCTGGATGTAGGTGAACTACAACTCCAATACTCAAGGTCAATGCCCACCAAACTCTTATAGCATTTTCTCTTGGTTATGGGAGTTCTGTGTGGGAAGTTTGTGTCTTTCTGCCATTCCTGCCAGGATATCTATGTTGTGTTCATCAAAACAGGCCCAGGTTTCACACTGAGTGTATAAATACATTTTAAAAACATATTAACTATATGTATTACTGTGTTAGAGTGTCATTTTGTGTCATTTTGGTTGGTGGTGTGCCCCAGGATTTTGCAAATGTAAAAAGTGTGCCGCGCCTCAAAAATGGTTGGGAAACACTGCTCTAGTTTGATAAAAACCTTTCTGTTCCAGGCTTGGAAGGAGAGCTGGATAGTTGGGTGCATAACATGCTCTGGCGTCAGCAGAGGGTGCTGTCCACATTCTCTTCTTGAATGTAAGGCGTGCCACAGAAGGCCCTCAAGGAGAAGGAGAACAAGCCTGAAGCGTCTCCTGGCCCCTTCCCCCAAATGTGGCAAGACGCTGGGCTTTCTCTTTTGCAAATGACAGGCCAGCTTTGGAGAGAGACAATTTGGTTGAGACTTGAACGTGTTCCAGGGGAAAAGGGGGGAAAGCAGGCAGGTAATCACGATGGAAGCCCGTTTGGCGCAGGGTACCCATCTCTTGATCCACATTAAGACTCTCTCCAGGTCTCCCGGGTTTCAAGTGGAAGATATAGGGAACAAGGAAAACAAATGAGGACCTCAATGAGTTCAGTCTGTTGTGGGGTTCAGTTGTTGCATTGGAGCCTGTTTTCCTAGATTGAGAGATGTGTGCATTTGGCAAAGCACCCCCACCTCCATTTTCACAAGGCTCTCCAAAGAGGGTTTGGGAAAGGGCTGGGCATTTAACGTTAGGCATACAATTGTGGATACATTTGTGATAACTGTTGTATTATCTAGGGCAGACATATTTCAGCCTTCCAGGTGTTTTTGAATTCAACTCCCACAATTCCTGGCCTCAGGCCCTTTCCTTTTCCCCCTCAGCCGCTTAAGCGGCTGAGGGGGAAAAGGAAGGGGCCTGAGGCCAGAAATTGTGGGAGGTGAAGTCCAAAACACCTGCAGGGCCAAATTTTCCCATGCCTGATCTAGGTGCATAATTGTGCTCCCTGATCCAAGGGAACCTGTGCTCTGGAGGAGGGCATCCTTTGTCACTCCTTTCCACCTACTACTAAGGAGGCTGTTTTGGTCCTGAACCGGTGCTTGGCCGCTGTGTCGGACTGGATGAGGGCGAACAAATTGAAATTGAATCCAGACAAGACAGAGGCACTCCTGGCCAGTCGAAAGGCCGAACAGGGCATAGGGTTACAGCCTGTGTTGGATGGGGTTACACTCCCCCTGAAGATGCAGGTTCGCAGTCTGGGTATGATCCTGTACTCATCGCTGAGCCTGGAACCCCGGGGACTAGGGGAGCATTCGCAAAATTGAAACTTGTGTGCCAGCTGCGTCCGTACCTTGGGCAGTCTGACTTGGCCACGGTAGTCCACGCTCTGGTTACATCCCGTATAGATTACTGCAATGCTCTCTACGCAGGGCTGCCTCTGAAGACTGCTCGGAAGCTTCAAATGGTCCAACGGACAGCAGCCAGGGTGATAACTGGAGCGGCACTCAGGGAGCATACAACTCCTCTGTTGTGCCAGCTCCACTGGCTGGCAGTTTGCTACCGGGCACAAGTCAGAGTGCTGGTTTTGGCCTTTAAAGCCCTAAACGGTTCCGGTCCAACTTACCTGTCCAAACGCATCTCTCCCTATGAACCATCAAGATGTTTAAGATCATCCAGAGATGCCCTGCTTTCAGTCCCGCCTGCTTCACAGGCGCGTCTGGCGGGGACGAGAGGCAGGGCCTTCTCAGTGGTGGCTCCTCGGCTTTGGAACGCCCTTCCTAGTGACATCAGATTGGCCCCCTCCCTCCTGACATTTCGTAAAAAAGTCAAGACGCAGATGAACTTTAATTAATCGAGACCAATGGATTATGACTACGCAACAGAAACCGATTTTTAGAATAACGTGCTGAGATTGTATTTTGTAGTTTTTAACTGTTAATTTATATGTTTTTATATGGCTGTTTTTATGACATTATGATGTGTTGTATGTGGGCACTTGCTGCCGATTGTTCACCGCCTCAAGTCGCCTTTGGGTTGAGAGAGGTGGTATAGAAGCATAGTAAATAAATAAATCAATCAATAGTGTGGAGTCCAGAGCTCTGTCTGTATCAGCCATGGGCAAACTTTGGCCCTATAGGTGTTTTGGACTTCAACTTACACAATTCCTAATAGCCTACCGGCTGTAGGAGGACCAAAGTTTGCCCATACCCGCCTTAAGCTGAAGTTCGGTTGAATAACAATAAGAACAATCTGTGTCCGCTCTGGCTGTAGAGCCACTGACACAAATGCTAATGCTTTGTCAATGCTCTCCTGGGGTTGATCTCCCTTTGACAGCCGTGGCTCCACTCTCGGTGCCTCCGTCTCGTGGTTTCCAGGAGCCCAGAGCCAAAGAGAGTCAGCTTTTTGCCTCTCTAGAATGATCCTTGTTTTCAGGTTCAGTTCATATCAACAAGTAGCAAACAAACCAGGCACCCAGCAAGCCCTGCCTGGCTGATCCAGACTCAACATCTCAGTCCTGAATGGCTTTTTCAACAGAAGGCTCTCTCTTAGAAGGCAAAGGCAACTGAGCATCTTGGGTGATAATCTGGCAAAGCAACTACTGAATTCCAAAACAGAAACCACAGAGTGAACTCATTTCCCTTACAAAAGTATCCTCCTTTGTTTTCCTTGTCTCCTGTTCCCTATACTTGAAATTGCTAGACTGGCCTTCTGTTAATTTGGATTAACCCTGCTCTCGGTCCTGCCGCCATCACAATCACGTTGGGTGGGAACGAGAGACAGGGCCTTCTCGGTGGTGGTCCCTCGGCTGTGGAACGCCCTTCCTAACGAGATTAGATCCCTCATGACCTTCCAGAAAAACTCAAACCCTGGTTATGGGCTCAAGCGTTCGCAGCGTAGATGGTTTTAACGGGCTGTTTTTAGTGGATGGGCAATGGATTGAAGATGGTTTTGACTGTTTGAACTGACGACTATGGACTGACTTCGAGGATGACATGAAATGGCAAATTGTTTTAATGTATTTATACCTGTTTTTAATGTAGGTTAAAATTTTGATGATGATGATGAAGGGAGCACCATGAATGTTCCCTGCTTTGCACATACTCTGTCTCCCCAAAAATAAATATATTACAATTGCCAGAAAATCGGCTCAAACGTTCTACAAAGAGCATTGCGTATTGTGAACCACCAACACTTTTCTCAAAAGGACCTTCTATACACACATGTGCTGCCTCAAACAAATTGGTTACTTTTATCTTTGATCTCTTGTTGTAATTTAGAGGCACAGTTTTCACTTTATCACAAATTGCGCATTGCAAATCACAAAAGCATTGTTCCATTTTATATTCAGGGCATAACTCTAATGTCTTCTTCAAAACTTCCATGCTAGCATGCCCCATTACTCTGTGGAACAAATGTAAGCATCTGTCATGCTGAATTGTACTACCAACACACATAACTTCCACATTGTCTTCTTCACAAAAACCGTTGACTTTCTCAAACATTTCGTACATTTTATTACGTTTTACTCCCTTGCCAACTAGTTTCCCTTCTCTGTTGTAAATATAACAGTATATTCCCTTGAATGACACTCTGTACTGTTGTTCTGTTAACTCAGCTACACTCAACAAATTAGACTTCATTTCTGGAACAAACAAAACCTTTTGCCAGTACATTTTTAAACAAGAAATGTAACAAGTTCCAAATTTGTTAAAAAGTTGTACTGCGTTATTTGCAAGAGATAATGATGATCCATATAAAGTTTCCACATTTCTCAAATTCGCCAAATCATTAGTGATATGGTGAGTTGCTCCAAGTCTAAAATCCATCTACTGCTTCTACTGGAATTACTTCCCACTGCAGCAACCATCACTCTTGCTCCAGGTTGGCTTGGTGATCCTCCTCCACGTCCTCTGTCTCTGTTGTAATAGCCTCTTCTTCCTCTGCCTCCAGACCTCTGGGTTTTGACCTTGCATTCTCTGGCCAGGTGTTCCCTTGAATTGCAAATAAAACACCTCCTTGCAGTAGCAACTCCACGCACACTCCCAAGGACAGGGTCAGCTTCTTCCAGCAATGGTTTTTGCGAAACTTCCCCTCAAAGGGCATTCTCCTCTCTGTTCTCTTTCAAAGACAAGCCTGTCTTCTTCTTCCAGTATTCTTGAACAAACAAGGTCTAGTGTAAGATCTCGGGCACGCACAGTCTGTAGAGAATGTAGCACATGGTCCCAATCAGCAGACAAACTCGACATTAATATGTAAGCTTGATTCTCAGCAGTAATTTCCACACCTCTAGACTGGCATTCTACAAACAGTTCCTTCATCTTCTTTATATGACTCCGCACATCTCCACCATCCTCCAACTTGGCCCGGTACAAGCGTTTAGTCCAGATCATCTTTCCAAGTACAGTCTCACGTTGATGCACAGCCCTTAAAGCATTCCAGGCATCTTCAGCAGTCTGCAAGCCTCTAACATGTATTAATTGATCTGGCATCAGACAGAGGGCAATAGTAGACAAACCTCTTTGTATCTTCTCATCATCTTCTTCTGCACCCAGGATGGTATTCAATAATCCTTCACGTGTCAACAAATGTCTCATATACATAGACCATTGCGGATAATTAGAATCAGATAACTTCTCAATCACAGTGAGGGGATTGTTTGAAGCCATTTCCTCTCTCACTCAGAAGATCTCCTTTCTCGGATTCACAGCCCAGCCTCTGTATTTCAACACCATTTACTCACAGCAGACATCTGGCAATCTTCTTCCCATCAAGGCTCATCATGGATTTATGGCTGTTCTCTATTTTAGTGAGTGGATTGTACCCAGTCAGTTTCTCCTTCGGAAGATCTTCGGTTGCACCCGAAATTCAGCCCAGCTATTTTCCTATAGCCTCCGGCAATCTCCCCTCTGATCTGGCTACTCACAAGACTCAGTGGCTTTATGGCTTCACACTCCAGGACCATAAATCTTCAGGGTCCCAGCACGCCCCGCTGTGCAGATATCTCTGCTTCTTCACTGGAAACACACCGTCTCCCTCTAGCAGTAAAAAACTCTTCTGCAGCAGCTCCGATTCAGCCTTGCGTCCTTTCCAAAACTCTAAGCTTCAAAACAAACTTTATCAAACTTTCTCCTTGGCAGAGGGCCCATAACCACTGTTAGGATTTTTAATTCTCTGCAGCGTATGTTTGGTGTTGTGAAGCTTCTTAGATAAACCAGGACGCTGAGTCGGTAGTTCAAAATAAAACAATTCTTTACTTACAAAAACAAATCCACCTCACTCCTCAGCACAATCTCTCAGAGAGCACTCGGCAAGGTTAGATAACAAGGCTTTATACAAAACGCCGAGGGAAGTTAGGCCAGGTGTCCTTCGTCACTTCCCACTCTACATAACACTGCTGGTTAACCCTTTCTGCTCCAGCAGTGTGCATTGCATCTTTACTCTGAGATAGCACTTAAAGATTAATGTTAATTTGTGTATGTATAACATTTCATTACTATGGTACACTCTATCAATTCCAACAATTTTTGCTCCCAAAGATGCACTAGGTCTTATTTTCAGGGAATACCATTTTTTCCATGAAGAAGAATCCACATATATTGCTGATCCAAAAAAAATGAACATTTATTATCTACTGTACAGTAGGTGTCAGTATACAATACATATATTGGCCACAAAAATAAGGGCTGTACAGTACCTGGCACCCACACACTGTCACAATCTCCCATCAGTTCCCGAAGCCCTTGTACTGCAGGGACGCTATTGCAGCTTCTGGCCACCAGGGGGAGCATGCTTACAAACAAAATTTTTTTCTAGGTCTTACTTTCCGGGGAGGCCTTATATTTCGCAATTCAGCAAAACCTCTCCTAGGTCTTATTTTCAGGAGATGTCTTATTTTCGGGAAAGCAATTGACACAGAGTCAGCATTAGGGACTATTTTACCAAAGTTAGGTAAAACCCTGTTGTCTTTCTAAGTCTTTTATCTGAGATGTATTACCTGTGACAACACAAGTAAGTTTTTGCCTCTTTTTAAACCGTACCAGAGCCCCCTGTTTATTTTCTCTCTTTCTTATTTATTTATTTATTTGCGGCATTTGTAGCTCACCTTTCTCAGCCTTGCACGCGACTCAAGGCGGTTCAGGGAAATAGACCGATAAAGACCAAACTTGCCACACAGACCTCCAACGACCCTCTCCATATCCTACGGCAGTTTGGAAGAGGGCAGACCATGGATGGTGGGACTTGAAGTACCTCTAATCACTTCCTGAGACTGCTGCGACCCTCTTCCAATGACTGATCAAGACCAAACTTGGCACACAGAGCCCCCATGACCCACTCTATATCCTGGTGCAGTTTGAAGGAGGATGGACCATGGATGATGGGACTTTAAGTACCTTCACTCTCTTTCTGAGACCACTGCGATCCTCATCCAATCACTGATCAAGACCAAACTTGGCACATACAGACCCCATGGCCCACGTTACATCCTGGTGTAGTTTGGAGGAGGATGGACCATGGATGACGGGACTTGAAGTACCTTCACTCACCTTCCGAGACCGCTGCGACCCTCATCCAATGAATGATCAAGACCAAACGTGGCACACAGAGTCCCCATGACCCACTCTACATCCTGGTGCTGTTTGGAGGGGGATGGACCATGGCGGATGGGACTTGCAGTACCTTCACTAACTTCCTGAGACCACTGCAAGCCACGGAAACATCTGATAAGGACCAACCTTGGCCCACAATGCCTTTTTCAAATCACCCGGGCACTGCTGGGTCCCCAAGCTAGTAAGAAATAAAGTTGAGTTGATAATCACCGATGTCATCCTGTTAAAATCATTATCCAGCAGCATCCTACCATAAGCTCATACGTATATAACACTGGATTCGCTGTGCTTTGCACTGCTGTAGGTGGCAAATATTCCTCAGCCCTATACCTTTCCTTGTTCCTTTGTTGTTCCCTTCCCCTTTTTGGTTTCACCTCTCCAACTCACATCTTCTCTGAGCCAGGATTTGTGAGCTTAGGTATGTTTTTTGAAAATTGCATAAAAGCAAACAATTGGAGGGATGCTTTGGCTTGCTTTTCAAGAAGTCATGGCGTTTCCTTAGTAGGTCTGGGCATTCCTTCTCAGCCCTTCCTCTCTGTGGTTCTGTCACAGCCATCATGGCGGAAGGGTGGGGGGGATTGTTGCTGAAACATCTGCCGGAGGGCCCCCCGTCCTTCCTCAGGGCCAGCCCCACGGCTGTGTTCTGTTGCATGAAATCATGTGGCTGTGCTTATTGGGCGCACGCCGTGTTTTCGTGGAGGGGGAGTGCGATTAGTCTTAATATATTGGCCCCATCCTCCTGGTTTAGGATTATCCCTTTTAGGGCATGGTGCTTTAAGGGGTTGTTTATATAAAAACAATCCTTTGATCCTTTAGCCAGATGTAAGTAGGATCTAATCATTTGGAGCAGGATTACTGACTTTGGGCATCTTGCTTTGTTTTCGGTTCTTAAAGAGTTGTTTTTAAAGGGAAAGTTATTTAAAGAGTTTAAGCAGCTGAGGGGGAAAAGGAAAGCGGCCTGAGGACAGGAATCGTGGGCGTTGAAGTCCAAAACACCTGGAGGGAGGGCCCAAGATGCTAGGTGATTTGGATGGAAGTACGCATATGGAAGATGCCACAAAACTGCAGATGTTGGAAATAGAAATGGCAGCTTGTTCAGGTCTTGCAAGGGGAGAAGAGCATTGAGAAGCTCTGCAGGGTTACATCTGGCCCAGATTGTGATTTTCCTGCTGATTTCCCTTTATCCAGCATCTGTTCCCAGAGCCTTTGGGGTGGGAGGCTCTGCCTTCTCACTTCTTTGCTGGAGGGGGCTCAAGAGAAGCCTGTCAATCTGGGCAGCCGCGGCTCCATGAGTCATTCCTTGAGCCAGTTCTGCATTTCGCCCTTCTTGGCAGCAGAGGCTGCCTTTTGAAGCGCGCACAGCCCTTTGATGATGCCTCTTCAGTTCTGCTCCCAGATAAGCTGTTGTCATTTATACATCCGTGTTCCCAGATGCTGATGTGCAGAGAAGGGAGGCCTCCTCAGCCATTGGAATCACTGAATTAAATCTTTACAGAGCCCGTTCTAAATTGTGTGTGTAGGGAGAAGGACCTAATCTGTTGATCTAGCTACGAGTAATTTAAATTAGTGAAGTGGGTGCTATTGCATTTTCAAGGGGTGCTGACAGTGAGCGCAATATGCTGTCTCATAAATTTGATGCCTGGATGTCTTTGGGGGTAATAATGGCTTGCAGATTGCATGAAAGGAGTGTAGGAATGTGTCTACATTTTTACCAAAGGCCTGTTGCTGGGCTTACCCTAAAACAGTTCAAGAGGCCATGAGGAGCCTGAGTCCTAAAGCAGCTCATTCAAGCACCAACAACAGCCCATGGCCTAAAAGATGTACTCGTCCAGACAAGGCCTTGCTCAGCTGGCGCTCACAATAGCCGCTTCCAGAGATGAGTTTCATTTCATACTGTCAGCTGCTGGTTTTGTTCAAGGGATTTGCCGCAACTGGTCTCTTATTGTGCTTCCAGGGGTTGATTGAACACCAGGTTGAATGGGATTTCAGATCTTCCAAGTGGAGATATTTTTGCACTGGCGTGAGATTTAATATTAGGCATAATTTAATAAATGCATAATAGACTAAGATTTTATTTATTTTGTATCAAAAGCACTGCATAAATTAGTATAAAACTGATAAAAATAGAAGGAGCAACCAAAAACGGGCAACAGCAACGGCATTGTCTGTAGCCTCCAACAATTCTTCCTCCATCCATGAGGTAGGGCATAGTCGACAAGCATACAGATGCGGAGTTGCCTGTTCTGCTCCACAGTCACACAAGGTGTGGGACTCTTAGGTTGTGCCATTTTGCCAGGTTGTCTTTTGATCTGCCCACTTCGCTTCTGAGTCTGTTCAGGGACTTCCAAGTTGCTCATTCTTGGTTTGCCCCTGGAGGGAGACCTTCATGAGGGACCATCCAATTGGGATGTCCTGATTTAGCTGCCCAGAGGGATACCCTTGCTGTTGCTGGGGGGACGCCAAGAGGAGTCGTAGTTCCCATGAAGCTTTCCCTTGATTTGAGTCTACTGGGAGGAGGCTGGTAGCCATGTAGTGGGTGGCTTTCACAGGGTTCAACCTTATTTCTCTTGCATTTAGCAGCAACTTCCCGTTGCACACCAGGGTGGGCAATGCCAGCTAGCTTATAGAGTTTATCAACCTGAGTAGGTTTAAGACATCCTGTGTTTATTCTGCATGTTTCGTTCAATGCTATGTTCACCTGCTTTGCATCGGCAGACTTGCCAGTAAGTTTCCGCAGGGTGTTATTTTGTGCAGCTGCTTTGTGCTTGGTGTTTAATCAGTGTTTCCTATATGCTAGTGTTCCAAAATCATTGCTTTTAAACATTTGAAATAGACTAAGATGCATAGCTACGATGGCACAGCCAGTGAATTGCCGCTGTTTCTGAGTGTATCTCATTGTGCTATGGGACCCATGGTACCATGATCCCCATTGCTTGCACAGTCTTCCCAGAGGCCTTCTTCCTTCATGAGAATATGGATGTTGTGCATCATAATAACATAGTAATAACCTGTGGGGAGTGTGTGCCAGGAGAGAAAATGGCCGCAGGCTGCCATGCAATTGCTCATGTAGCTGGGAGAGAATTTTTTGTGAAGGTGCTCTTCTTGCTCTTCCCTTTCTCATATATACCGTTGCTGAGGAATAGGCAGGTGTCAACGCACTCTTCCACTGTAATGATGGAGACCAAGAGACTTTGCTGTCTCCTGGTCTCCATAAAAACCCTGGCCTTCCAGTTTTTGAATAATGTGCCACTGCAGAGATGACCTGGTGATTTATCTGGTGATTTGGTTTTAATGTATTGTTTTGTATTTTATGCTATTTATATGTGTTTTAACTTGTTCAGTATATGATGTTTTAATATTTTATTAATCTGCATTGAATTTTGCTGTGAGGCCGGTCCGAGTCCCTCTTCGGAGGTTTTAAATAAATAATAAATAATAATAATGACTGAGGAGGAAGGAAGATGCTCCATCACAAGGTTCTGTGGCCTGTTGCCAATCATACAGAATGCCCCCAGTAGATTCCTGTGGTTGATCAGGTCTATGTCTGTCTGTCTCCCAGGCAAGTCGGCATCTGGACCAGCCGCCGTGGTGGAGAATGGAGACCATGGAGTCGATGGCAGTCGGAAAGGTAAGCTTTGACTCTCCTCCTTTCGTCCTGGGTTCCTTCCTGGCACAAGAGGGGCCTCCTCTGTGGTGTCCCCCCTATGCCATTACACTATGTTCACTTGTGTGTTTGCGTGTATGGATGTATGTTTGTGTATCAGAAAATATGAGAGAAGAAAGACATTGGAACCACATTGGTTTCATCGCTCTAGACGTTGAACTAAGTATACAGTTTTAGCGCTGAATTATGATTCTCCAAGAACAAGTGCTTGATGCACCCCACACTATCTACCTGTGTTGATGGATCATCTCATCCGAATGTCCCCTTGTCTTGCTCTATTGCCAGACTCTGGCATTTTGTAAAAGACTCATCTGGCTACAGGAGCTCCATAAACAAGTAAGCACCCCCTCCTCTCTAAGCCACTCCTTCACAAACTGGCTGCTCCTTCATTTCAGAACAACTTAGAATATGAGAGTAAGCATGAAGCCATTTACAGGTGGACTTCTGGGCCTGCTTGCATGGGATCTCTAAGGCCGCAGTGTTTTGTAGTACTAGATTAAAATTAGTTTACAATTTATTCTTGATGACCCATTCCAAAGGTTCACGTGAAGACTTCTCCCCGCGCCCGTCTCCTGTATAGTATGCCAGCAGAAAACTGTTTTGGGAGAGATCTCAGGAATACTCACTTTTGCCTGAGTCTGGAGGAGAGCTGGTAGCTCCTCCGTGGAGCACCTCTTTGGGGTGCAGACAACCCTGGTATCTCCACGCAGAAGGAAACTGGCTCAAAACTCTCTGAGAACTGCTGATACTCTGCCTTGATAGAGCTGGCTGGGTGTGTTTGTGACCGTACTCAGTTTAAGCCATCTTCTTCAGTTCTTCTGGCTAAATAATCCCTTTCTGGGCCTGTGACTTAGGAGACGGATGTGCCAACTCCTTGTTTCCCTGTCCTAGAATCACTGTGCTAAAATTCAAAGACAGAGCCCTTCTGATCTGGAATATCAGTATACAAAGCACCTTTGAGAAAGGTGAGCACCTTTGAGGAAAAGAAGTTGTAGCACAAGCTTTTCTTGTAACTGGAATCCATTCTAATCCTAACCCTAATGTTCAGTGAAAATCTCTTTCCTTTCTACCGTATGTCTTTCTTCAAAGACAGAGCTGTGTTAGCCTGAAATATCTATATGTAAAGGGATCTTGTAGCACCTTTCAAACAGAGAGGAAGAAGTTGGGCATAAGCTTTCATAGCCTCAAGTCTTCTTCCTTGGATGCATGGCTGATTCTGCTCTTCTGACCCATATTGTTTTGCCCCCTTGCTTTGATCACCCACCCCCTCCCGCCCCTGGCCCAGCATGTACGTCTTTCCATTGGCTGCCAAGATGGGCTTGCTTTCATCGCTTAATATTTGTGTGTGCGTTTGTTTGTGAGGAAGGTGGGGCTGTATTAGTATCTCTGGATGTTATGGCATTCTGGGCTCTTCCTGCTTTTGGTGGGTAATGATACCAATGCCATCTGAATAGGGACTGAGAAGGGGCTGCTGCTCTGGCACCCCAAACTGACTGGCACCTGGTTCTTCTGTGGGCTTCATGGGTTTTGGCCTTGATGAAGGCTCTGCAGATAAACACCACATTTTTTCAATCCTAAGATGCCATCAATTGTAAGATGCACACGATTTCCAGTACCACTAACAGACCAAAAAGCTTTATTTAGATATGTAAACAAGTGCCCATGATTCTAAGACACATTTTGTTTTTAGAGAAGTTTACAGCCTGTAGGAGGTGAACTAAAGAGGCGAACGGCTCCTCTATCTATTAGGGTTGAGAACTCCCTAAACCACCCGTCTGACCACCCGTCTCGTGACTTGCTCCCTCCTCCTGGAAGACCGACTCTCCTTGGGACTCAGGGTCACCCCACAAAGTTTGGAGGTCTCTCCCCTTGGATCTCGCCTTCCCTCTTGGCCCCCCAAACATCGATGGGCCTCACCTGAACTACTGATTTTAGCCCTATTGTTGTAGTTAGTGCTGTGTGTTTGTAGCTAGTATTAGGTAATGATCTGCTCCAGGGCTGCCCAACTGCCGGCCCGGGGACCGTACACGGCCCCCCAGCCTGTTGGACACGGCCCCCGCTATGCCCCCGGCCGGCATGAAAATTTTTTTTTATTTAAAATTCTATTTTAAAAAAAATAGCGGCCGGGGGGGAGGTGGGGCAGGGGGAGGAAGTGAGCCAGCTCCTCCTCCCTGCACCGCCCTCTTCTTCCCTCACTCGCCAGCGCGATGCAAACCGGATCGCATCGGCGCCGGTGAGAGAGGGAAGAAGAGGGCGATGCAGGGAGGAGGAAGAGAGCTAGCTCCTCCTCCCTGCACCGCCCCTCATCCCTCTCTCGCGCCGCCGCTGCGAGATCGCAGCGACGGGCGGGAGGGAGGGGAGGAGGAGGAGGCGGGCAGGGAGAAGGAAGGGAGCCAGCTCCCCTCCTCCTCCTTGCCTTGCCCCTCTGTCCCTCTCTCCGCCCCTGCCACTGCGATCCGGTTCGCAGCAGCGGGGGAGGGAGGGGAGGAGGAGGAATCCTCCCTTCCTCCTCCTCCTCCTTCCCGGCGCCGCTGGTGTCCTGATCGCCGTGGCGCCGGGAAGGAGGAGGAATCCTCCCTCCTTCTCCTTCCCCGGCGCCGTGGCGATTGGGACACCGGCGGCGCCGGGAAGGGCGGGAGGGAGCGAGGGGGCAGGCCTTCCAGGGAGGCCTGCGGGAGAGTTTTCGCCCGGCTCTCGCGTCCCTCTGACCAGGTCAGAGGGACGCGAGAGCCGGGCGAAAATCCTCCCGCAAGCCTGGATGGCTCGCAGGAGAAGCAAGCGCCCGGGTCTCGCTCCCCCGCGAGCCATCCAGGCCTGCGGGAGAGTTTTCCTCGGGGCTTTGCCCTCTCCCCCAAAGTGTCACAACAGCTGTTGTGATGCTTTGGGCAAGGGGGCGTAGCCGCGGAAGGCTCCCCGTGGCTCCCCCTTCTCTCCCAAAGCGTCACAACAGCCTCGGAATCGCCCGCTTCCAAGGCTATTGTGACGCTTTGGGAGAGGGGGCGGAGCCGCGTGGCCGGGGGCGTGCCCGGGGGCGTGGCCACTCCGCCCCCAGGTGATCACTTGGGTCGGCAGAAGTTGGACAGCACTGATCTGTTTTTTATTATATCTATATTGTAATTGTGTCATGTCATTGTTGTAAACCGCCCTGAACCCACGGGGAGTGGCGGTCTATAAGCATGAAGTAATAAATAAATAAATAAATAAAAATAAATAAATAAATGGGGGGGGGGCGGGACCATACCTTAGAATTGACGAAATGCAGTATCCCTGTGTTTTGTCCTCGTCCACAATGCAGAGTAGTCTTGTTCTGTGACACCCCTTTTCCTCGAGGGAAAGAAGTGACAACAGATACAATTTACCTCACCAAAAACATGCAAAGGTTAAAATATAATCAAACTCCCAATATCATTCAGTCATTTGAAAACATACTCCAACCCCTGCACGGTAAGATAAAGGCCTTTCTCCGTGAAAAGTTGGTTCCCAAAGTCTTCACCCATCTCCAGAGTGGAAGGATGCAGTCTAGCCTCTCTAGGAGCTGGGGGGCTGCCACTGAGAAGACCCTCTCCTTATTTGCACCAGATTCATTTACGTGGGTGGGCAGACAGAGAGAAGAGCCTTTCTGAAAGATTCCAAACCACAGGCAGGCTTCTGTGGGAAGATGCGGACTGTCATGTAGCCTGAACACAGTTCTTATAGGGATTTAAAGGTCATTGCTGTCATTTTGAATTGTGCCTTGCTGTAAGAAATCAGCCACCCCTTCCAAGTCCCTGCTTTTGCAGCACCCATCTGGATCATGGAAGGTGCAACTGGGGTGTTTGGATCTTGTTGCGTCTCTCCAAGCAGAGCTTTCCAGACATTGCATGTTGGTGACAGACTTTTCAGACTTGACCCATTTTGCAACACAGTAATTCAGTTTTACTGGCAAACCACTTATGTGGGATATGGATACATATGTAAATTGTAATAAATTCTATGAGACGCAGCATATACAATGAAAACCTTTCATTTATATATTTTAAAAATCTATGCTTTATGGCTCAGGTTTCTCATTTATGTTTGCGTGACACACCTACACACTGCTGCTGAAGCACAAACATGTCACGACACACAGTTTGGAAAGCTTTGCTCCCGAGTCTGGCTTGGTCAAGGAGTGGTTATTATTTCTACTTTTTAGCTATACGTTCAACTTGTAGTGTTGCCCTCCTGTAGCGTGTATCCCTGGCAGGCCTGGATTCTTCTCTAGGATTGTCCTCCAAATCTAAGAATTATGTGCTGAGAGATTCAGGAGTTGTGGAGTTTGCAAGTCTTCCAAGAGAAAGAATAGACTGACAACACAATCCAACCCAAAAAGTTATTGGTGTCTTGGTTTTTAGGCCTGTTTCTAGGATAATTGGGAGTGGAATCTGGAAATTGCATTGGATAGACTGCATCAACTCTAATTTCTTAGATATGGTTATCATGGTGTTCTATGGGCAAACAGATGGCAACTGGTAGATGGTATATGTTCAGTATCTCACAGACTAAAGCTAATGGGGGGAAACTGGTGCCATTTTTTGAATCAGCCAATCAAATATGTCCGGAAACAGGTCTAACATTTGAGGCCCCTAAATATGTAAGACAATGCAGCACAAGACCGGATTGGTGCAGGTTGGATATCTCTTATCCAAAATGCTTGGGATCATAAATGTTCAATATTTCGGATGTTTTTGGATTTCAGATTGCCTGCATTTGCATATAGGTGGTGAGATATTTGATCAGACACTGCTGTGGCATCCCTGCTTGCTCATCTCTCAGATCCTCAGTCTCTCTCCATCCTCGAGATTGGCTGGTGGCAAGATATTTCTCTTTTTGGGAGGTTTTCAGATTTGTAGATAAAGAAGGTTCAACTTGTAGAAGTTTAAAGCAATACATTTGTAATAATCCCCAAAGAAACCTTTCAGAAGATTCCTAAGAACGCACCTTCTGCGATGTACCTGAGGAATTGGCTCACTGGGACTGCTGTGCTCCATTTTTGGCAGCCTAAAGGGTCTCCCCATTTTGTCAGCATGAATTATCCCGAATGATGCTCTGCAAATCCGAGGGGAACGATTATGCAGGAAGGCGGCCAGCAAATCTGGGGATGAATGAGAAAAGAAAACCTTCCTTTGAGATAAATACTTGCTTGTGCGTTCTCCCAAGAACAATGGCGAAAGGTGCTTTTGGACTTGGGTAGTTCAGAGAAGGGCCTAAATACTCTCAAGGCACAGATACCATCTCACCTTGGGTGCTAGGCAGAGTCATCTCTGGTTAGTTCTTGGATGGGAGGCCACCAAATGCATACTGAGCCCTGTATGCTTTGTTTTAGTTGAAGGAACTGGCAAAACCACCTCTGAAGACTCCTTGCTGAACAAACTGGTATAAATTAATCAGATGACCAAACGTTGGCAGGCTATTTGAATGCTCAAATACACAGTCCAGAGAAGACTGTGGAAACCACTTCTGTTTCTGCAGTTGTGTTTGTCGTGTCTGGGAGAGGCAGCTCTGTCCTCATGGAAGATATGGCTTCTGAACTACTATAATGACTTATTTAATAACACAGAAGTTTTTTTTTCTCTCTCATGACCCAAAGTGGGGTGGATTGTAGGTAGAATGTGTAAGGAAAGATGTCTGACCCACAAGTCCCCTGCTGTCCGTCAGATGTTGCTAGAAGGTTGAGGCCCCATTCAGAAGCAAATTAAAACAACGGAGGTCCCTTGGGCACCTTCTGCAGAACCAGAAGCACAGGGCCCATGGTGTTAGTCTTCTTCACACATGGCTGGACTTGAGAAGGGTGGCCACTGTGGGGTTTAGGACCAGCTCTAGACTCTCAGGATGACCAAGGATCTCTCGGCCATCTTGGTGAGAGGCTGCAACTCTGGAGGAACTGGAAGGGCTACTTAGTGACACCATGGCTACTTTCCCATGAAGATAATGCCAGACTCCAGGCTTTCACTTTCCAGGAACAGTGGCTTTAGAGTTACTGTTGGCCTAATCTCGAAGGCTGCCAAGTGTTCCTCTTTACATGAATGAAAGTAGGCATCTTTTCCCATTGTAGCTGGAGCCTGTGTGTCTGTGTGTGTGTGCATGTGTTTTCAAACCATCTTGTGTTGACATGAGCCATTCCTGCAATAACTCACCATTCTGTGACTCATTCAAGAGCCACAAATAGTGCTCTCCTAGATAGGGTTGCCAGGTGGAATAAGGCAGAAAGATCCTGTATTTTTAATGGTTGTGCACAGGATTTTTTTCCAGGGCTAGACCCACTGAAGTCAGTGAATGGGGATTACCCTATATACTCATGGATAAGTATAGAAACGTTAGTCAGTTGATCCTTGGGGCAGTGTGGAGACTGTGCTTTAGATCTTATTAACATAAGAACCACCCTCTTCTATAAGTTGAGTTGAGAAAGGTAAAGTTGAGTTGTGAAAGCATAGTTGTACTCGGGGAACCTAAAAGAAGCACTAACCCACTCTGCGGAGGTGCCGCTTCTGGCCTTTCTGGATGCTGGGGCAGGAAAATGGCAGTTGGTCTCAGCGAAGCATTCGTGCTTTCTCCCCCTGCAGAATGACCCTCGACTTACCCACAGCTCTTAGAAAATCCATAGTTTTGACCCCAAAGCCTGCCCTTCCTTATACATTAGGTCAACTTATACATGAGTATACAGGGTATGCGTTCTTATTCGTTCTGATATATATCTCCTGGTATTTTTTCTCTAACTCAGGGGTGTCTAGCTGTGCCGAAGGAGGCCTGCTGGCTCTGTAGGTCCTGCAGGTCACGGTGTGGCTGATGTTAATGAGAAGGCTGTGCACTCAGACCTCATCGTCCAGAGCTCTGTAGCCATAAATGTGTGGACACAGCCGTCTCTGAATGCATCAACCTTCCGCTATGTTTTTGGAGGGCTGCTTGCTCTGACATTGCTCTGATGCTGATGGAGTCAGACCTCTGGCTCTTTCCTCCCGCCCAATACGGTTGACGCCTCCTTTCCGAACCCCAGCCTGACTTCTCTTGTCAAAGCAAGCTCCCCTGTGTCTCCTCTGTTCTGCCGGCTGCCCTTGGTGGTCTGTTGCTTGATATGCGGTGTGCTGCATTAATGTTCATGTTTACTAATGACTTAATGCTTCTATGCCCCTTCCCCTCTCTCCTGTCATCTTCCCCCTTTTCTATCTTGTTTTCCTTCCTAGAAGCCTAGGCCCCGGGGCGGCTGCCGACACAGGAGACAAGTGGGCTTTCCTTCCCGTCCTTACACTTAAAAAGCGCTCAAAGCAAACACTCTCTGCATTCTAAAGAGCTCTTCCTCCTTTACCTGCCTGGAGATTGTGGGGCTGAAGAAGCGGCAGGGCAGACTGCCATTGACCACCCTCTTCCTCCTCCTCTTCCTCCGCCTCCTCCTCTTCCTCCCTCCCTCTGCTCTGCCGTGCTTCTTGAAACTGTTCTTAGCGGAACCACAAGTGGGGTTGAAACTGCACTTTGGAAATGTTGGAAGGCCTTATGATTTTCTTTTTCAGAATCACGCTTATTGATTTCACTTTTTAGTTTTGTCATCCATCCTTTTGCTTTCAGAAACCACAGTGACAAAACCCCACCTCTCCTTTTCCTGCTCTGCTTTTATGCTCAGCCTTTGGTTTCGCTCTCTTTCCCTCCTGTGCTTTCTCGGGGAAGGCTTTCCTTGGTGCGCCTTCCTTCGGTGTCTCCACCCATCCGCCCTCTTTTTACATCTCCTTCTGTGTTTTCCATATAAGGGGCTCGGTTTGGTTCTCGCCTCTCCGCCCTCTCCCTCGAGTCAGAACAGGTGTTTCTTCTTTAAACAGAAATTACTCCCTGACTTGCATTGATTTGGACCCAGAATCCAAAAAGAAGGGCAACATTGTCAAAGGATTCTTCAAGAGGGAGGCTGTCACCCTTCCCTTCTAAGCCGAGCACAATAACCTTGATCATCTCGTGGTATTCACATCAAACTTGGAGCTGGCAGGCGGGTGCTGCTGCCTTCATGCAAATTTAATGTGTGCCGAAGTCTGCCTTTGTGGCAGCGGCGTGCCATTCAGATGCAAATTCTTCTTTGGTTGTTGGGGGAAAACATTTTCCCCTTTAAAAAAGGTAGGAAGAGACTGACAAGGAGGGAGGGAGGGATCTGGAAGGAGCACGGAGCCAGCCAGACATCAGACGTGTCAAAATCGCTAATGAAATAATTATCTGACAAGGCTGCAGCCAGAGAGGGAAGGAGCTGGTTCCCTTTGAACTCTTCCTGAGCTAGATGTAGGTTTAGCTTGTCACTTGTGATTTCAACGGCTGTCCCCGATCGGATATAAATTGGCCCCTCTTCACAGCAGGAGCTCTAGCAAAATTTGTCCCAAGACCTAAATTTGGATTTCCTTCACCGCAAGGCCAGCAGGCAGACACCCCCATCCTGTTTCCCCAAGCATAACTCACTTTATGTCTGCTACTTAAAAATGGATGCGTAGGTTTCCGAGAGCAGTGGAGCCAGCTGTGAAGCTGTTGTGCAAATCTGAGTGTTGACAACCAAGGCCTCCTGGCAGGAGACACTGGTTTGTAAGCATAAAGGAGGCCTGCTTCAAGGGAAGGCCTTCCAGCTCTTCCAAATCGACCTTTAAGATTCAATGCACAATTAATGACATGTAGAGGACGCTCGTCCTCTGAGGTTGCTGTGCAAGACAAGGAATACCTATGGCATCTCTTGCTTCTCAAAGAACACAAGCAATTGGCACTTCCATTTCAAATGGTGGGCTGTCTGCAAGACCTCTCTTTAAACCTCAGGACTATGAGCTGCTCCCGTTGTCATAATGGAAGAAGAAGCAATGTCATCCCAGGCTTTTCAATGTGGCTGAGTAGGGCTTTCATGCCAGGATGAAATCCAGTATATGGGATTCCTCATTTGGAAGGCATTCATGTGATTGGAATTGCACAGCTGCCTTTGAACACAGTGTATTTCCCTTGAGAATGTTCTCTGCTTTTCCCCTGCTCAGTTGCACTATGGTTTTTCAATCTGATCAATGGACATATTGATCAGACAGAAATATATAGAGGTCTCCTGTTTCTAGATGTTCTGGGCGGCATCCTTCAATTCCTTTGCATGACCAGTATGGGAGTTAGAATCCAACACATCTGGAAGGCGGCACTAGAGGAGAGGAAAAATCTCTGAGCCCAGAAGAAGATGTTGTGTGTAATGCTAGAGTAGGGCAGCTTCTCTGGTGTTAATACATCAAGCAAGGGAGGCAAGAGATTCATCCCGTCTTTGCTGTCATCAGGTGCAGGGGAGGCACTTTCCTCTCAAAGGCAAGGTTGAGCAAGTCCTCCAAAGTATCATGGAGGTGTCTGGCAGGCTGACTGCAGGTCTATCCGGAGGAAGATGGGATGGGTCGCGTTCAGTAGTTAGACGAGGTCCGTCCTTTCACTTGTGTATGACCGAGGTGGCCTCCATGAAGAGGTGGCATTTGCCTATCATGAGATTCGTAGCCCCCAGTGCTCCAGTTTGGTGTCCTTGCACTGTGCCAAGTCCCCAAGAGATCTCCAACCTTCGTAGAGTTGAGTTTAAGACCCGGGGTGATCCCTGCCTAAATGGCAGGCGTCCCAAATAGTGTTGCTTTTGAATTACTCCAACAAATAGACAACAAAGGGGACACATTTTGGAATGAAGAGGCCTTTCATCCTTTTAATTAGTTTGTTCAAGGAAACATGAGTGTGGTGTTTTGACCTGACACTCGGAGCCTCATTAGTGTCCGGAGGGCGGCCTGGTTGTGCCAGCTTCTTTTGAGCCTCCTGAGTAGTGGCTGCTCTTTGTTATTTTCCCCAGGAAGTTTCCCGTGTATGGAGGGCCCTAGTCATAGTATCTTTCCCATTAACCCCTCCTTCTTTAACCACAAGACTGAGTTGCATCTAACAAAGTCACCTGAACCCAGCTCTCCCTAACCTGGTGCCCCTCAGATGCTTGGAATATGTGTGTGTATGTGTGTGTCTGTGGTTGGTCATCTCTTGATATCAGGGAGTCCCATGCATTTCCTTAGACAAGGAACACTCAGAGGTGGTCCCTCTGAAATAAGTCTACAGAGCCTGATATTCTTTATTGGGCCCTCATTCAAATACCAACCAGACTTTGTTTCCAAGATCAGGTGGGTTGGAATCTCGTGCCTTCAGAGTATTTAGGCAATAGTTTTGGACTACCATTTCCAACATTTCTGACTTCCAGCCATGTTGTCTGGGGCTGTAGTGGCATCCAAGTCCAAAATGCCTTGTTTGCATCCTGATACAACATATTCTAGATCCTGAAATGTTTTTGGCATCTATCTGATTTCTCTGGAGCCAGGCACTGATGAAAACATCTGTATCAGGAGCTGCTGACGGTCAAGTCTTCTTCATGGAAGTTCGTTCTATCCTTTTGTTTTTGTGAATTGCACACCAAGAGGTTGCATGTGTTGCATGTCTTCTCAGACTGTTGTCAGTCTTCCTTGCCGTCTGTGAAGGAGCTGGAAGGAGCATTCTGGGTTTTGTCTCAGGAGGCAGCAATCATGGCTGCCTGACAGAGTTTCATCATCATTGGGAGCTTCAGTCTTCCTGAGTGGTTCATGCCAAGGACTCGCACGAGGATTTGAGTCTCAGGATTGATAAACTGGCCTTGTTGCTGTCAAGGAGGTAGGGCTTTTGGGGAAGCTCTGGCATGCTTTTCTACAGCTCAGGGATTACGTGGCCTTTGGATATCGTTTGGCAAAAGATAGCCATTTGAGTGAAGCATGCTGGAATTGGAGCAAATGAAGCTTGAGATGAAAATAACCCGTTAAGGGTTACAAGCAGCCCCTTCCCTCTTCTATGTAGTTTTGGTCCTGTGCTTCTGAAATTGAACTGTGTCTCTGGGCTTCCTTGTGGGAGTTGTTGACTGGAGGAACTAGCCAAAGGGACTTCCAAGATGAAGACTTTGCACATTTCCCCCTTCCCTTGATCCAGGAGAGAGATACATGAACTCCCATTGATCCATCTTCAAAGCTGGCTCCCCAAACAAAAGTAAGCTCTTTCTCCAAATAGGCACCTTTCAGCGAAAATCTGGCTGACTCAGACATACCCTTCTATCCAGTCTTTTAACTAACAGTGACTTTTAGAAATTGCGTCCAAGTGCTTTGGAAAGCTGGAACTCTTTCTGTTTAGCAAAACCAGGTTTGACCGCTCTAGGGGCCAAGGACCTGCTGTGGTTGATTGCTCACAGAGAAGGGAAGGTTGAGGTTCCACAGGGCAACTTTGAGGCGTCCAGGTGGACTGCTCCGTCAGGGAATGAGCAATGCCATTTTGTCATTGGGCCAAAGAGAAACTTCCCATTTCCCCGATCATCCCACATCCCACTCTTTCTTTCTGTTTAATATTTTGTCTTTATCATATATTATTTCTCCCCTTTTCTTTGAGTTTGCAGAATATGCCTGGGCGGTAACACTCTTGTCTTACTGCAAATTGTAGTACTGAATGCACTTTTATCATGGATGGGGGGGTGGCTTTCTTTTTTGACTGAAATATTATGTGCTTCTCTTGTCTGAGTTCAAAAATGTTGTTTGGATGGGGAAAATGTGAGAGCTTGCATCTTGGCTTCTTAATCTGCCCTTTCTATATAAGTGCAAATGCTCTTCTCAAACCACTTTGCTTGTTTCTTTGTTTCAACATGGACCAATGTGCTTTATTGCTAAGTTGCCTGCAATCATCGCAAGATGCTGCTGGAAGGTTTTGCCAGTCAACTCCTGTCTCCTTTGTATGCAATCCTGTACACTGCTCCTGTACCACTTTGCTGAATAAACCACTAATAAACCTATGTGCTAACCTCTCAGCTGTCTCCCTGTCTTGGCAGAAATGTTTGGGCACGACTGCAAAACCCCCCAACACTCAAACCTTATTAGAAATGTAAATGCCACCAGGTTCTTTTCCCTTGGTTGTGACACTTGAGCCGATCCTTCATTAGGTGCTCCTAATGGCCTAATTGTGAGAAATCAGTGTTACTCCAGTCTGATTGTAGCATGTCTCCAGGCGGATGAAGCTAGGCAGTCCTTTGCAAAGGGAAAGAAGACTCTAAGGGTGGTAGTTTTGCCCAAGCCACTCCTAGCAACACTTGTGCTTCTGTGTGTGTTGGGTCTTTGTGTTTGTGAGAGATGCGGCTGAATAAAGGCCGCTGCTCAATCCCTGATCCCCTGGAAGAGAAGCCTGAGCAGCAAGGGACCCGGCCACTGTGGTGAGTGTTGCGTCTCTTGTGAGGAGATGCTGAGACCAGGCCGTTCCTTGAGCCGGTTTTCTCAGGCAGCAGACATTGAGGACGTGTGTATCCAGCCGTATCTTTTGACCCCATAAATCCGCATCCCTCTTGCAGACAGGAGCGGTCTCCAGATGTCGTTGAGTCTCATTCATTTAGTCATAGAACAGCTGGAGGAAGAAGACGCACTATTGTGCTGCGGTCTGCAGATTGCCAGGCCGGAGGAAGGCTTTCACGAGTCGGGATTTCAGTCCCTCTGAATGTACAAATAAAACAGAAAACCTGGTTCCGGGAGCTTGAAATTCATTCCGAGCTCCTTCTGGGGCAGGGCTTTCATTTGCAAAAAGAGAACCTGGAAGAATTGTTGTTTATTCGTTCAGTCGCTTCCGATTCTTCGTGACCTCATGGACCAGCCCAGCCCAGGGCTCCCTGTTGGCCGTCACCACCCCAGCTCCTTCAGAGTCAAGCCAATCACTTCAAAGGAAGAATTAACCCACATTTTTCCTTCTTGTGACCTTCCTGACTAGATGACTTTGTTCCCGGCACCATTAAAGAGGTTGAGCGCATCTGGCTCTGTGTTCTGCGGCCTTCATGCCCTTCAGCTCAGTCTGAAGAGCTGTCTGGGCACTATCTTCTGACAAAAGAGCCTACCAATACACAGAAGATGATGGGCGGGCGAGCACCCCAAAGCCTCCTGCAAAATGTTGCACCAAATACTGACAAACCTTTAAAACAAACCCAAGGTACACTCCCTCTAGATCAGTTACCACTGAATTATTTTTCCAAATTGTCAAAACAAGCCCTGTTGATCCGGAGAACGTTGCTTGGTTTTCTATTTATTGATTTGTAAGTGTCGGGCCATGTGATTTGGCAATGGATTTTGGTACGGGTTCTGGATAGACAGGGCTTTGTGGGCCCAGGGGCCAAATTCCCCCCTCTGCCTTCCTTGGGAGGCTTGTGGGTAAGGCCTGTCTTTGGTGACAGTTTTGGCTCTCTTCCTTACTCCAGCAGAAACTATCAAAGGTGCCTCTAATTATAAACCATTGTGGAAGAGCCCCTCGAGCCTCTGATGCGAGCTTCCTTCTCCAGAGCATCATGGCTTTAGCCCTTTCTGCTGTCCTTGCCAGGAACTGTAGACTATGCCCACAAACTCTTCCTTCCTCCCGTTCCAAAGGCCTGCCGATGAGCATGTTTTTACTCCTAAAGGGCGGAGTGCCAGCGTTCTGGTTTCATAATCCTGGCCAAAGTGCAGCTTGCCGCGTGGAATGGGCACGAGAGTATGGCACCGTCTTGCCGTTGGAGGTCTGAGCTCTCAATAGAGCAAGATTATATAATGTTAAATCACAGTGTCCATTGGTTGGATGCCTTGGCTTGTGCAACCAAGCCTAAAAATCAGCACTGCCCCTTTGGCCCTTCAGACTGTAGTCCCTTGTCTTGGGCCACAATGCCGGCCCACAAGTCCTGCAGGAGGAGGGGCGGCTAGGTCCCAGTGGGGCCGGATCTCTGAGCAGATCGAAATGGGACTGGACAGGCGGGCCTTTGGGTGGTCCGATGGTCATCTAAGAACTGCTGGCCTCAAAGCCACCTGTCCATTGCAAGAGTGCCCCAAATGACCCCTACTACAATACTACAAAAGTTAGTAGTGTGGTACAAACAAAATCATGTGGCTCCTTAAAGGCCAACAAGTTTATTGTGATCTGACTTTCTGAAATCAAGAATCTTTAGAAAAGAGAATTTCTCTTCTAACTGCATATTAACCATCTGTACATAGGCAGTTCTTGAGTTACAAACATCTGATTTCCACGGGGCTGAGACAACAGGAAGTCAGAGAAATCTGCTCTCCGGAAGGAAGGGAAATCCATTCCTGGAAGAGTTATTATCAAGGGGGAAAAGAGGTCTCCCCGGAAGCTTTCTCTCCAATCTTTGTTTCTACAACAAGCCACATTTTACAAAGTCTAATGATCACAGCGACAGAAAGTGAGGTGGAATCTTCTGGAGAGTGGCACAGACAGCAAAGGAAACACAACAGGAGGATTAAGCCTTCCCTGCCTTCAAAGCTGCATTTCTCTCTGCATTCTTTTCTCTCTTCTCTCTCTGTGTGTGTGTGTGTGTGTAAACCGACCATTGGCCCCTGCTGCCTGCAAGCTGCATTTCTCAGTGCATTCTTTTCCCTCTTTCTAACTTTTTCTTTAAAAAGGCTAAAGCAGTAGTAGGCCAATAATATAATAGAACAGAATAGAATAGAATAACTTTGAATAGAATAACTGCAACCAGCACACACCACAAAACAGGAAGCTTTTACTAAAATGGCGGGAGGGCTCAGCCATCTCCTGAAACTCCAGCACCAGACCAAGACAAAGCTTTTATCAAAGCCTTGGGTCCTCATTCACTCTCAAGCAGGTCCAGAGTTTTTGAAAAACCCCATTAGCCCTTAAAGCTCTTTGAACTTGTTTGAGCCATTTAACATGTTTGGATCATGTTTAAATCATTTACTGGCTGAGACTTAGATGCCCTTCATTGGTTGAATGAATACGAAGAGAGGTGGCTAAGAACCTGTGGGTTCACAATGGATTTGCTCAGTGCACATTTTGGACGTTCATTAATAAAACTAAATATCAGACCTGTAACATGTCATAGAATTGTAGATTCATAGAATCCTAGAGTTGGAAGAGACCTGGTGGCCGTCCAGTCCAACCCCATTCTGCCCAGAAGCAGGAAAATCGCATTCAAAGCATCCCCGACAGATGGCCGTCTAGCCTCTGTTTCAAAGCCTCCAAAGAAGGAACCTCCATTACACTCCAGCGCAGAGAGTTCCACTGCTGAACAGCTCTCACAGTCAGGAAGTTTCTCCCCATGTTCAGGTGGAATCTCCTTTCCTGTAGTTTGATGCTTTTGCCTCCTCTCGGACTTTGTTAGAAGTGGGTCCCACTTGCTTTCTTGGAAGACCCATCCAGAAAGGGGTCTTTTCTCTTTCAGTTTCTCCAGAAACTTCATGGGTGGGAGTCTTGTGCTCTCTCTGCTGGATGCTGGAAATCCGCTTTCGGGCCTTGCTGCTGCTCCCGCCGCGTTCAGGCCTTTCTATTTTTGTTTTTGGCGAGGAATGCAGAGTCATAGTTTGAGGAAGGGCTCGATATTTTAACCTTGGTCCGCTTGACTGCTGCTGTCTGTTCCTCTCAGCAGAAACACAGTGAGATGTCTCCCCGCAGAGAGTTGGGGACGGCAGAAGCCCTGGTTCTACGGCTGGATTATGCGCTGGCTCCTTCCACCCAGCCCTTGGAACACGAGCCTCCGCAGAATTAACCCCTGTGGCCCTTGGTGCCAAAACCCAGCTCTGGAGGGGGGATGCCTCCTCTTCCTGGGACAGTTGGCGCTCCAGGCAGATGCGCAGAGAGGTCTCTTTGGGAGCGGGTGCATCCAGGCTCCCTGGCAAAGGGAAGCGGTCTGGAAGGGCTCAGGGAAGCTCCCCTGTTCATTTGCTGCCTGTTTGCGCATTCTGTGCCTGGAAGGCAACCCCGACCTCTGGCGGCTGTCTCCTGTGGTTTCGAGAGAGAGGGCTTGCCATCCCCTTCCTGCACCTCTGAGGTCAAGGTCAACCACTGGGTTTCGGTGACTGGGCAGGGATTTGGACCCTGGTCTCCCAGTGTCCTGATTTAGAATGTGGGCTGCCACACTGCATTGGCTCCCCAAAAGATTTCTTCAGTGGTGTTTTACCATTGCCTTCCTTTCAGACTGAGAAGGTGGCTTACTCAAGGTCAGAGCAGAGTGCAGTGTAGCCAGTGCTTGCTCTCTCTTTGTCTTTCTGTCTATATATGAGCTTATGCTAGGAAGCTGGAGAGACAATATGCAGAATGGTAAGGTTCAAAAAAGGGTCAAAACATATATTGCTGCTGGTAGAACATCTTAGACAAAAGAGCAGATAGAGAAAAAAAAACCTAACTTGGTAGAAGAGCCCCTGATGCCGACTCTCAGGTCTCCGTGCCAGGCATCTTGAGGCAGAGAGAGGCCTCGTGGTGCTCCCTTCGCAACCAAAGGTAATAACAGACACTAAAGACTTTGGGGAAGAAGAAGGGGAAGTGGACACTTCCTGCAAGTAGGAAGCAAAACACCTTGAGTGACATGGCTCTATAAGGAGAGGGCATCCTCAACCACAGGGTTCCTTCTGTTTGCAATGGCTCTATTCACAAGAGTCGATGCTTCTTCACCTCCAGGGTTTCTGTGGCTGAATGGGTATTTGAACCCTAATCCCACTAGAGTTACATTCCAGCATTCAGGCTACAATGTTACAATACTACAGCACCACATACTGTGGAACCCTGAGATTTGTAGTTTGGGGAAGGACAGAGATGCTCTTCATTGGTCAGAGAGCTTCAGTCCTTTACCAGTCCTGAAATCCCAGGATCCTGCAGGATACAACCATGGCAGTTAACACAGTAGTCGAATGCAATAAATACATGGAGAGGGGTCTTCATCTTAAATCATAACTTCTGCTAACTTGTGAGATGGCTTCTCCTGTTAAGGAGGTGTGGCTGTCAAAGTTTGAGAACTCTTTCCAAGGGATTCAGTTGAATGTTCGTCCACCTTCTGTGCTGTGCAACTGGTCCAGGGCTGACCCAAAACAGGGTGCTGCCTGAGGCAGAATTACAGATGACCTCAAGGTAAGAGGAGAGTAACTCGGTTATTTTGGCAGAAGACCCCACAAGCCCCATACCTTTGAAAGTTAAATACGGAGCACTTCCTGGATGCCAATATCCCTCTGCCTTAGGTATCCACTTCTGCCCGTCTATCTGTCACTTACTGTGTGTATATTTTCCTTTGCTGAGATCAAGCCAGCCTCATTTTGCTTGATGGTGGCACCATGTCTCTTCTCACCCAATAGAATCACTTAAAAACTGAAGGAGAAAGGCTGAGGATAAGTGCTATTAATTGAAATGTGTTGCGAGGCTAGAATCAGGGCTTGTGGTGGATTGAAAAATATGTGAATCCTGGCGAGTGACCGGCTGGATCCATTTCTTGGGGCCCTCCTGCCCTTTTACAGCACCGGCTGCTCTCTGGAGACCCATCCAGGGCTGTTGAGCCACTTCCAGCCTGATCTACGCTTGCAGTTTTGGTGTTGCCCCTTGACCAACTTTTCAGAGCAGGCTTTGGGGATGTTTTTCTTGCCCGCTCTGCCCCCCCCTCCCACCAGCCCATTGTTGCCTTCTGGCCTTGGTCCCTTGGCGTGGAATGGCTGCCCAAGGCCTCCCTTGCCTTAGTAAGCATCGATGGCGGGGGCGGCAAAGGTGCTTTGTGGCCTAATTCTAGCTGGCTTGGCTCCATGTCATGGACTCTTTAATTAGTGCTCAGGAGCCCATCTTGCAGAGGCCGCTGCGATTCTCATTCCCTCTCTCTGTATACACACACACACACACACACACACACACACTGCTTGGTTTGAATCGGACTGCTGGAGGGGTTCCTTTTTTGTCAAAGGAGGGAGAGAGTCCGAGGCTGTGTCTGAGCAGGGAGTAAATATTTCATTTGCAGCTGAGTCTTGGGGACATTTCTGTCCCTGCTGATACAGCAGCAGCTCCTGTCGGGCGGACAGCTCCCCCCCTTCCTTCCATGCCCTTCACTTGAAGTCTGAGGACTATACTTTCTGTTTTGGGAACTCAATGGGTGTCTCGTCATTCATCCTCCCAGGAAGGTAAGGCTGCAATCCCGTCATGTGCCGTAACGCTTTTCAACACTTACAGGGAGGCTGCCAGCCCAGCGTTGTGAATGGATGCTTTCAATTGGGGAGTATGGAATTGGCAAGGAAGGTCTGGTCTTGCCAGCTATTGGATGAAGGGGATGGGGTCCAAGGGGGGCTGGGAGGGGGGACGGTCTTGGTCTTGTTTTGGGCTCAAAGCCCCAGGAGTCCTCAATACCTTTCATGCAGGCTGCCATATCTTTTGGGCAGAAGTTATGTGATGTCAAGATATGTGATGCCAAGATAGGATCAGGACAGTTGGAGATGCCGAGGGCGACAAAAGCAACCTTGTGGTTGAGGTAGAAGTATTCTTTGTCTTACTCTGAGGTACAAAGTCCTGGAAAGGGATTTACATATAGAAATAGTGCATATTTATATACAGAAAGGCAGTTTGGTTTACCCTAAAAGACTATTTATCATCCACCCCTCCAGCTATATATCTACTATCTAAATAGGTTGTATTTTAGGATGTACAGTATATCTATGTTGTTTAATTCGTTTGCTTCAATACCTTTAAAAATACATATAATGCTTCTAATAGTGTTTCCAGAATGTTTTAAACTGTTGGTAGAAGTTAGTCAAGGCCATTTGCAGTTCACATTTTAGCCTCCGCTCCCTTTGTTGACAGAGTTTTTCCTCTGATCCTTTTAAGCCTTGCAGTGGATTGCACCCAGCTTTTGCCGGCTTGAGTCCTCCTGTGTGTTTGGTGGGGCTCTCCCTTGCCTTTGCTCCCCTCCTAAGAAGAGAGGGTCAGGGCAGCCCTGTCGTCCCTTGTCCTGGATGGAGGAGGATGGAGAGAGAGAGAGACAAACAAACAGCAGCTCTTTCTGACCAGGAAGAGAGCAGCTTCTGCCCTGATTTAGATCTTCTGCCGCTAAGACACTCAGGCCTCCTGGGACTCAAGCACTGGCTCACCTGCTGATCAGGCAGGAGGCCTCTGGAGACAGAAAAGGCTCCTTGAGTGAAGAGAGGGGTGGATTGCAACACTGGAAGGAAATCGGGTTGTGGGAGAAAAGGCTCCGAATGTCACGTATTGTCCTGTGGGTGCACATCGTAAAACACCTTGAGCGTAATCACCAAAGAAGTAGCCCAGCTAGTCTCATTACTGCGTGCTGCACCAGGGATGCCATTTATGGTAAATTGATATATTCCTGAATAGCAGAATGAGGTTGGACTGGATAGCCTTTGGCGCCTCTGACAACTCTATGACTCTATTCTCTGATTGTGTATATATTTCCTAATATTTCCAGCAAGTTTTGCTCTTGGTCTTGTAGAGTGCTGCCCTTCAACAAACTCTCTATAGTTGCCTGCGATTGGGTTTCTGCAACAGGATGATCAAGGTGTCACCTGACAAATAGGTTGATCATTACTGCCTCAAATCCATTTAAAAGTATATGACAGCAAGCGTCATTGAGTGTGAAAGCACATGCTCTGCAGTAGAAGGTCCCAGAACCCATCCCTGGCAAATCCGGATTAAGGGATTTCAGTTTGCTGCTTGAGAGCCTGGAAAGATGCTGCCAGTCAGAGTCAATAGCAGTGGCTGGGATGAAAGTCTTCCTGGGTAGAGAAGTTTGTGGGAAGGTCTTCTGCTCCAGAGGCAGAGATTCCCCAAAACTCCTGGGCTCTGGCCTTTTACCGGCTGGTTTTGGCATTTTGATGTCAGCTGAAATGATCAAGAGGGGAGATTTTTGTTTTTCCGGCACTCATTTTGCACAGCAGCACATTTATGACTTTGTGGATAACATGAATGCGATTTTCCTGATTCTTGGCAGAATGGGGTAGGACTGGATGGCCCACGAGGTCTCTTCCAACTCCAGGATTCTAGGATTCGATACTGTCCTGGAAATAATGATCACCTTGGGATTTGGTATTTAACTCCTACTTGATAATACCTGGCATCTAATGTGTGACGCCCATTGGCCACTTTTGGCATAAAAGTACATTTTAAAAGCCTAGTGTTCTGTATTGCCTTTGAAATGGGTGGTGGGGAGACGGATGCTGTTCAGCTTGCAATATTCAGGAACGTCATTTGATTCCTAATATAGTCTAGTTTTTCCCTTGTATTCACCTGTAAGAGTTCTGACTTCTGTCTGTAGGGAATCCTAGCTCGGCTTTTGTAAGGTACGTTTTGTGCGCTGATAACGTAATGTCATCCTTTACATCCAATGGGTGGTAGCAAAGACAGAGGAGATTCATGTCAGATGTAACCCCGAGGAGGAAACGCATTGTAGATGAAGGGGAGCGTGAGCTGTGTTGCGGTGCTGCTTCAGTCTTCTCGGAAAGGGGTTGCCTTCTGAACAGCATGATCCCAGAGGCAGTATTCCGGGGGAAGAGGCAGGGGGAGTGCCCGTCCTGTTCAGCTGGTGGTCTTCTGCCTGAGAGAAGATGAAACCCAGGGAGAGGCAGACTCCCCGTTTGGCCCTTCATTGGGAGGTGGCTCCATTCCTTGAGAACACGGAGGCAGGTGGGGGCCAGCAGAGGAGCTCTCTTTCGAACGAGAAAAGCAAAACTGATTTCCCTGTGAAGGCAGCAGCGTGCCTGGCATCAATAATGCACGCGGGAAATGAGTGATCTATTGAGGGCAGCCCCTTGATGGGCGCACAGCTTTGTTCCCTCCTCTCCAGGGAGTCAGGAGCCCTTTCCCTCTTGCATTCCTCTGCTGGAAGGAATGGGGCTCTTCTGCTGTATGTTGGCACCCTCCCCACACACAGTCGCTATGATTTTTTCCTTCTTGGTTACTGAAGTCCGTTGCAATGTATGTGGCTTTTTCGTCCCTTCATTCTCAGTTTGGGCAAAACCGTTCTCCCCCAGCGTTGGAGCAGTTTGTTCCTAAAGGAACAACAACTCTCAGTGGGCACTGACGCCCCCCCCCCCAGCTGTTTTTCAAACCGATTTCAGCTTCTTTACATGATTTCAGGCTCTGAAGGCAAGGGAGAGGGAACAGTCTCTAATGTGGCGCTTCCTGTTTCCAAGGTTTTGAGCCTCACGTCTTGCGGGCGAGGAGCCATCCTTCCTGTCATGTACCCAAGTGCAGGGATTGAGCTGGGTTTGTGATAGGAAGGGAAGGTGAAGCTTCCATTCTGTTGCCACAGTTTCACGATCCTGGGAGGGGCACAGCTGTCAGGGGCCACTTTGGGGAGCTTGGGGGACTGCTCCCCATCACCACCCAAATGTGTATGGAGGTGAAGGGACATGAGGAGAGCCAGACTGGGGTGGTGTCTTGGCCACAGCTCTGGAGACCAGGAATGTAATCCCTGCTCAGCCATAGAAACAAGCCACACTCTCTCAGCTTCACATGAGGTCAAAGGCCAACCTCTTCTGAATACCTCTTGTCAAGGAAACCCAGTGATAAGTTCATTGTAGGGTTGCCATAAGCTGGAAATGACTTCAAAGGCACACAGCAACAAACAGGGTCACAAAATGGCCCTTGGGGCCACCCGCTGCCTGAACTCCACACTTCTTTACTCCTGCTTTACACTCAAGATTGGCTCAAATGGTGCAGTAACTTTTACTAGGACTGTTAGGACCTTGCAAAATAGACACAAAGAAGCTGCCAGGTATTTGCGTTCTTCCAGAATTCTTGAACAGGCATAATAGAACATGCATGAGAAACCATGTGAATTTATTAGAAATCCAAGTTGTGGCCTGGTGCATGTGGTCTCAGGGTGTGTGTTGGCTGTGCCCCATTTCTACTTTAAGGGATTTGAGCTAAGAAGCAAAGCAGCACCCGAAGGAACTTGGCCCCAGAAGCATCAAGGTGTGGCACTCTCAAAGAAAACCCAGGTGGGAGCAGGAGTTGGGGGATGTTGTAAGGCCCAGAAGAGGCGGGAGTGTTTAAAATGCATATAGACCCCCAGGTAAGGGATTGGCCAGCTTGCTTTTGGAGTATGCCGCTTGCCACCTGAGAACATGGGAAGATGATGCTTTGGAGCTCAGGAGCACCACCCACAAGGTTCACCTGGCAAGAAGAAACTGAAGGTGAGCAGTGTTCCTTGGCCAGATGTGGCAAACAAGGACAAATCAAGAGAGTCCCAAACTTTGGCTGGAGCCCCTCCCTGAGTCCTGCTCCGTCAGACGCAGACAAATCCGGAGGCTCGCCCTTGGCTTGGAAAAAACCCTCCAGACAGCGGCTGCTGCTCTTCATGTCGGCAGAGCCGCCTCGTCCGCCAAAGTCTCCTGACAGCTCTGGAAATGTCAGCTCTCGTTAGCATCAATTAAGAAAAGGGGTGAGAGACTGCCTTTGCAAGGAGGGCGCCCATGCTTTTGGCTTTTTGTGTTCTAAATATATATATGTGGGAAAGTGTGAAAAGCCTGTTTGGCAGAGGCTGTCCAGCTTCCTCTCAAGGCCCTGCGAGAGACAAGAAACTTGGGTTTTTTTCTGCAGACTGAAATCTTGCTGGATGGTGCCTTTGATGATGGGAAATGATTCAAATGGCAGATCTTCGTCTGAAGGTGTTTGCTGGACAAATCGTGACATGATGAGAAAGGGACAAGAGGGATGATCCAGAGAGGAGAGCCGGATGCCAGGGATATGATGGGCCAAGACTGGGAGACCAGGGTTCAAATCTCTGTTTGGCCATGCACCCCACTGGTTGGTCTTGGGCAAATTACATTCTCTCCATCTCAGAAGAATGCCCTGGCCAGTTTCCTCCGAATAATAAACCTGGCCTGTAAATCCCTACAGTAATGGTGTCATAAGGGTTGGAATTGACCTGAAGGCACATGACCACAATAACGTGAATAATTTTATTTTTATTTATTTATTTATAAATTCGATTTGGTAGACCGCTCTCTCTGGAGCCCAGAGCGGTTTACAGCATAAAATCAATAAAACATCAGTAAACAGATAAAAGACGTATACCCAAAAGCCCCCCTCCCCACAAATGATCCCGGCAAGCAATAATACGCAGAGGCAATACATGGCAGGACGGTATGTTGGCAGCTGGCAACTAAGGAGGCATCAGTTGGGACCAAATGCCTGCCTGTATAGCCAAGTCTTCACAGACTTGCGGAAGGCCAACAAACCCCGTAGTGCTCGTATCTCCTCCGGCAGAGAATTCCAGAGGGTCGGAGCGGCCACTGTAAATGCTCTCTGCCGGGTGCTCGACAGCCTACAGATCTTAATACTAGGGACCTCTAGTAGATTAAGCCCTCTGAGCGCAGTGATCTTCTGGGTTTGTATGGGGTAAGACGCTCCCTCAAGTACACTGGCCCCAAACCATATAAGGCCTTGAAAGTTAGAACTAACACCTTGAAGGAGACCCGGAATTCGATGGGAAGCCAGTGCAGTGCACGCAGGAGTGGGGTCACATGCGCAGATCTTGGGGCTCCCGACAGCAGGCGCGCTGCTGCGTTCTGCACCAGCTTAAGTTTCCGGATCACCGACAAGGGTAGGCCAATGTACAGCGATTACAGTAATCAAGCCTCGAGATGACCGTGGCTTGGATCACCGTGGCCAGGTCGCAGCGGGAGAGGTAAGGAGCCAGACGTTTCGCCTGCCGCAGATGGTAAAACGCTGTCTTGCAAGCGCAGGCAATCTGCGCTTCCATCGACAGTTGGGTGTCTAGCTGGACCCCAAGGCTCTTAACTAGGGGCTGTGGGCGAAGTGCCACACCATCAAACGTCGGCAACTGGGTCTCTACCCCCGGGCGGCCCAGCCACAAGATCTCCGTCTTCGCCGGGTTCACCTTCAACTTACTGGCTCGCAGCCATCCAGTTACGGCTTCTAGGCAGAGATGGAAATTATCGGGTACAGATTCCACCCCAGGGTCCATCCTCAGAATGAGCTGGGTGTCATCAGCGTACTGGTGACATTCCAGCCCAAAACTCCGTACCAATTGGGCGAGTGGTCGCATGTAGATGTTAAATAACAGCGGGGAGAGAATGGCCCCTGAGGAACTCCACAATGTAAGGGGGAGCCCTCGGAGACCACCCCTCCCCACTTCACTCGCTGCAGGCGGTTTTGGAGGAAGGAGGACAGCCAGTTGAGGGCTGTCCCCCTCACCCCCGCCACCGCGAGGCGGTGTGTCAAAAGTTGGTAATCGACAGTATCAAACGCTGCCGTGAGGTCCAATAACACGAGCAGCGCCGATCCGCCTCGATCCAAGTGGCAACGGAGTAGGTCTGTGATGGAGACCAGGACGGTCTCTGTCCCATGGCCTGAACGGAAGCCGGACTGGAAGGGGTCAAGCCAGGTTGCATCATCCAGGAATGTCTGCAGCTGGTCCATTGCTGCCCTCTCAATTACCTTGCCCAGGTACGGTAAATTGGACACTGGGCGGTAATTGGGGGAGCCGCGGGATCTAACCCGGGCTTCTTCAGCAATGGACTAACCACCGCCTCTTTTAACTCCTCTGAAAAGCTCCTTGCTCAAGGGAGCAGTTGACTATATTCAACAGAGGGCCTCGTAACCCCTCCACGCAAGCTCGAATCAGTGTGGAGGGGCACGGGTCGAGGGAGCAGGTGGTTGGTCGAAGAGCTGCGACAATCTTGTCAACATCCTCTGCGTCCAGTGGCCGAAACCGGTCGAAGGTGGACCCGGCGGAGGGCCACGGAGTCTCAAGCTCCTGTACTGTATCAACCGTGGCGGGGAGGTCCCGGCGGAGCATCGCAATCTTGTCTGCGAAATGATTCTGGAACGCCTCGGCGGAAAGGGCCCGATCATCATTTTTGGGATGGTAGGGACCATCGTCAACTGCCGAATTATCCTGAACAATTGGGCCGGGCGTGAATCTGCAGACGCTATCAAGGAGGCATAATGAGAATTTTTCGCCTCCTTGACCGCATGCTCATAAGCCTCACTAAAAAGCTTATAAGCTGATTGCGAAGGCCCGTCACGGAGCTTCCTCCACATGCGCTCCAGCCGTCTCTTCTCCCGCTTCATGGTTCTAAGATCTTTGGTGAACCATGGAGAGCATCGCTGGCGGGGTTTGAGAGGGCGCTTAGGGGCAATCTCGTCGAGAGCCGTGGATAACTTACAGTTCCAGGTGGTGACTAGCTCCTCGAGCGAGACGCTGACAGGCTCCAAATCCCTCAGGGCATTCAGGAACCTGGTTGGTTCCATAAGTCCCTTTGGGCGAACCCAAATTGGTTCGGCACCCTTGCCGGGGGGTGGTGGCGTCTCAACCCGGACTCTTAGAGCACAGTGATCCGACCATGGCACCTCGGTTACAGAGGTGACGGACACTTGGACACCTGCATAGAAGATCAGATCGAGAGTGTGTCCAGCCCGATGTGTGGGGCCCGAGTTTAAGAGGGAGAGGCCCAGTGCCGCCATGGTCGACACAAGGTCCCCCGCTGCAGATGGAAGGGAGGCTGTGTCGGCGTGGACATTGAAGTCCCCCAGAACTATAAGTCTGGGGAACCTCAATGCCCACTCAGCCACAGTCTCCAGCAGCAGGGAGAGACTCCTCGCTGGTGCGCTAGGTGCTCGGTACACCAGCAAGAAGGCTACACTCTCCGGGGCTCCCCACATCAGGCCGACACTTTCAATCCCGTCTGTTTCCAGTGCAGGGACCGCTCTAAGATGTAACAGGTCACGGGAGAGGATAGCCACTCCCCCTCCCCGCCTCCCATTCCTATTCTGGTGAGTAACGACATAATCAGGGTATGCTAGCTCGTGCAGGCAGGTTTCATCGCCATCGTTGATCCAGGTTTCGGTTATGCAGCAGAGATCCACTCGCTGCTCTAAAAAGAAATCCTTGAGAGTAGCAGTTTTGTTCCTAACAGAGCGCGCGTTAACTAACACCAGAGAGGAAGGGGAGGAAATTGGAAGCCTGTCACCAGCGTACTTCGGGATAGGACGCAGGTCAGAGGTACGTCGAGTCTCACAGTGACTCAGCGTACCTCTCGCTTTTGGCCTGCGCCTAATGCTGTATTTCCCCATCCCAGAGATCACTGCAATGGGGGCTTCTACTGTGTCAGTAGAAGGTCTTGCGGGCTTAATTTGCGGCACACCCCCCGAAAAGGGAGATCAGGGGGGGCCGATAGACCACTAGAGCTTAGCGCACATGGCGCACGTGGTTGATTTGCAGCCTTCACATTTCCTCTGGCCAAAAAGGCTGCCCCCCAAAAGGTCCTGGACTTATAGCCCTGTTTCTGTCTGTGAGGACCTTGCTGGCTCTTTCTTAACGGTTTAGTGTCCGTTGTGGTAAGTCTTAGGCCCTCCTTAGGCTTGTCGTTGTTGGTTGATGGTGGGGCTGCCAAGCCACCATCAGAGATTCTCTCAGGGACTGAGTGGTCCAGCGCGAGAGAATCAGACATCGGCCTTAGTCCTAGTGAGTTCTGGTTGGGGTAGGCTGGAATGGATCTCCCTCCACTGCCTTCAATCCCCTCTGGTGGAGAGGGGTTAGATGCATTTTGGGCCCCATCAGACTCCAGGTCCTGGGGGTGGTCTGCCCGGTGGGTTGGGAGTGGCAGCAGTTCAGGTCCTAGGGGGGCGGTTGTAATAGACAGACCACCCTGGGGGGGGATCAGTAGGCTGGTCGTCCCGGGGGCAGTCAGCAAAGGGCAGATTAGTCACCTCTGCCAGCCTACCCATCAAGACGTCCTGGGGGTGGTCAACAAGGGGCAGACTGGAGAGAGCATGGCGGAATGGTGGGGATATCAGACCTGGACTCTGGGATGCCAAGGTTCAAAACTATGCTCAGGTATGGAAATTCACTGGATGACTGCGGTGAAATCTCACACCATATCAGCTTCAGAGGAAGGCAAAAGCAAGCCCCCTCTGAGAAATCTTGCCAAGGAAGCTTTGGGATAGGTTTGGCTTAGGAGCCCCATAAATCAGAAATGATTGCAACAACAAATATGAAGATGAATAAAGATGCTGGTTTTCGTCTTCCTGTGGGGGAAAAATGAATGTTCTTCTGCAGTCTTCTCTTTGTATCTGTGGAAGATCACACAAGACTCTTTCTCGTCAGGCTTTCCAAGTGCCCTCAATCCCATTTTTTGGACTTGATGAATATTCTTCCCATCCTTCCCAAGCTATAAGTTACAGAAGTATGGGGAGTGATTTGAAGGGCTCAAATGCTACGTGATTCAGGAGACATAATAGAGTTTGATGATGGGTATGGAAAGGTAGACAGGCTAAATGTTTTGGAGAGCTTTCCAAGATTGTGATGGAGTTTAGGGAGCAGAAAGGAGGGCTGAAGAAACTACCTCCGCTCTCCTTGGTCATTCATGGCCAAACCGATGGACCTTTCTGGTAGGTTGAGTTTGCCTGTTGGCATCAGATCAGACAAGGCAATGTTAGACTAGATAGGTCTTGGGTATGATGCTCTGACATCCTGCCATGGTTAGGTAGACAGATCAATCCCCTTGGATTTGTGGACTTCAAGGGGCTGAGAAGGCTTGGTATTGCATCCTCCCTGGTGCTATTTATAGCAAACCAGAGAGAGACTTCATTGAATCATCTTTGCTGGATGATTAGGCCCGTCTTTTGTTAAAATAAGATGTCTTCCATCCAGCACAGAGAGCGATCACTTTCATGTTGCAGGAATTTTTGGAAGTGGTGTAGAAGAACACATCCCATGCCTTAAACTGTCGTAATGTTATGAGTGCGGTAAGATGTGTCCCTCGCGGCATTACACTCTTCCAGCATCGCATGATTTTCTAGAAGAATGCCAGCACACCCTTTGAAATTGCTCCTTTGTGCGACCTCCAGTTTATGGCCCGAGGTCTGGTTGCTTGTCACACATTTCTCCTGCTGAAGATTCATATTCTCCTCTTTTCCTCCCCCTCTTCCTCCCCCATTTCCCAGTCTGCATTACCAACTGGGGAAACAGCAAGTGTCTCATTCCTTTTAAATGGAAGCTTCCCGATACAAGGATTTTCAAATCCCAAAGCGCCAAGTCTCTTGCCCATCTCATATTATGCAAATTCACCATTTTTTGCTTTGATGTCCCTCATTTCATCTTATTTGGGTACGTTCTGGAATTAATGGCCTTGCCCAAACACATGGCCGGTGGGGGAGATCTATTTCTGCCACCGCTTCCTGTGCAGCATGTGAATTTGCAGCCTGTTTTTTTTCTTTTGCCGGTGGGACTGGGGAAGAGGAAACTAGGTCAGTGGCGTGTGTGCGCTTCAGAGCGAGCGAATGTGAGAGAGAGGGAGAGAGAGCGCAAGCGAGTATAGGCTGAGAAATGGGATATAATCTCGGCATTAAACAAACCGACTGTCGTGCTGCAGGGGTTTTGCTATTTTAAGCACTCATCTCCATGATTGCCACCGTTCAGGGCAGAGCAAACATATATTTGCAAAGAGCATGTCGGCGCTTTTGTGCTCAAATCGCCAGCTCTTTTCTGGTGATTGCTTCTCAATGGCACCAGTTTAGCAGGCACAATTCTGTCCTTCCCTGGTCTGGAGGGGAGCCATTGGGGGGCAACACAAGCGTCTTGGAAAAGCAGGAGTCAAACAGGAGGACTCAGGCATCCATATGGTAGCAATGTATCTCCCATGCATAAGGCAGAGGCTGGGGTATTTCTGTGGATGCAACTCCTATAAACCCTCACTGTTGGAGGACCGTATGGCCCTTACCCAAGGAGGCCTCAGAGGGTGATAGAGCTGGAAGAAACCCCAACTCCCAACCAAGTCATTTTGTCAAGGTCAGCTCCTACTTGAAGTATTGAAAGCTTTTACATACTTGGTGGTCCTTGCAGGTACCCAACAAGATGGTGTAGCATCCTCCTCCCAGGCTGTAAATGGGAGGGTTGAAACCAAGCGACTGTGGAAGGGTTCCAAAGGGGTGATTCTCTTTTTGTTAACCTTCACAGCCATAGCTCCATTTGTTTTATTGCCTGTTCTGCTAAATTGTTCAATTGTTTTATGTTTTTAATCTTTGTTTTATGCCTGTGCCTCTGCATAGAAGCCTCAATAATAAATAAATAAATAAATAAATAGATGGAAATCTTCTGGCCCCTGATAGTGCTCCAGAGTTCCATTCAACTTGGAGCAAGTGTGGGAGGAGATGCAATGAAATCCAGCGTGGGTTCAGGGACCTCCATAGCATCCAATGGGCCTTCTTTGGGCACTGATTGGAACACATATCTCTCTAGTCGGAGTCCAAACATGCTCCTCCTCTCTAGTGGTTTGCCTTTGGTTGTTCTCGCCATGAAAGATAGTGTTACCTGTGAGCTGCCTATCCTGCATGCCCAACATCCCCAAATGCTCTCCAGCCCTGTGTGCCATGGGTTTAGCTTCAGAATGCTTAAGCATTCAGCATAGGGACGAGGAACTGTGAATGTGAATTTGTTGTATGGCTGGACATTCTGGAGTGGCCATTTCCGAGGAGGTTGACCCATTTGAGGGGTGAATGGGGAGATGGAAGGAGCAAGTGGAAAGCATCTAGAGATTTGTGTGCCTTCCGCCTCTTGCTGCTTTCTCCACAGAATAAATAACGGCTCTCTCCTGCTGGCCTTGTTATCTCTCTGGCTCCAGGATTTCACGGTTTGGCACTGAGCAAAGCAGCCGCCGTTTGAGTGACCTGAGGAAATGTTGGCAAGAGAGTTCTTCTGAGTGGCTGACATTTAGTTAGAAATAACACTCAACAAGCTTGAGGTCTAAATGCTGACATCTCAGGAGAGCTGTTGCCTGTGTGTTGCCTTAGTGCCCGTGTTCCTCGCTCCTTGGCCCCTTCATGTCCCTCAGAACTGTGGAAGTGGGGTGAGAAGACACATATGGGCACTCGGAGCGGGTTCTGTCTCCTTCCAAGATGTCACCTTGTCCTTCTGAGCTGCCAAAGGAAAGAGTGGGTGAAAGGAATTACTCATGGAATCAAAACTTTTGTTGGCTTTATTAGCCCGTATGCTATTATAAGCAGAACAGTCTGAAGCAAATAGCTGATTGCTTTCAAAGCCACATGGCTGGTTGTTTTGACTACTAAACATGCACCCTTCACCTTCTTGGTCTTTCTTCTGTCCCGTATGTGAGTCTGCAACTTGGGTGGCTGCCATTTGGAAGCAGAGATGCCTTCCAGGCCCCACTTGTTTTGTCCAGGGAACGAGTCCTATCATTCCAGATACTCCTGTCTGCCTCTTGACTGTGCTGCATTTCCCCTTCTGCAACATCTGCTCCATTATCCCCAAGTTGAGCAGTATTTTGGGAAAAGAAGGTGTTGAGTAGCCTTGTCCAGCCTTGTCTCCTCTTCATCCAGGTTAGTGACCACCTCTGGCAGGTGGAGTGCTCTTTTCCAGGGCAATCCATATGGGAGATCCTTATCTCCAGCCTGGCAAGATTATGAGGCTGGCGCTCTTTGAGAACGCTCCCCATGGTGTCCATCTGTATGCAAGAACCGTTCTTAGTTTTGCATGGAGCCATCCCATTGGCACCCAGGGCTATTTTGAGGATAACATATAATGGCATGCAGCTCGCCTTCAGCTCCAGAGCATTTGTGATGTGGATTTGCAGGAACATGGCTTTCTGGTTAGATGGATTAACTGTTTTCTTTCTCAATTGGCTTATATGGCTACGCTGAACCCTGCAAAGGAGATGATAAAGCGAGGGAATAAACTCCACGGCTAGTCTTTGTGAAGGGTGAATGTGTGCGTGATTGGTTTTTTATTTTGTTGGCGGGGAGGGGGGGTCTTGTTATTCAACCCCCAAGGCAGGCAATACTTGGACCTCTAAGCCCTATTTCGAGTCCTGAAAATGGCTTCATCTGTGACATTTCCCAGCATCTGGAGACTTCCGTTCTGCTTAAAGTGGCATCACAAATGGACCAAATGCCTAAATTTTCCGTTCTAGATGATACTGTCCTTCTTGGTCTCCATCTGTTCGGAAGCAAGTTTTGCACTATTGTGCCTCAAGATCAGGGGAACAGAGGAAACATTCCTCAAGCTGATCTGTGGATATATTTTTGGGCTGGATAGTGGGGAGGAGTGTCTTCCAATTATTGCTTCCCATGGATTTGTTTAACTGGGTTACTGGTGTGTAAGGGCTGGGCCTGTGCTGGGGGTATATTTGGACAGTGGGAAGAAATAAACAAAGAAGCAAGCTTTTATCAATATATATCCTTTTTGGGCATTGAGGCAGCTTACACATTAGAATGATTACACGTCAACGTTAAACATGAATTCAATAGGCCGTGGTATCCTCTGAAATTTGCTTCCAGAGCACACTTTGTTACTGCTTTCATTGCTAAATACTGAGATTTGTAGTTTGGGAAGACACTAGAGCTGGCTTGTATACTTTGTGAGACTACAAATCTCATAGGATGGAGCAGTAGCAGTTAATGTGGGGGTCAGAAGGCTATCATGGCAGTGTGTAAGAGACACAAGTTTGTATTTGTACAGCATGTGTACACTTTAGAGCAGGGGTGCTCATTACGGTGATCGGGAGCACCTAGGTGATCTTCGGCCCTCTTCCAGGTGATCTTTGGGCCTCACCAGCCGGATGGCGCACTCCTGCAATGTGCACATACGTGCGCTCCCGCCGCCGCCTTCGCGGGGCTTTTGCCAAAATGAGGCTTTAGTGGGCGGGCCCTGGCGCTCATCTTGCCACGCACGGTGTGGTGACATGACCGCCCATTGGTTGCTGCTGGGGGGGGGGGGGAGCAAGGCGAAGGCACGCGCACGGATAGGATGCGAGACTGTGGGAGGGATGGAGGGAATGTGTGTGTGTGTGAGAGAGAGAGTCAAGGAGAGAAGAAAGAAATCCGGAGAACTTTTTTGGATCCTTTTGGCAGGCAGGCGGGCGCTGGAAGGAGTGAGGGGGAGAGAGAAAGAAGCGAAGGAGGCCGGGCAAAGTGGGGCAAAGCCAAGCAAGCCCCGCCGCAAACCCTGCTGCTGCCCTCGGGACTCCCATTCCAAGCCGAGACCTGGGCGTTGGGCTGTGTAGGGCTGCTTTCCTTCCTTGGTTGGGGGCAAGGAAGGAGGGCTCCGCCGTGTTCCTGGGGCTGAACCCGAGGAGAAGGGGGCTGCGGGGATGGAGACTCCACTTGTTGCTGCTGCTTGTGCCCTTGCCGCCTTTCTCCGCCTAGCCCTCCCTCGCCCTCGAAGGAGAAAGGCGGCGAGGGATGGGGACTTCCTGCTTCGCGAAAGCACGCAGCAGGAAGGAGGAAGGCAACGAAGACATTAAGAGAGAGAGCGCGCGCAGGCAAGGAGGATCCCCTTCCCGGGTGCGCGCAGCGGTGAGTTCATGGGCAGGCAAGAAAGAAGCCCCACGCGGACAAAAAGCTGCAGTAGGAGCATGCGCAAGCGCGTGCGCGCTCACGCTCACATGCACAACATGTGATCTTTTCACCTTGATTGTTCATATAGTAGCTCGCATGATGAAAAAGTGTGGGCACCCCTGCTTTAGAGCAAATGTAGACACCAGCCAGTTCCACATTGAAAGAAAAGGTGGATTTTGGTGGGATTTGTGAAGTGGAAACTTCCCAATGGCTTCGGTCACCACCCTTCAGCTTCTGTTCATCTGAATGGGTGGCTTGTGGGCACCTGATGCCCTGGTGTTTTGGGAGGCCTTGGATTCTTGTGAATCTGTGGCTCGTTGTGACTCAGGAATCTTTCCTGGTTTTGCTGGCAAGAAGCAGGGTGGATCAGAAGAAAACCTACCCCCCTCCCGCTCATATCAATTTGATGGGAGCCTAAGACATAGCCCAGCGTTGTTCAGCTCAACTATGGAGCAAAGGCAGACAGCGCTTCATTAGCTCTGGTTAGCTCTGCTGCCCAAGGCGGGAGGAGCGATTTGGCATCACTGCTGCCTGTTTTTCCGCTGGTGCAAGAAACCGATTATAAATCCACCGTCCAAGCAGAGGCCTGGGGAGCGTCTGAGGAAAGCGGTTTTATATTTAGCAGTCCTTCAACAGAGTGCCTCTTCCACTTCTCCCCTTCCTTGCTGTGCTTGCACGGCTTTCCCCTCCCCTCTTTCTGCTTCCCAGAATGCCTTCTGCTCCAGGGAATTTCCCCCTCCTGCGGTTTCCTGTAATCCGCTTGAACCTTACAGATGCTTTTACATGTTGGAGAAAGAAACTGGCTCCCAGCAGTACTTGCAGTGCGCAGCGGGGTTTGCGACAGGCTTCTGAGGGCAGAGATGCAGGAAAGGTGGTCGGTGCAAAGAGAGAGGAGCACCGAGATGCAGAACCACAAACATGGCAGACCTGTCGTTTATGGTTGGACAGGTTTAGCCTGTGAAGGGCCAAACAGCAGCTGGACAGGTCTACTTGAAAACAGTCCACGTGAAAGGGATTTAGGAATGTTAGTAGGCCACAAGCTGAATACAGTAATGCAGCATCTAAACAAGCTAATGTGATTCAAGGATGCGCCAATAGGATTGTAGCCTCGAGGAAGTCATAGTCCCACTTTCTTCTGCTTTGGTCAAACCTTCTCACTGGAATAGTAACCCTGTGCCCAGAGAAGGGCCCCACAAGTCCAGAAGAGATGGACAAGGGGGAAGGTGTCCAAAAATGATCAAAGGTTTGGAAGCCAAGCTCTGTGAAGGACGGTTAAGGGAGCTTCGGATGTTTAGCTTGGAGAAGAGAAGGTTGAAAGGGAATATTGGAGCCATGTCTAAATCTTTGAAGAGGTGTCCCATTGGGGAGGAATAAAGCTTGTTTCCCATTGGTCCAGAGACTGGGACACAATAGAGCCATGGATTCAAATGGCAGGGAAGGAGATTCCACCTGAATATTAGGGGAAATGTCCTGCTGGTCAGAGTGGCATATGCTCCCCAGAAGTCTTCCATCTTGTCAGTCTGCAAATGTCTTGTTCTGTGCATTCAGCTTCATTGTGGAAGAAGGAATGTGTTTGGGACTCTTTCATAGGCTTCCATGCCCAACCCATGAAGGTCCAGCAAAGCATTCAGACCTATGGGGATAGCATGGGAGGGAGAGGCATGCATGACCCCTTTGCTCTTGGGTTCTGCCTCTGAAGAAATGACTCAGGGCGACACGCACTGAGCCTGTTTGCAGTCTGGACTAATACAGATGGTTCATATGCAGCTCTCCCTGATCTCATTTTTCCCATTGAAGTCTTGAAGGAGTTGAGAAGGGTTGATTCCTCTTTTGTTAACACACACAGAGAAATGTTCTGCTAAGGTTCCCAGGTTTCCTTTGGAGAATTGGTGTCAGTCTGAGGTGCTGATTTATGCCGTTTGGTTCTGCCAGCTCTCAGGGTTTACTAGCATTTTTTTTTGGACATTCTTGATCCCAACATCACTCTCCAAATCAGACTCTTGGCTCTCTGGTTTAAAGAAACCTTCGAGGATTTATGGGAAGCTCTTCAGGCTGAGCTCCAGAAACCAGGCAGGAAAAAGGCCTTCGTCTCAGTTTTGGGGATACGGAGTCGAATGCTGTCATCTTGGGAGTCGAGGAATTTGGAAGCTCTGCAGATTTCTCTGATGGAAGAATAGCTTCTCATCATCTTGAAACAGAAGGCAGGCAAAGATACCCCCCCCCCACCCGTGTGTTAAGTTTACATCAGTGTTTCTCAACCAGTGTGCCATGAGCGATCATCAGGTGTGCCGCGAGAAAAGCTCTCTGCCCCCCTTCCTTCCCCCCCTCCTCCTGCTGAACTCCTGCTGCTTGGGGGGGGAGGAGGAAGGGCCGGGCGGCCGTTTCCCCAGCCAGCCTCCAATCCGCCATGACTCCCACCATGACTCTCGCCCCTTGCTCGTTGAAGGGGAGGAGGACCCCGCCCACTGAAGCCCGTCCACCGCTCATGCTCCTCCTCTGTGGGAGAGCTGAAGCCGGGGAGGGGCAGGGCATGGTGCCCCCGGCTTCAGCGCTCACCCAGCTGTGCCAGCCTTGAGGGGGCAGTGGCAGAGCCAGCACAATGCAGGCTTGGCACTGCCCCCTCAAGGCTGGCGAAGCTGTGGGAGAACTGAAGCCGGGGGAGGGGGCGGGGCATGGCACAGCCTGGGTCCTCCCCTCCCCAGCCTCGGCACTCCCAGCAGCTGCTCCCAGCAGGCCACCATCCCCAGCTGTTGTTTACAGTGTTAGAGTGTCATTTTGTGTCATTTTGGTTGGTGGTGTGCCCCCGGATTTTTTTAATGTTAAAAGTGTGCCGCAGCTCAAAAAAGGTTGGGAAACACTGGTTTACATGACTCCCGTCTTAAAGCTCACAGTGACACTTAACTGTGGTCTGACACAAAGGGAACAATAGAAGATCCCTCTTCAAGTGCTTGTTTTGGCAACTATACAGGTGTGCAATCGCCACTCTTGCTTTATAATAATAATAATAATAATAATAATAATATATTTATACCCCGCCACTATCTCCCCAAGGAGGCTCGGGGCAGCTTACATGAGGCCAAGCCCAATGACACATGATAAAACAACACAACAGCAAATAATAAAAAATACAATCAATTCCGCCTTAATTACCTTCAGAAGGGTTTCTTATCCATTCCTGACTTAAACCCCCTGCATATATCACTAGCAGGCAATTACCACTTTTTATGCACATAAATTATTTTCCCACCCAGTGAAAAAGATGGCAGTAAATCTTGGAGTTGGCAAATCCTGTCCAAAGCTAAGCATTTTGACAGGGAAGGAAGCTGAATTGGGGTCTGGCAAATGCAGCCAGATAGGCTTTCAAATGCATAAAATATCCATGTTAATGTCTTCTAGTGATTGGTGCATGAACCTTGCTGCACACTCTTTGGTGTCTTCCTGGAGGTAAAGTGTGGTAAGACCTTGCAGCCCCTTTGAAATGGCCGTGTCCTCTTTTATCCAACCTGGGTCTGTCAAGTAGTGTGGAAAGATAGTTTATTGGTTTCCAGAGGATGCTGTGCTCCTCGCTGAAGAGTGGCAACCGTAACCCTTTCTTGCTGGAAATGTCCCACTGGGGAGGCTTTGAACCGAGCTCAGAAGAGAGCATCACCGTGTTTTAAAAGTTGAATGAAGTTGGGCTCAGAGGAAGAGTGATTTGGATATCGAGATACCAGGACTCGGCCCTCCCTTGCTGTCATCTGCTTTTTGGGGGAGCAACTCCCTGGGAGCTGACTCCCCCTCTGGTCTCCCAGGGCTGGCTGCATCCCCCGGGACGTCCTTCCCAAAATGGCATCAAGAAGCAATGTTGCGTCGCTTCCAGTCATCCTCTCGAGAAGGACACCAACCAAAATAGAGGTGTCTAGAACAGCTGGAGGGGAGGAACCTTCCTCTGCATTGCAAAGGGTGCTTTTGCCTCTTTGGGGGATTTCTGCCATTTTCAGCTCACAATGTCTGACAAGTATGTCAAAAATAATTAAGATAAATGAATAGAGTTTGGGGTGATTGGCAGGGGTACTTTAGGGCCCGTGAAAGTGGGGGCCGCATGCAGACTGAAGCCCTCACTTTGCCTTCCATGGGCCAGGAAGATGGGAAGCTTCTCAACCTGTGGATAAATCTTTAACCTGTCAGTTACCAGAGCTAGATATTTAGCAGAAATGGAAATAGGGCAGGTTTCTACTTGGCTGGGAAGCGCAGTGAGCAAGACTGGGCAGCCTCCCTTCTTAGTCTTTGTGGGCTCTTAGGACAGGATCTTCGGGCTCACTCCCCAGCAGCCTTCTTGGTTCCCCTTAATGTGCTTGATGACAAGGAGTCTTTCCAAAGGCAGTGATATGTGGTGTGGTGGGCTCATACAGAGTGAAGGAGGAGCCCAAGCGTCTCCTTGAAGCCAAGGCAGGGGCCAGCACCAGAACCGGGGGCATTTGGGTTGTGGCCCCAGTGTGTGCGCATTTGCATCTTAACCCAAAGAGTGGTCTGAGAGACAGACGTTGTGGCATGGAGTAGAGCAGTACAACCAGAGAGAGGGTGCAGGTTAGGGTTTTGCCCTCCCTTCTGCTCGAGATCCCCGTGTACAACTGGGGGCCACTGTGTGATACAGAATGCTGGACTAGATGGGCTGAGGTCCGATTCAGCATGGCTCTTCTTATGTTCTTATGTTAGGGTCTGTCGGAAGGGGAAATGGCCAGAGGCCTCGGCAGAAGCCCTGAAGCAAGAAGGAAGCTTCTGGGTAACTGACAGACGTGTGCTAGGAGCAGCAAGGGATCGGTGAGGCTCTGGTAGGGTTGAGGAGCCACAGGAGAGTCAGAAAAAGGAGAGGTAGAGTAATGAGGTTACAAACATCGCAAGGTTGACTCCTGGAGAACTAGTGGAGATGAAGAACAAAGGCAGAGAAAGAAAGCAAGAAGGCCGGAGCTGGGCAGAAGAGAAGCAAGGCAGCTGACCTGGGCATAAAGGGGAGCTTGTCCGTTGAAGCCAACCGGCAGCTGCACCTCCCTCCCCCAAGCCAGTGCCCAAAGCAAGCCCTGGTCAGCCATGGAGCCGTTTCTCTCGCTGAGGCCTCAAACACAGCCCTCTTTGTTTGCTCCTCTTGGCCTATTTACATGATGAGCTTTCTGTCATTGGCTGGTGCTATCACTGGAGAGCGCAGGACCCACTTCCTGGCCGTGGGTTACCTGTCACGTACGCCCAGGCGCTAGAACCAACAGCTTCCTCACCGAGTTCTCCTCTGAGGGCAGGGAAATCCAGTTATCCAGTTAGGGATCAGAATGACATGCGGTGCTGAAAGAGCCGATTATCTTCAGGCACATCTCAGTTTTAAGACCAGCAAGGTAAGGCAGCCAGGTTGAGAAGCCCTGCAGCAAGGCCAGGGGCCACTCAGGAGGCCCCTTCCCCTGACCCTCTTGTCCCCTTCTCTCAGCCTGCTCTGCTCCAGACTAAACGTCCCCAGCACACTCAGCCACTCCTCAGAGGGATTCCTGGCTTCCAGGTCTTGGCTTCTTTCTCCTCAGCCCCATTACCTGCCCTTCTTTCTGCAGCAAAGCAAACTCCTTGGCTTTGGTGGCTGCCCTTCCTCTCTGTTTTCTGCTGCCTTGACTTCCCAGAAGCCTTTGGGCTGATGTATCCTCTGAGCGATCCCTTTGTGTGACATGCATGCACAAGTGTGTAAAGGTATTTGTGAAGGCTGCTGTATTTAGGAGGAGAGAGACTGGGCGTTCTCCAGTTATGAACAATATGCTGATGGCGTTTAATTTTTAAAAACAGAATTCCAGAAGCCATCTTGTCTGCCCCTTAAGCCCTGTTTCAGAGCTTGGCAATGGCAATCACCAAACCTGAGAGTAAGACAGGCTCTATATGGATACAGAGTGCTCCATACATTTCTGTTGGCTTGCAGAATGAATGGCTATCTGTCTGTGTTGGTCAGCTTTTATTCTATGTGTCTTCAAGGTGTGTTGTGGCAATAAACCCCAAAATAGGAGCCACTGTGGTATAATGAGTTAAAACTATGTGCCAGTTGAACTGCTGACCTGGAAGTTGGCAGTTCGAATCCACGAGGCAGGTGAGCTCCTGTCTGTCAGCTCCAGCTTTCCATCCAGAGATGTGAGACCCAAACCCAAAAGAAAGGGTGGATGAAAGAAGGAACTCCTGGTAAAATTTGTTCCTGGATTGGATTTTTAAAATTTAGCAATGAAACATCTCCTTCAACTTGGTAATTCTGTCAGCAGGAAGCAACAGAGATACCGAGACAGCGGGTTTCTTGAATGTTGGGTCATCCAATCAAGAGTTTCAAATGATAAATAAGGAAAAATAGAATCCCCCGGGGCTGGTGTTTCTGCAGGTGGGCACTTCCCCTTTCCACCTTGCCAAGGGTGTAGATAAATGAATAAAATATATTTATATACCTGGGAATTGTAGGGGGGGGGGGTGGAATGTCTGGAGGACAAATGGAATGGGCTGCAAGACAAGTCTATAGGACAACCTTAAGAAGTGCTTTAAAGAGAGAGACTTGGGATTGCTTGGCAAAATTCAGGATTTGGAGAGTGAGCCAGGGACAGCACTGAGTGATTTCAGGAGGGTAAGAATTAGGAATACCACGACCCTCCCTTAAACCATCTCCCTGGGTTAGAAGGCCAGATTTCATATCTGTTGGAAGTCTTTTACTGCATTTGACTTCAGGGTCCCTGACTGGTCCCATTGCTCATCTCATTCCCTGCCCAGCCCTGGAAACCCACTGGGCCACCCTGGGCAAGTTACGCTCTTTCACCTGCAATGGATAACATTATGGTGGGGGTAGCTGTAAATTGGAATCCACTTGAAAGCAAATCACTAGAGCAAGCCCTGCCTGATAATTAATAATGGTGCTGTTCCTCTCTCTCTCTCTCTCTCTCTCTCTCTCTCTCTCTCTCTCTTTCTTCAGTGTCCATAGGAAAGATCATGGATGAAAAGATGTCCTGTCAGGAGTTTCTGGACCGCAATGACTCCTGGACGATGGATGACCGAGGCCACTGTTTTGAGTCCCAGCCAGCCTTTAAGCCCATGGATGTGACAGGTAAAAGCAGCAACAACCAGAATCAACTTGATCCTTGCCTGGTGGGAAATGAAGCCTAGGGCTGTCCGTCATTGTAATTTTTCAGTGACACCAATCCTGTGTCCTGTATCTTCTTCATTCATAAGATGATGCATGCAGTCGTCGCAGAGTAAAGACAGATATTGCCCCTCAATGTGATGATTCTCAGGAATGGAAATGTAGAAACCGGCCCACATTAAAACGTAACTTTCCAGATGTGAAAGTCCTTTCCAACACAGTGTGCAGTTGGTTGTCAGGTACCACAATAGGGTTTTCCCTATTGTGCAAAGCATCTTTCTCTGCTGCAGATGGTAGTTGGTATTGATGGCCACTAAGTGGTGAAGGGTTAATTATCTCTTGCGTGAGAAGTAACCAAGATACTCCAGCCAGGAATCCCACAGAGGATCCTCCAAGCATGCAAAGTGCTCCTTGACAGTTGCTTGCCCTTTCTCGGTTTGCGGCAGCATCCTTGGACTGACGTATTTGGAGCACTTCTCCTTCACAAGCTTTGACTGGTGAGAACCGGCTTAGAACGGCCACCTTTGCCAATCCAGATTACAGGTGAAGTGAAGATTCATGAGAAGTCGTGGCTCACTTGGAAAGGCTGCAGCCCTTGGTAAGAACAAAGGCAGCAGAGAAAGAGGAAGGATGCATTGCGGGTGGATGGAGCCCATCAAGGGAGACACACTTGCCTAAATCTGCAAGACCTGAGCACGGCCAATGAGGGCGAGGGACTTGGAGGTCTTTTGTTCATGAAGCCAGAATTGATGTGATTACAGTTAACCAAATATACAGCCTTGCCTTAATACCATGTAGAAACCAGTTCCCTTCTAATCTTTGAAGCAAAGCAGGCTTGGCCTTGGGGAGTAGCACTAGGAATAGCAGAGGCGCAAATGGCAAACCTTGTGCCAGAAAATCCCATTAAATGTGTGGAGGTGCCCTAAGCGCTTGAAGATGTACGCTTTATGAAGAAGATTCCACCCACCTCCTTCACTTGCACTGGTTTCCGGTGTTGGATTGTTGATCCAGACACCCTGCATTTCTTTAGATTCCTTCCTGCTCCTTCTAAAAGGGTTCATGTAAGAACATTAATCAGTTGCAGTTCTGTCTGCCCTGGTTGTGGGGGTGCATTTAGCACCCCAATCGGTAGGCTTAATTTTCCTTAAAACTTGGGTCTCCTCCATCTGAAACTATGTTTGAGGATACCTCTGAAGATTTAGTGGCTCTTTGAGAGGGTGACGGTGTTGCCAGATCAGCTTCACAAGAGACATGAAAGGAGAGGACTGCCTCTGGAAGGACCTGCCTTCTGCAGCATGCCATTTCCTCTCATTACCCAGCCCCCCTGCGAGTTGCTCCTTTGCATTAATAATCCCATCAATAAGTAATAAACAGGCCCATCAGGGGCAATTTTGCTGCAGTATCATTTGCATGAGGAGAGGTGGTGGGAATTGGTGTGTTATGGAGCATAAACAATGGGCTGAGTCATTCTTTCCTCCCTCCTCCCAAAGAACTTGCATAGTACCCATGTGGCTACCTTTGGATACCTATGTGAGGAGGAACTCTCTCCAACCCTTTGCAATTCAAATTGTCTCAGAAGAGCTTGTGGAGGCCAGTCTGCAGAGCTGGGGCGGAAGGATGAGTGGAAGGAGTATAACAGCATCACTGTTCTCAGTATCATGCTTTAAAGCAGGTTGAAGTCTTCTGTTTCCCCTGAAGAACAAGGGAAAGGGGAGGAAGTTGTCAGCATTGCTTCTACGAAGACAACAGTAGGAATACCAGGCCTCCCAGATACTGCTTGGACTATAACTCCCAGCAGCTCTTGTTAAAGTAGAAGTGGAACTACTCAGCATCTGCTGTGATCTTTGAAAAGAGACTTTTGGGATAGAAGTTAGAATAATAGAATCATAGAGTTGGAAGAGACCTTGTGGGCCATCCAGTCCATATCCGCTCTGCATTCAAAGCACCCCCGACAGATGGCCACCCAGCCTCTGTTTAAGTCTCCAAAGAATGAGCATCCACCACCTCAGTTGGTTGCTGATGTGTAGGGATAGCTTTTACTTAGTCCTCCAAAATTGGTCTCAGTGGTGTTTGGAGCAAGAATGAGCATGGAAACCGTGTTTCATGTTTTCTGTGGCCACCATCTTTCTGCATATTGACCAAGGGAATGATCGCAGGACATCTCCTGCAACGCCTTCCGGTGGCTGGCAAGTTGAAATTGCATTTCAGAGTTGCAGGAATCCCTAAACCCTGCTTTCAACTTGCCTTTCATTCACTTCCTAAACAATTAGAAGAGCAGGTGAACAGTCATTGTTCCCTTCCTTCAGTGAAGTTTTGGAATGGCCAAGGAGCCATGGAAGTTACTTTATATCATTTGGGTTTTCAAGCTCCTTGGATTTCCATACACAGGAGCTGTTGCCTCAGAGTAACTGTCCTGAGAGGAGCTCTTGAGTTTTGATAGTCTCAAAGGAGAAATGCAACTCAGCATTATGCCCACTGATTAAGAAGCTGGCACTGTAGGAGAAGACCAAGGAAGAGCTGGTTCTCCATGGAGGCCCGAGTGTCCAAACAATGGTAGAGAATAACCAAGGGCTACTCTCACACGGTCCTGTTCCAATATGGTTATCCTATACCTCCACCGCCCTCCGTTATCCTCCAGTTGCACAACCTTTCACTTCTCCTCTTGTATCTGCGTCTCTTCATTGCATAATCATGGATGCTTATCATGGAAGGCATTCTCAGCTGGCTTTGCTTAGCATGCTGTCATGTGGGCAGGTTGGTGGGCTGCCCAGCTGGAGGGAAGGCCTCATTTTGGCAAAGCCACTTGGACCGCAAGGAGGCCACCGCGTCACTCATCTGCCTCTGCCCAGTGGAGGGCATAATGGGAGTCCTGGCACAAACTAAAAAGATGGATATGTGGACAGTAACGAGGTTTGAACACTCAAGAAGGGGCTAAACATCCTTACCTGCTTGCAAGTATGTACCTCTCTCTGGTACAGATGCCTTTCCTGAGATGCCTTCTTTGTGAATTCAGTCCTGGATTCAGTTGGCATCCTCCCCCCTCCTGTCAAAGGTTCTGTCAAATTGGGCTGCATCCCGAGGAGAGGGAATCTCCCCGAGCCATTTTCATGTGGATCAATGGTTCTTGCATGTTAGCCAGCCCAGCAATCAATTATGAGGCCTTGACCTGTGCAGAAGGCGGCAGGGCAGCTCTCCTCTCTCCATCCTGATTGTAGATGTTAATTGCATTTTATTTTATTACATTGTTTATAACCTCTCTTCTATCTAAAGAGCTCAGGGTGGTATACAGGGGAAAGCTGTGCTCCCATGCAATACCTGAACATGATAGTGCCAGAAGATGCACAAGGCAAGGCACTAAGACTAGAGAAACTTTCACAATGAACTCTATTTGAACCCAGGATGTCTTATAGTTGTTGGGATGTAAGAAGGCTTTTACGTTCGGCATTTTGTCTCTGAAATCTTCCTCTTGTCACCACAGAATGTGAAAATGTGGCAGTGTATGTTGTTGGGGACCCAACCAAAGTCTCTGCTCCTCTCCATTTCAAGAGTCCTGTGCTGTTTTTGTGGGCTCACAAATCTCCTCAAAGTTAGGGTTGACACAATATGTTTTGGTGCTTGAGGCAGAAAATCTAGATCTCCCCTTCTCTTTCCATTCTTGGTAAACAAGCCCTAGAGTACAGGGCATTATATAACTCAAGGCGAGCTGTCGGTGGGTTGTGCCCCGAGTCTTCTGCCCAAAGCCAGTGACTTTCCTTAGCAAATGCAGTGCCTGGTTGTGTCCAGAGAGTCGCCAGAAGGTGGTCTGATGGAAACCTGAGGGCTTCGACATGAGCAGCATAAAAGAAAGAACATGAAGCCTCCTAATGGCTACCATTTTACACATTGGGTCTCTTGTTGTGTCTGACTAGGCATTGAAAGGAGACAGGTGGACGTAACGGCTTCTTTTCTTCCTTCTGCTTGAAAACAATCTCCTGGGGAAAGTGGTCCTGGGCTCCTCTTTGCCCATTTAATAGGGCCTGACTTCAGGGCAGGGATTGTGCAGCTGGGTTTGTAACTCCAGGGACCAAGAGTTCCTCCTATTTTTGCTGCTCTTGAAAGTCTCCAAATACCAGCCATGACCATAGAGGCAATTTTGCTCTGTTTTTGGCCACTCTCGGGCCTTTGTGCCCATCGGGGTAATCAGACGTTGACTGGAAGTCATTTCCTTTTGGGAGAAAGCCTAAAATGGCTCAGTGATGCCCCCAAACATGATGGAATTAGCCATGGTAGCACAGGGAGACAAATATGCAGACATTTTGGTGAGAGTGGCAATAAGTCAGGCTTTCCAAGATTCCCTTGAGTCCGGTGCAGCCCCTTCGCCTCAAGCAGTTACCCACCATTGCTGGCCCTGCACACAGGAAGAAGTCTGGGCTGTAGGAGGAGGACCAGGCTTTATGACCACCACCCCACCCTACCCCACTGTCCCAGAGACGGGAACAAAAAGCCTCTGATTGTTGCCGATTGCCCTCTAGAGCCTTTCAAGATGAACCGGGAGGACGTCCTCTCTGACCTGCTGCTGCTTCCCCAGGAAATGATGAACGTGCCGCCCTTCGGGGGGTATTTTGGAGCTCCCAGCGAAGAAAGCCCTGGTACCGTTCCCCATTGTGCTGCCTCCGTTGCATAACTCTTCCCGCTTTGAAATGCCACTAAGGGATTCTTCTGCATGGCTGACATCTTTCTTCCTCCTCAGTTGCTTTGAAACTCACATTAATTATGGAAAGTGTTGGAGAGGGACATCATCTGCTCTCTCACTAGACCTCTTTCTCCCCCTAAACTTCTGCGGACTTTTAGGACCTGCATGCCTACTGCGCCCCCACCGAGCTGGGCTTCTTGGGTGGGGGTGGGTGGGGGTGGAATCCTCTATACTTACTCTCTTGGTAAAAGGTGTAACTTCAGAGAAAAGTGTTCCTTACTGGGGGATTAAATACCGGTGTGTCTTCTTCCCTTTGTGTCTTTAACTCACTGCACTTTCAGGATCTCCAGCCCTCCTTTCCCTTTGCCGGCAGAAGGAAAAGATGTGGAATGGACCACAGATGTTTTGGGGGCTTTTGCACTGATCATCTCTTCTCTGGGTTTGGGATTGGAAAAGGATTTAGTTCAGAGGTGGGCAAAGTGCTGCCTCAGCCTCCAGTGATGCTTCTGTGGTGCTTGATGCCTCTAGAAACCCTAGACCAGGGCTGCCCAACAGGCGGCCCGCGGGCCGTATACGGCCCCCCGGCCTGTTGGACACGGCCCCCGCTCCCCTCCTGAAATTGTTTTTTTTTTTAAAAAAATATTTTTTTAAAAAAAATGGCGGCCTGGGGGGGAGGAGGCGAGGCAGGGAGGAGGAAGGGAGCCAGCTCCTCATGCCTGCACTGCCCCCTCCGTTCCTCTCTCCGCCCCGCCGCTGCAATCCGGTTCGAGCGGCGGGGGGGAGGGAGGGGAGGAGGAGGAATCCTCCCTTCCTCCTCCTTCCTGGCGCTGCTAGTGTCCCGATCGCCGCGGCGCTGGGGAAGGAGGAGGAGGATGGCTCGAGGGGGAAGCGAGCGCCCGGTTCTTGCTTCCCCCACGAGCCATCCAGGCCTGTGGGAGAGCTTTCGCCCAGCTCTCGCGTCCCTCTGACCAGAGGGACGCGAGAGCCGGGTGAAAAGCCTCCCGCAAGCCTGGATGGCTCGCAGGGGAAGCGAGCGCCCGGTTCTTGCTTCCCCCACGAGCCATCCAGGCCTGCGGGAGAGCTTTCGCCCGGCTCTCGCGTCCCTCTGACCAGAGGGACGCGAGAGCCGGGCGAAAAGCCTCCCGCAAGCCTGGATGGCTTGCAGGGGAAGCGAGCGCCCGGTTCTTGCTTCCCCACGAGCCACCCAGGCCTGTGGGAGAGCTTTGCCCAGCTCTCGCGTCCCTCTGACCAGAGGGACGCGAGAGCTGGGCGAAAAAGCCTCCCGCAAGCCTGGATGGCTCGCAGGGGAAGCGAGCGCCGGTTCTTGCTTCCCCACGAGCCATCCAGGCCTGCGGGAGAGCTTTCGCCCGGCTCTCGCGTCCCTCTGACCAGAGGGACGCGAGAGCCGGGCGAAAAGCCTCCCGCAAGCCTGGATGGCTCGCAGGGGAAGCGAGCGCCCGGTTCTTGCTTCCCCCACGAGCCATCCAGGCCTGCGGGAGAGCTTTCACCCGGCTCTCGCGTCCCTCTGACCAGAGGGATGCGAGAGCCGGGCGAAAAGTCTCCCGCAAGCCTGGATGGCTCGCAGGGGAAGCGAGCACCCTCCTCACGGCTTCGCCCTCTCCCCCAAAGTGTCACAACAGCTGTTGTGATGCTTTGGGCGAGGGAGCGGAGCCGCGGAAGGCTCCCCGTGGCTCCTCCTTCTCTCCCAAAGCGCTTTGGGAGAGAGGGCGGAGCTGTGTGGCCGGGGGCATGGCTTGGGCGTGGCCGGGGGCGTGGCCGAGTGGCCGGCCCCCAGGTGATCACTCACCAAAAGTCCGGCCCTTGGGCTGGCAGAAGTTGGACAGCCCTGCCCTAGACCAACCTTTTTTCCTGGCCAAAATAAAAGGAGGCATTTCTGCTTAGGTACAACAATTACCTTCTAAATGGGTTTATGCCGTTTAGCATCAATTATTACCCACTTTTGGCCATTTTGATGTTTTCATTTACATTTATTTTGGTAGCATATAGAGTCCTTGAGTCGTCCCATAAAAAGGGCTCCTGAACCTGCCACAATTGTCCACCTCTGATCTTGCCGTAGGGGAACACATTGGGGCTGGCATGCTGTGAGCTTTTTGGGCTGTATGGCCATGTTCTAGCAGCATTCTCTCCTGGCGTTTCACCTGCATCTGTGGCTGGCATCTTGAGAGGATTCCTCTGAAGAACCTCTGAAGATACCATTAGCCACAGATGCAGGTGAAACATCAGGAGAGACTGCTGCTGGAGCATGGCCATACAGCCCAAAAAATCTCACAGTAACCCATTGGAGCTGACAGACTGTGCAAGGCAAAGAACAAGCCACTCTGTGTATGACTATAAATCAGCTGCTGGACCTGACTTCTTCATGCCCGTGTGAGCCTCATTTCAGGTAGTATGCAATCACAGAGTTGGAAGGAACTTCAAGGGCTCTGTATTCCATCCTGTTGGAATCTACAGCTAAAGGATCCCTGGGAGGTGGCCATCCAGCCTCCGTTTACAACAGAGAAAAGTCCATCAATCCAATGAGGTTGCCGGTTGCACTGTCCAATGGCTCAGTTTCCCTGCAGTAGCAAGAAACCATGAAGGAAGTGTTGCCACCAGCAGAGCCCAACCTGCTCTTGTTTCTTCCAGCGCCTTTTGGAGTTTCGGGAGTCCCTGAGCAGCCCCACCTCCTGGGAGCCCCACACTCTCCTGCCCATGTTTTTGACCCACTGTCCTTCCTGGGCAGAGACACAGGGGCAGAGATGCGGCTGAACCAGAACCGAGCAGGTGAGCCTTGCGTGGACCTCCTTCCCCCAGGAACATGGGCAGAGGCAGGGAATCAAGGGGCTGGATCGTGGAGACCTGGTGGTTTGTGGGGGTGGGGTGGGATTAACAAGGTGGTTGGCAGAAGCAACAACACCTGTGGATTGGGAAGGTATCTGCATGTGAAGTGGGGCCGCTCCAAGGTCTGCCAGTGTATGGAATGGGTAGATGTTGCCTGAGGACCTCCAGGTGAACTGCTACCAAGGCCTTTCTTAAAAACAAAGCCACCTTTCGGGACGTTTCCCCTAAGGGTCTCTGTGCCTCCGCTTACTGTCTCCTTCAGCACCTGCACAAGAAGTGGGACCTCCTGAAGATTTCTGGATGGGAGCTCAGCACCACTTCATGGGAGGGCAGGGAGCCCCTTTCTTTGAGCCTCCAGGTAAAAATGCAGAGAGGGGAGGCTGGTCTCCATTTCGTGTGGCAGACGCACTGCCAGCTCTTTACTGGGCTGAGGCCTTGGTACCCACCAGCAAATCATGCATCTTGCACATGGTCTTCTATGCATTCTTTTACTCCCTTGGTTGTTGCCATTGAACCAATGCCATGTGGACTGCTTTTGAACCAAAGATGGTTGCACATGGCCAGCTATAGTTTCCTTGGTTTTTCACAGATATTGCTTCTAGAAATGACGTCTGGGATGCAATTTTGTTCCTGGACAGTAATCCAAGTTCTGCCATCCTATTGATCCAATATATATCTGTGGAATGTCCATGGTGGGAGAAAAATAAACCCTACTTGCCTAGTTTCTAACAGACCTCACAACCTCTGAGGATGCCTGCCATAGATGCAGGTGAAACGTCAGGAGAGAATGCTTCTGGAACATGGCCAGGCAGCCCGGAAAACTCACAGTAACCCAGTGATTCTGGCCATGAAAGCTTTCAACAACACATTTCATTTTCTTTGCCAAAGAGTGTCAGTGTATCACCAAACTACCAGATCCAGAATTCCACTAAATTGAGTCATAGCAATTCAGAGTGAGGTCAAACTGCATTAATTCTGCAGTGTAGACGAACCCTTAGATTTAATCCAGAGCTACAACACATCTGGAAAGAGAGAGAAAGGCAGGCTATCTTTTCTTCTAAGCCTTTTCAGCTAACCTCCATACCTTAAGGACAATATTCCCTTTGAAAGTGTCTTGCAGAGATCATCCCAAGAATATTTGGATATTAGAATTCGCATAGCATTGCAGAAAAACGAAAAAAGTCCTCTCTCCTGAACAACCAGAGCCTTCCAAGTTTCTCCTTTTTTGCTACTCAGTCCCCTCCCAGGCAATTGAAATCAGTGAAGTGTTTATTTCTGTCCTTATAGTCAGATGCAGAATGTTTGCATCATCCATTGAGACCTCCAGAGGAATCCAGTGGATCTTGTTTGGATGCCACCCATCTGCTTTGCCCCTTTTTGTTCCCATCCATAGACAAAAGCATTACAGCTCCTCTTCTGCTCTGTTGAAAGGATGGTGCATAGGAGTAGGTGGTGACACAAGAGTAGGGCCCAGGCCCAAACATTTCTCATGCTCACACACTTCTTTGCTTTAGAGCTTCAAATGGCCATTGTAGCCCATGATCCATTTTTTGATGCCACATTGTGCCAAAGTCATGCTTTTTAGGTCGTTGACTTTGAGTAGTTCAAGGTCAAAATCGCAGGCAAGGCTGGTGGCCCTGGCTTGTCCTCTGTGTCAGCTGTGTCCCTCTCTTTTAGTGCCCGGCCAGATCCCTGACATGGCAGAGATGCATGGGCTGGGAAGCCCCTCTGTGGGACTGGCGGACTTTATGGGGCAGCCGAAACTACCTGAAACAAAGCAGTCTCCGTTTGCAGGTAAGAGCAAGTTTAGTTGGATTTGACATCTGCCCCCCCCCCCTTCATCCTGCCACTCTTGCAGAGGGGCCTGTTTGGTGGGTGAATAGTGTACTTTGGTGAGGCAGAAATGGGCACATCCCACCATAAAGTGTATTTCTAGTGGCATCATCCCTGCAGATTAAGCCAGGAGGGATATGAGGTTTGGTATTTGCTCACCTGGAGGGCTGTGGCAGTTGTTGGCCAGGAGAGCCAGGCTTGGTTTTCTCTTTTACATGGAACTCCTACTCCTGGCATGTGGATAGACTTGCAATGGTGTCACGAGTGTTGATGCACAAATGGGCCTGAGTTTGATTCTCCTTCAGCATCAAAGAGCCACACGCATTTTGTTGTTTCCAAATATTTTCAAAGGGGAGGGGGAAGAATCAGGCCTTCCTTGTGAATGTTCTCTTTGGGTCGGTCTCTGCAGCCCCTCCTTCTCCAGCTGGTGCAGGTCCTGCTCCTTCGGTGGAAGAGCTGGTGGGCTTCGAACCATCGTTTGGCCACAAATCCCTTCTGCCTAAAGAGTCTCCAGCAGGTGAGCCTCGCTTGGCCTGAGAGCTTGTGAATTACCCAGTTGAGGTTTTCTCCTAAAGGTCACAGAACCAGAAAAAAAGTGTAGGGTTGGGCAGTTTTGCCAGTGTAGGGATCCTCAAAATAGCAAATAGAGCAGGCTGACCCACCAATAACATAGAGAAAAGAGGAATCACGTAGAGAGAGAGATATATATAACAACAATGTAAACATGAGTAATTTAAAAGTCTCAGGTTCCAAATAAACATTTATCTACTATAATTTCAATTCTTTAGACAAATAATATATTGTTATAGAAATATATGCACAAATGCTGTCTTTTACATACATATGCAGCAAATACGGGCGGTAAGCTCACATGCAAGTGAGTAGACGTCGTAAAAAGGCGGAAAGGAGTTCCTGCGTCATCAGAGAGGGACACAGTCCCGGATGTCTCCCAGCAAATAAGCAAAGATCGCAAATAATAATAAAGTCCTGGTAATAGATGCCAGTCTTATATTTTTTTATGTATATTAGTGGGAAGACAATCCATGGTCAACGAAACCAATATTGATGCGCGCCTTCGTCAGCACTTGCGGTGCTCGTGTTTCCTCATGCATTGTGCGGTTCCTGCTTTACGACGTCTGTAAGACAATGCTACCTAGGCCACGCCCCTGGTCTTGAGGAAGCCCCTTTGGGGGCGAAACGAAGGCGCGCATCAATATTGGTTTCATTGACCATGGATTGTCTTCCCACTAATATACATTAAAAAATATAAGACTGGCATCTATTACCGGGACTTTATTATTATTTGCGATCTTTGCTTATTTGCTGGGAGACATCCGGGACTGTGTCCCTCTCTGATGACGCAGGAACTCCTTTCCGCCTTTTTACGACGTCTACTCACTTGCATGTGAGCTTACCGCCCGTATTTGCTGCATATGTATGTAAAATACAGCATTTGTGCATATATTTCTATAACAGTATATTATTTGTCTAAAGAATTGAAATTATAGTAGATAAATGTTTATTTGGAACCTGAGATTTTGAAATTACTCGTGTTTACATTGCTGTTATATATATCTCTCTCTCTACGTGATTCCTCTTTTCTCAGTGTAGGGATCCTCAACTAAAGTCTCACACAGAGATAGCTATGCAGCCGCTGTTATAAATCTCCAGCAAGGGAGAATCAGGACCCTTCTACACTGTCATATAATCCAGATTATCAGATAATACTACATTATCTGCTTTGATTGAATTATATGAATCTACACTGCCATATAGCTCAGCTCAAAGCAAATAATTTGGATTTTATATGGCAGTGTAGAAGGGGCCTCCATCATCTTCAGAAGTAACTTGCTCCACCATTGCCAGCATTTCCAGTCTCCCTCCTGTTTACTCCGAATCTCCTTCCTTGCACTTTGAGTCCATTAGTTTAGAGACTGTCCCCTGGAGCACCTGAAAGAATAGTTTGCTCCTTTGAGAGGCTTTCAGATGTTTGAAGACGGCTAAGATCCCTCTCAGCCTTCCCTTCTCCAGGCAAACAGATCCTGCCCCCCCCCCCCCTTCTCACAGGGCTTTGTTTCTCGATCTTGGAGGGAAAGTGCCAAGTAACCTACTGGCAGGAATGCACAGAGAATAGTATTGTAGTAAGAGGAACATGAGGAGACATTTTGGTCCTCTGCCTCTTCTCTTCTTTGCAGCCTCAATTCATAATTTAAAAGCTCATCATTTAGAAACCATCTGGAGAGGCCTGCTGGAAGAGATTGGCCTTTAATGCTATTTTCAACGTAGACAGCATGTCCAACTGTCAGAGCTCTTCCAGCAGGTTCTTCCAGAATTTGGGGGCAGCTGAAGGTAAAGTCCTCAGGTTAGCAGTTACCAGCCCAGCCCCTCATATGGGCTGATTATATGGGACGAGGCCATCCCATAAGTAATATGGGCCCAAACCACTTAAGGTTTTGAAGGTAACAACCAAGGGTCACATGAGCCATGGGCCCTTGGTTCTAGGCACTGCCAGATCTTTGCAGAAGCAACTGAAAACAGACGGTGTCTGGGAAAAGGCCTCTCTTTCTCCTTCTCCTTGGAACAGGTTCTCCTGAAGCGGCTGGAACTAAGGAACCCAAAGCAAAGGACGCCACATCCCCAGGTGCAGGCAGCTCCCCTGGACTGGGAAACCCTGGAGGGAGCAATCCTTTTCCAGGCCAGAACAAGGAGAAGGAGGAGGAAGGGTGCTTGTCTCCCAGCAAGGACGACGCAGGCAAGCCTTCCTCCAGCCAGAAGTTGGAAGAGAGTAAATCTCCCCTCGGCCTTGCAGTGGAGGAAAAGGCAGCTCCTACCCAACCTCTCAGCCAGAAGGAAGAAGAGAGTAAGCCTTCTCTCACCTTCTCTACAAAGGAAACAGAGAGCAAATTGCCCAGCCCCAAGGCAGAAGAACCCAAACAGACCGAAAAGGCCAGTGAGGCCAAGAGCACTCCCACAGAGAAGGCTTCTCCTGCCCAGAAAGTTGAAGAACTGAAGGCTTCTCCTCCCAAACAGGCAGAGAAAGCAGAAGAGGACAAGGCCGCCACTGCCCCCAAACACATAGAGAAAGGGGAGGAAAGCAAATCTCCTTCTGACCCAAAGCATCCAGAGAAACCAGAGGAGAGCAAGTCTCCTTCTGCGGCCAAACAGGCAGAGAAGCCCGAGGAGAACAAGGCTGGTCCTAGAGTGGAGGCGAAGACCCCTTCTTCCCCCAGCCCACAAGCGGAGCAGTTCCTAGGGTTGGAGAAACCGGAGGAGAAGAGCAAGAAGGCTCCCGCTATGTCTCCCGAGAAGCCAGAGGAGCCAAAGCAGACGCCGCCCCCGCCAGCCAAACCTGTGGAGCATCCCCCAGAGCCTGCAGGTAAGGGAGGATTGGGTCAGTTACCACAAGGAGCCCCCTTCGCTCCTCTTTCTGGGAGCTAGGAAAGCCCCCCCCCCTCCCCCTTTCTCTCTTAGAGCCTGCTCCTCTCACAAATATTGAGGCTCTTAACCTGAGAGACAGGCTTCTAGGAAAAAAAGTGGCAGTCCCAATGCCAAGAGTTAAAGACATGCTTACCATGGCTGTTCTCTGTGCTTTTGACCATGTGGGCAAGCAGAAGAGAAATCCCTTATTGCAATCCCTTTCTGCTTTTGTTTCTGGCAGCATTGAAAGAAGCCATGCCCTCAGGAGAGTCCAAGGCGGAGGCCAAAGAGACTGCTCCGGAGAAGCTGGCACCTACTCCCGTGGAAGCACCTGCGCCTTGCCCTGAGAAGCCTCCAGAGGTGGCTCCAGAGAAGGCCTCCCCGGAACCTGCAGGTAAGTGGGAAGGGGAGTCGAGCTCCACCTCACACACCTGCTTCTCAACCCCACCCCATTGCAAAGTGATTCTCCTTCTGCTGTCAAAGCAGCAAGACTCCATCTTCTGTGGCTCTTTTAAGGAACGGCCTCACCATACTCTTCACCCTTCCTCCTCCTATTTGCTCCCTCTTTTTCAGCCCCACAGTGGGCACCCCCACGTTGTATTGCTAACTTAAAACTGTTAGCAAGGGTTCAGAACAAAACCCTGTGTCCTTTTGTTCTGTAATTCATGTTTCTTTCTTGTGTCCAAGAGCCATTGGTTTAATTTTTGCTAGTGGCCCTTTGTAGCAAACTCTTTAAGAAAGATTTCAGCTCTGCTCTATCCTCCAACTTCTCTGATAAACACAGAGTGGCACCCTTGCTGAGCTGGAGGATGAATTGGGGACCCAGCTTAGGCAGAGGAGGCTTGGGGGCCTCTACCCTGGAGAAGAAACACTCTGGGTCCAACTACAGCCAGAGATCCTGGACCCATGGAAGTGTTCACTCTTCTCATTATATCTTGCCTATCTGGCTTCTCCATCCACAAATGCCAACCTCCTTCCACATCTGCATTTGCCAATGTTTTCCCTTCCCGCACGAAAAGTTCTCTATTTCAGGTTCCTGCTGTGCACCTGACCTTTTCTTACCTAAGGGAAGAGGTAAAACGGACTCTGCAGGAAGTTTTAGAAAAGGTTTCAGGCCTGCTATCTTGAAGCAATAAAGCAGTTGTTTGAATATCCTTTGTAGAAAAAGTATTGAGATTTTTCGTATGGTGTAGAAGAGAAAAAGGAAGTATAAAATGCAATGGGTTCCTTCTCTTCCCATTCCCCCAAACAATGGGATTATGACGGGAGTTGATGCTGCAGTCAGCTGTAGACCACGGACAGGTCGTAAGCTGCCTGTTGTGCTCCTCTGAGGCCCCTGAAACCCCAACTCTCCACTTAAAAAAGAATTTGGCATTATTCGGTGTGGCTTTCCCCCAAAACTTTCAAGGAGAGCCTCCCTAAGCAGGTAAAACATACAGAAAGCAACTTAACATTCACAAGTACCTCCATTTTCATTCGAATATTTTGCAAAATGGCTATAGGAAATGACACAGCATCACTTCCTGTCGCTATTTTGGGAAGTTTTCTGATGAAGATAGACGCCTTTGGGAATCCTGGGGTGGAGTGAGGATGGGCAGGAGTGAATTAGTTCTGGCCCCAGGAAAGAAAACCTTGGGGCCTTGAATACTGTGAGTCCTAGTGAGGAATTGCTCTAGTTCTTGAGCAAACTTCCTGTGTTCCAGGTGCTCCTCCAACCCAAGTAAGACAAGCTAACAAGCCCAGTGACCACCACAGGTTCAGCAGAACAAAATCTGCCCGAGTGACAGTGGCAGAAGCCCCGGAGGAGCCCCTTGTAGGTTTCCTGGCTCAGAAGAGTCACGACCGAGGAGGAGACCCCTCTTGCGTGGCGGAATATGGCCCTGTTGCTGGAACATCCCCTCGGAGCAGAGCTTCCCCAAGGAAGGCGGCTAGCCAGCCCTTGGAGTCCAGGGAGTCCCCAAGGGAGGTTTTGCGAGAGGGCTGGGACCTGGAAGCCTCGGCAGCCTTGAAGAAAAAGAAGAAGAAACCCAAACAGAAAAGGAGCCAGCAGCAGTCAAGGGTGGCAGAGAACTTTGAAGACAGTGCTGAAAAGTTGCCGGCTCCGTGTGTCGCTGAACCTCACAAACCTGAGCCCCCCGAGAGTACAAAGGCATGCTTTGGTCCTTCCACAGAAATTTTTGGGAAGGAGGCTTCTTCAGTGCAGAGAGGAGACACCCAGAGCCTTCCCACGGTTACTGCAAAAGAAGAGCCTCCCCTGCAGATAGAAGGCCCTTCCAGACTTGGGATGGATGCAAAAGCAGGAGAATTCAGCAGCGTGGAAGTGATGAGTGATGACAGATTAATGTTGCAGTCTAAAAGCAAACAGAAGGAATCGTCTGAGGAAGAGGAGCGGAATCACCAAACTCAGCAGAATAAGCAAGGAAGCCCTGCCACTTTTGGGGGAATAACTCTCTTTGGGAAAAGCACAGAGTCAGGAGGACCCCCTCTCAAGGACCTGAGCCCTGATTTGCAGACCAGCACTGAGGTAAGCAAGAATGATGAGGACAAGCCTTCAGTCACACTTCCGAAAGTGGGCCCAGCTCCTTGGGGAGAAGGCTTGTCAATGCAGCCAAAGGAGGAGAAGGAAAAGTGCAATGTGGCTGGCAAAGAAGTCACTATTTTTCCTGCTGAAGCCCAAGCTGCTGAAAGATACAAGGGTGGAGGCTCCCCAGAGAAAACCAAGCAAGGAAGCCCTGTTGCCTGGGAGTCTCTGCCAACATTGGGCCCCTCGGGGGCACTTCCATCCCCAAAGACAAAGGAGAGCAGTGCCACCAAAAGTGAAACACTTGATGTTGGGTCTGCAGAAACACTCCACTTCACGGAAACAAAGTCCGACTCAGCCAAACCCCTTCCCCCTGCCGAGCCCACTGAGGGTCTGAAAGTGCCTTTCATCGACACCAACAAGGGAGCCTGCCCAAGCCCTTTGGAAGAGCCAGCTGAGCTCCTGCCCAGGACCGGGAGCGACCAGCCCAAGAAGAGGGGCAGTGATGGAAAAAGCAAGAGGGGGAAGAACCACTCGGAACAGCGAGCGTTCCTTTTGGAGGGCAAGGCTAATTCCAGCAAGGCCCCAGGTGCCCAGGAAGCTGAGTTTGGGGCCAAAAGCATCGAGGTGGGCTTCTCCAGTGCAGTGGAGAACAAAACCTCTCTTAGCTCTGGAGGGCTGGCAGAGAAGCCCAAGAAAAGGAACAGTGAAGGGAAGGGCAGAAGATCCGCCCAGAAAAGCTCCCTCGGGCCTTCTTTCTTCCTGGACGTGGGGAACGGCTCGGGGCAACTTCAGTTTGAAGGGAGCAGCCATGAACAGACCACAGGCCATGGGAGAGCCGGGACTGGTCTCTTCGCTGCCAGCCAGCCATTGGAAACTGCTGGAGATGCAGCCAAGTTGCAAATGGTCACAACTGCTCCTGCAGGGGAAAAGGTGTCTAAGCCTCCAACCAGGCCAGCCGAGGACTGGGTTAATTTCTCTCCCTCAGCATATCCCTTCATCTCAGAAATGCCAGGTAAAGAGACAGAACGCCCTGCACTTCTTGAGGAGAGTGCCCAGGCCAAGGGGTCCGCCATATTGGATACAGGCGAAAGACTCCCCATTTTAGAGAGTCCGCCCACCCTGGATCCTATGTCACTGTTTCCAATGAGCAAACCCAAAAAGAGGGGCAGTGATGGGAGAAGCAAGAAGTCTGGGAGAAGTCCTTTGGAGCAGCCATTCCTCTTGGAGACGGTTGATATGAATCAGCCCATCAAGGGTGTTGAGATAAGTAAAGAAATGGGGTCTGGTGATCAAGACTCCTTATCTGGGCGAGCCCCATTGCTGGAACCACCTTGTGAAAGTCAAGCACTGCTTCCTGTTACAAAACAGATGGAAACAACCAAGGAAAAGAAGAGTGAGGCCTTGAGCATGGCTCCAGAAAGCCGTTGCTCTGAGAAGTCTCCCACTTCTGATTGGAAAATGCTCAGTTTCAGGCCAGAGCTGATGACTAAAGGCAAAGAGACACCTTTCACTTTAAAAGAGCAGGAAACCAAGCCTGGGTTGAATGTGGAAAATGTAATAGATACCCTGAAATTGCATGCTGAGCTTGTGGCGGAAGAGCCAAAGGAACAGAATGTGGAAGGGCAAGGCCATCAAGTTGATACTATTTTGGAGGCAAAGCCAGAGCCAGTTAAACTCACGATAGTGGATCATAAGATGGTTACAACTGAGAACGCAAAGGCAAAAGAACTTGAGCATCTCTTGGACCATTCAAAGGCTGCTGGCCCGGCCACTGTTGGAGGGCTTCTTGATGAAGCTCCCGTAGGTGCAGGAGAGGAAAAAGGCAGGAAAGTTGAGTTGTGTTTCGAAGAACCCTTTCTTTTGGGGACCAAGGAAGAAGCAGGTTGGGATTTGGAAGTTGAAAGAGAGGCAAAGTTGAAAGACCCCAGATGCAACAAAGAGGAAAGAGGCAGCGGCTCAGAGTTTGCAAACAAACAGGATCCCATCAGCACGAGGCCCATCAAACGTGGCAATGACCGGAAAGGCAAAAAGGCTGCAAGTGGCCCTGCGCGGTCCGTGACTCTTCAGGCAAAGGCAGAACCAAGCAAAGAGCCAGGGCCAGAGTATCCCTTGGGGGAAACTGAGTTTATGGATGAGAACAGAAACATTAAAAGCTTTCCTCCAGGGCATCGGATGAACTGGGAGGAAAATACAGAACGCTTTTTTGGACCCTTCGCTCCATCAGGCACTCTTGAGGAAAGTCAAGGGCTGGGCTGCCCCTTCCTAGAGGGCAAGCTGGATGGTGACCCAAGCAAGGCACAGCTTTTTCTTCCTGAAATGCCAAAGGATGCCAGCAAAAGTGAGCAGAAGGATCAGCAGGAACTTCAAGAGAATTTGGCAAAGCTGGAAGGTCCTGAGGCTCCAGTGGAGGCTTCCCTTTTGATGAAAGCAGGTGATCAAACCAGAGAGAAGAGGAAGAGAGGTAAGCGGCTCCCACTGGATGCTGGAGGAGGGAAGGATCTGGCCGCCTCTTCTGTTTCAGCAGAAAGTGTAGGGGGACAACTAGTGCAAGACTCTGGGCGTGGTCTGACCAAACTGCCAGAGGAGGGGGTGCCAAAGATGGTTGCTGCTGCAACAGGAGGCAGCTTTGTTGGAGAAGGTTCCAACTTTCCTCCTGTGGAGTTGCCATCACTTTGGGAGAGCAAAAAAGAAGCGGCCACGCTTGAGGCCCTGACTGCTGCACTCGTGGGTGGCAGTGCCGCAGTGTTAACAGAAAGCAAGAAAGGAGCAGCAGGCCAAGAGACCTTTGGATGTCTTGATGGCTCAGGAAGTAAGACCCAGGCAGATAAGGCCCCAGAGGATGTCCATGCAGAGGAAGCGGCTCCTGCTAACAAACCCAGAGACCTTTCTGAGCATCTGGAGCCTGATGATGTGAAGGAGCCAACACTCGGCCCATTGGCCCAGGCAGCCAGCAAGGAGGACGCCAGTCATTTGCAGAAGGCGCTTGAGCCGAAAGAAGCACCGAGTCCTGGATTTGACGCCGGGGAGGGCTCCATCTTGATCCAGCAGGCTCCGGCCGACCAGGGCGACCAAGTGGAAAAAGAGCCCAAAAAGGAAGCAAGAGCCAAAGCCCCTCCACCAATGAAAGGCTACATGAGACCCACCAAGTCAAGAGGGCTCCCTCCTCCGTCACAGAGGGTCACGGTGAGCCAGCCGGGCAGGAGAAGGCCAGGCAAAGCTGACATCACAGCCTCCCTGCACAGGCAAGAGAAAGGTGTGTGTTTGCAACTGTGGCCGGCCTGCCTACCAGCAATAATGCATACTACAGCTTGTGTGTGTGAGTTTGCTCCATGTTGGCAGGTTGGCATGAGCACCTAACTGTTAATCCTGCGCCCAGCGCACAAACGGTACCTGGCATGACTGTGTATGGCTGTTTTTTTGCCTCCAAAGAGTCTGTTTGATTCTGCTTGCCTGTTTTCACGGCACTAACAGCCAGATTTGGAAGAACTGACATTGTGAGCCAAGCTCCGTAGCTTCTCTGTGTGCTTCTCCTTGTTTATGTGTTTGGTACACCTATTCAATTGGGTTACAGACTGGGAGCTGCTTGCCCCCTCGTTTCATGGCATCTTCCTTTTACCTGAGGCTGAGGTCTTGGTGCGCTCAGGCCTTCAGCTAATAAAATACACACATTTACCATAGTCCCTAGACCAAAGCCTCTCAACCGAATTCCCTTCTGCCCTCATAGGGTTGCTATCTGTTGGGAGAGCAGCTTGCAGCCAAGTGTTTCAGAGGCTCTTGTGGGATGTCTGAGGAAGGTGGGAGGGTCATTAGGAATCCCCTTCCAAGTGGCCTTTTCGAAATAGTAATCTACCATGCAGGAAGGGGGCAATCTTCCCTAAATGAAGGGCACAGTCAAGGGATTATCACTGCATATCCTCAAAGGTGTCTGCTCAACATTATTTCCATTTCAGTAGACACAAATTTATACGTATATATATATATCTGCATATACCCTAAACAACAGAGTGTGCCTGACCACCTAACTGTGTCTATTTTATATGATTAGGTCTCTCCTGCCATCGTTGTTGGCACTGTGCTAGTCATTTCAACTACTTGGGTTGTTTAGTCTTTACCAAGTTATATTTTATTAAGGGTTTTTAAACCAATTTTACAACCAATAAACTTAGGCATGGCTCAGCTGCTCTTTGGGAAGCAGAGAGACTGCATGGGGTTGACTCTGCACCTACGGGATCCTTCTGATCAGGTTCCAGATCCCTTACTTATTTTCTGGGGCCCCTTTCCTGGTTGATGGGTTGGTGCCACTCAGCAGAGTTTAGTTGCCTTGGTTTGCATGGAAGACTCTGGACTGACTAATATAAGTTGAAGTGATGCTAGCCTGAATGTTTTGCTGTGGTTTTGTGGATGTCGTGTATCATTCATGAAGGTTGCGTAACCTGCATAGTAGTTCTATTTTGGGGCAAGTGCTGTTCTCTGCCTGGTGATGGGTCTTCTGGGAGGCTGGGGTGTATAAGGGTGTTTCTTGCACGCGGGTGCAAATGGGAAGGTGCTTAATGGAATTGCGGCAAGCCTTTTCCTTTTCACACAGCTGTTCTTTCCTCCTTGTGATCTGGTGTATTAAAAAGGGCTGGGCGCATACGTAGGAGGCAGGTGCAAATCAGAAAAGGGCTGAGAAAGTGTGACTTGCCAAAGGTCAGCCAGCTGGTTGCTGGTTGGGAATTTGAGCCCTGCTTTCCTAGACCCTTAGTTCAATGGTTTATTTACTTGCTGCCTTTGTGTGCTGCCTTTTTCCAAGAGTGAGACTCAAAGCAGCTTCCAAACAATTTAAAATATTCGCAGTGAAAATATAAAAACAACTACAAGCAGATAAACATTTGTAGAAACCCCTGCCACTTGCTGGTTGCCTCGTAGTGGGTGCCATTCTTGGGTCTCTTCCACTTTTTCCCAGGGAACTTCGTAAAAGAACTGGTTTCTGGTTTCTCCCCTATTTGATCTGTTCCAGGCTCAACAGCCACGCTCCAGCCCCATGCGGTTGGCTCTGTGTTTCTTGATGCAAGATGGCTTCCTTTGTTTATTGCAGTCTATTAGTCATTTGTGCCTGTGAGGGAGGCACAGCTCTTGGGTACAAAACCCCTTGAAGGGGTTCCTGCCATCCATTGTATTTTGGTCATCCGGATGGGCCTGGCTGGCCACGGCGACCCTTCCCAGCGCCGGGTGGGTTTGCCAGGGAGCCCCCATCATCCCGGAAGGTGCCGTTGCCTTGGAAATGAGTGCAAAGGGCGCTCCTGCTTGAAATGGTTTGTTTGGAAAGCCTTTCAAAAGCCACTGAGTGAAAGATAAATGCTTGCTTGAGGAGTAAAGCGCTCCGTTTTCCCCTGCTGAAACACAAGGCTACTGGGGCAAGGGTGGGTGGGGGGAGCCGGGAGGTTGGGACTGTCATCCTGGCATCTTGCGCTGGGTTTTGCTCCGATTTCTAAGTCATTCGGACCTGTGTGGCTGCACGTGGCATCCATCTGCACATGCTGCTGATTCTGTAGGCTGTATTCTGGGAGCGTGGCCCTAAGCTCCTCTACTTGGGCCGCTCTTTCTTTTTTGTGGGAAGCCTTGGGTCTCTATGTGAAAGGGAGGAAGGACAGCCCTGCATATATTGGACTTGGAAGTCAAAGATTTGCCCAAGGAAATCAGATTTGGGTGAAGATCCTATTGCAGCCCCACATCATTAGTTTGGCCTTCTGGGCTCCCCAAATACCTTCCAAAGCTTCCATCTGAGCCCCATAGTGTGGAGCCCTTTCTTATCAATAGGGTTGGACCGAATGGTCCTTGTGACTCGCCCCTCTGAATCTGTGGACATTTCCCCTCACCCCTGCTTCTTCTCCCTGCCTCCTTTTCCATCAGGCTGTTGTGGCATCCATTTCCTGCCTGTTTTCATTATTTTTTTCCCCAGATTCTGTTATTCCTTGGGCCCCTTCTCTGATAGCAGAACCTGAGCATGTAGGTCCCATACTTCCCCCCTAAAAAAACTCAGCATTTCACTTTCATTGCTTTGATCCTTTATGTGTGTGTGTAACAAAAGGTTGGGGTGGTTGCTGTCCTTCTATAGCATCAAGTGCAGCTGGGGAGGGATGGCCCTTGGAGGCGACAACCAGTTTTTAACCTTGTCTCTGTGTGCAATTCAAGGCTCACACATGAGCCCCCCCCCCCCCTTTGTGTTCAGCCCATCTGGGTGGGTGGCGATTGGGAAGTGTCATGAAGTCAAACATAATCCAACGTTACCCTCTGCTTGAGTCACACTTCCTTCCACCCTGCGCTTAAACGCAAGGAGTCAATGTCTGGATTTGGGAAGGGTGGGTTGCCTGGTATTTTTGCATGCTACAGGATCAATTGAGTGGGCGTGCTGCCGTTCGGGAGTCTAAAAATACTCTGGCAAATGAAGGCGCGGGAGCTGTCGCTGCTGCAAAGTCAATGGCAGGAGGATGGCCTCCCTCTCTTCCAGGCAGTGTCCCTGGTGCCAGGCAGATGGGATTTAGAGTCCTTGTCAGCATCAGGGCCTCATGTTCACAGCTGTCTTAATGGCATGAGAAGTCTGATTTCATATTTGCTAGGTCTTCCTTGGTGGTTTCATTTTGGCCTGGCTGTTCAAGACCAAGAGTTGGCCGGTATCTGGAGTCAAGTTTCCTTTTTGCAGCTTGCTTGTACTGTTCCTTGGCTGGTGCAATGGGAGTGGACACTGCACCTAGTGCTTCTTAAGCCATTGTAGGCAGGGGATCATCTGGGTTTTCCCCAGTGGGTTAGAGACCAGCCACATGTTTCTTCCCACCAGCTGCAGTTGTTTGGGTCTTTCCTTGAAACTCCCCATGAACTGGCAGGCAATAGCTTGTGGGCGCCCACTGGTTTACAAAGCATCATTGGGAGTAGCACTGTTGCAGCCCATCTGCTGCCTCCGGTAGGCTGTTGGGAATTGTGGGAGTTGAAGTCCAAAACACCTGGAGGGCCAAAGTTTGCCCATGCCTGAACAAGAGAGTCCTAATCTAATACCGAACAATCGAATGCAGAAGATACATTAAAATGTATTTACAGAAAATTGCACCCATTTTCTTTGATGGCCAAGAATTAGGTATCAGGTTGGGCTGCATGGAGAAGAGAATGTTTGCTCCAATGAATCCAGTTTTAATGTGTTGTGTTGAGAACTAAAGGACAGTTGGAGCAGTGTTGTGAGGCTACTCAATCAGTAAATCAGCCTCTGATTGTTTACAACAATGCAGTTCCCCAGGAGTTGTTGGACTGCATCCTTCATTGTCCTGCATCATTGCATGTGCTGCCTGGGGCTGATGGGAGCTGCAATCCCAGAGAATCAAAGATTCTCCTTTTCATAAGGTTGCTATTTATCCTGTCCTTCAGGTGGACAGGATGCGTTGGGCAGAACCCACTGAGGGTCTTCTTCTGAGAGGCCTGCTGATGTTTGGCACAGGAGCCATTCAGTCAAGAAGTGCTGGACTAGTTTTAAGGTTGGAGGTCCAGGATGGCCAGCTGTGTTCCTCCAGCTCTTCAGGGCCTACACTGTCCCCCAGCACCATCCAGCATAGTCAGAAATGAGTTGGGAGTGAGTCTGAGCTTCTGTTACTGTCTACTGTATTCGGAGATGCTCCCTGGGGATCCAGGCGGAGCAGGGCTCTGCATCTCCCACTTGCATGATCCTGTTAACTGAAGAAGTGGGGACCTCTCCTGGGACCCTCTGCATCCAGGGTTGGAGCTGCAGTTGCTCTCCTTCTCTGGGGAAAGAGGCATTTTAATGTTTGAATAGTCGTGTGCCTATCGGAGACTCAGATTCCAGGTGGTTGAAGAACAATTGCTTTGAAACACTCTCAATTTGTGTCTTTTTTCCGTCTCATGCCTGACACGCCTTCTTCTGGTCCAGTACCTCTGCCACAGTTGAGACCATTCCTTTGGGTTGTTTTTCTGCCAAGGTGTTTTATCTTGTGCTGGTTCATTTCTCAGGAATGTTTCTTTTGTCTGCTGCTAAGTGAGGGTGAATTGCAATACTCTAGGAGGACTGCCCTGAAGAATGGAGCGAATGAACTGCCTTGCCCATATCACATCCTATGGCTTTTTCATCACACTGTTTGGAAAGATGCGAGTGGAGCATCTCACTGGGCAGTAGCTAAGTATGCATTTGCAAATGAAATTTCCATTTTATGCGCAGGAAAGGACGGAAACCTTGAGTGCCTGTAATTTCTTGAAGGGTCTGACTAAAATTGTTGTTCTGAATTTGGTAAGCACTACAGCTTTGTGGATGCAAGGGGATTTTTTTTCTAAATATGAGCAGAGGGGGCATCATGTGTCGTCACTGCATCGGTTTGCCTATGAGCCAGGCTTGCTTGCTGGGTGGTGATACAGCTCAGCGGAGAGGAAAGCGAGAAGCAGCGCGCAGAGATGTCTCTCTCCAACCAGCCGCCCGCACCCCTCTCTGAATACAGCCAGCTGTGCAAAGGCAAGACCGCAGAGAGCTTTTCAGAAGCCTTCCACTGCACAGAGGCACAAAAGGACTTTGGCAAAACTGAATTTGAATGGCAGAGGACGGAGGGCAAGCTCCACGAGATCGGGCTGAATGTGAACTCAGGGGGACAGCCTAAGGACAGCCTGGTGAAAAGCACAGGCTTCACCGATGAGGACAAGCTTTGCTTCTTTGAAGGGAAGCTGGACAAAGAGCTGACAACGACCCCCAAGGACAAAAGGGACATCGAGGCTCAGGGCAAGAAATACCAGGCGGCCCCAGGTCACCTTGAAAACTGGTCTCTGATTTCGGATACGTTCCCATCCTCTGAAGGGGGCCTGAGGGACCTCAACCTTGCAGGCTTCCAGGCGGGACAGGCAGAGTCCATGCGGCTACAAAACGAAGCCATCACCGATCAGGAGAAGGCAGCAGGTAAGAAGGTGGCGGGGGAGGCAGCGGAGGTGGCCAAATGTCAGCTGGAGAAGCCTTTGCTGGGGAGTGAACCCAACAAGTATGTGAAAGACCCCGAGATTAGCGTCTGGAACCCCAATTTTAGCCCTTTGGCGCCGAGTGGCTTGGGTTGCCCTGAGGCTCCAGGGAAGAAAGAGGGGTCAGGTGCTTACAGCGTGGTAGGAGTCGTCAACGACAGCTACGTCCAGTGTGGCGGGTTTGGCTCGTCCCCCACCATGCCCAAGGCGGGACCCCCAGTGACCACCGTCGAGTTGGCTCAGGATGACTTCAGAGATGACTATTTCAACTATGGCCACGAAATCGAAGAGGAGAGGTACGTAGCCGAAACAGAGGAGAAACTGGGCTCAGTGGAGGCAGAGGGCAGCTTCCTCCAGAGAGGGGCACACCAAAGGAAGGCGATGAGGCGTGCCATGTCAGAGTGTTCCCATTTGTCTGTTCCCCAAGCCCTGAATCTGGCAGACAAATACCCGGAACCCGCATCTCGGGAAGATCTGCTCGGCAGCTTGGTGTCACCTAGTGGCAGCCTTTTCCAGAGTGAGGCGGCAGCGGGCCCCATGACCCGAAAGCCTAGCGCACCAATGAAAAGGTCGGCCACTGTCTCAGAAGAGCAAACATCTGCCCACAGCCCTGGTGCCACCGCACAGAACAATGCTGAGCCGTCCAGCCTCCCGGTGAAGGAGCGTCCCTCCCTCCTCCCCACGGAAGAGCCATCTGCTAGGCAGAGAGAGGAGTGGGACAGCAGCAGTGGCACCAGCAAGAGGGAGCCGGCCAGCCCCGGCCAGTACCACATCAAACTGGAGCAGATCCCGGAGATTGGGGGCCACGGCAGAGCTGGAAGAGGGGAGGAGGAAGAGCTGGCCAGAGGCGCCAAGAGCAATGCTGCCCATGAGCCCAGTTTCCCCAGCTTTCCGAAGATCGGCAATGAGATGGAGCCTGGCAGAGCAGCTCCTGCTGCGCTGGAAAGAAAAGAAATCCAGGTCAGCGATGCACTGCACGCTTCATCTTCCCAGCAAGGAGACAGGCCACGTGACGACGGTATGTTGCTAAAATTTCTTCCCCCGGGGGAGCAGCCAAGCGAAGGAGCTGCTCGGCAGAGAGTGGGCAGGAGGGTGGGCTGCGACTGAGACGGCTTGCTGGAGAATAGAGAGAACAATGGGATGCCACAGCTGAGCAGGGCTGGAGGGGACAGAGAAGGAGGACACCGCTTGGGCATCCAGAGTGCTTCCAGGTGCCAGGAAAGAGGGGAGAGACACACCTCGGACCAAAACTTAAACTGGGTATGTCTGGCTTCCAGATTTTAGAAATACCAGTTGCAAGAATAGTTGCTGAGTTGCCGTTTTCAAGGCAGCCTAGACCCTCCGAGGTTGCTGGATGGGTTTGGGCATTATTGCTGCTGGAAATGTGTTTCAATGGATTGGTTTGTTGGTCTTTCCTGCTTTGTGGAAGACTATCCAGGCTTCACAGCCAAAAGAGTCAGCCCTTTCTTTTCAGACTGTGTAGAAAAAGCACCTTCCCTTCTTCCAGTGGCAAAGCAAAAAGCTGTTTGTCTTGCCAGCTGTAGCGTTGCTCCCTGCCAACCGGTTTCTCTCTCAGTTGCGGCTTGTTTTATTCCTTAGTGCTGTGTTTGGTGCTCACACAATGCTTTGAGGTCAGTCTGCTGAGATGAGATGGAGAGAAAAAAAGCCAATGGCTGAGCACAGTTAATCTTTTGTGGCGTGAAAAGAGGAGCTGTTTCCAGTCGCACTGTGTAGTTTTATTCTTCTCTTTTCCTGAGGAACCACTTGCAGGGAACTGGCACCCCTTTGAAACCTCCGCCTGTGGTTGGGACAGTGGGAGGGGATTGCTCTTGAAAGGGCAGGTAGGATTACACCTGTCAAATTGCAATCCCAAAGGCTGCTCTTGATTCCCTTTGCTGGCTTGCCTCCCCAATATTGGCCAACTTATTTGAGTGACCAGGTTGCCAGTATCCTCTAACACAATGAGGATTTTCATGAAAGTTTCAGCATCCAAGGTGCCGGTTATGGGCCCTCCCTCCAGTTCATGAAGGATCCTTTCCCCACTCGGCAGAATCTTTTAGCCGCATTTCTGCTCCTGACTCTTTGCAGAAATTTCCCATGTGTTCCTCTACAGCTGATGCTGTTAACACAAACCCACCTCCTGGTTTGCAACACAACTGCACACTTCAGAGAAGCAAAAACTGCCACAAGGCAAAGCCACATATTTTGATTTCTGTTTTAGTTATGTCCCATTTTCCCCCTAGATCTGAGGCTAATGGCAGCTTGCAAATGTTAAAACAGCTACATGTAGAAGCATGGGAAAAGTTATTATTTTTTCTCTTTCATGTATTTGTTGCTATATCTGTTCTAAACTTTAAGGAAGTCAGCAGTTGCCCAATCCCTCACAAAAGGTTTTTAAAGTAGGTTTTTAAGTGATTAGAAAAACCCCCTCAAACGGTTCCTCCCATGGTCAGGATCTCTGCCCAGCCATTGCACTTTTTGGAGGAGTTTTGGCCCGGGATATCCGGAGAGGTGAGGCTTCTTGATTTTTCCAGGCAAAGCCATCATCTGCTTCAATTGCACTGAGAACAAAAGAGCATGAGTTGCGCCAACCTCCCCATAACCTTCAATGTGCTAGACTCCCCTAAGCAAGGTTTGGGAGGGGGGCACATTTTGGCTGCCAAACGCTACAGATTTGACCTATCTGGTTTTGCTCTTCTGATGACACCCAGCGGATATTTCCCTCTGTTGTTGGAATAGTTCTGCTTGCCATCTCCAGCTCAATTTGGAAAGGACCACTTGGTTTTGTGGGTGGTGTTCCACAATTCTACCAGTGCTTTTCAGCTTCCTCGTTTCACTTTTTTCAGCTTCCTGCTGACCCCAATCCTTTCCTCTGTGCAGAGTGAGGGTCTTTGAGGCTTTGTCTAGTTGACATCTGGCCATAGGCTTTGTTCTTCATTCACTGCAGGGGTTTATCAAGAGTCTCGGAGGGCCTCTTGTCCAGCTGATAACGGCATCTTTTGAAAGGGAGACACATGGGCTGCCCCTCTCTTGGGATTTCCTCTCTCTTTGTGGGCAGACTAGAGTTAATTGAGAATGTAATTGGACCACACAACCCCCTAGACGCCCTGAAATAACTGGGGCATTCTGAGCATTAGGGGTGGATATGGAGACTTGGGCTTGCTGAAGTCATCCTTCCCTGGCCTTAGCGCTGCAACAGGAATGTAATTTCCTTAGCAGAGGAAGAATTCCTCTTTGGACCTTAAACCCCAGATTGACAGGACGACGTGTCTCTGGCCATGCTTGCTGAGGGAGTTGTGGCCTTTGAAGGTAATTTGTCCAAACCCTGGCATTTTTCCCCCTTGGCCATTTGGGAGGATGGATAATAAGCGCATTGTCTGTAGCTGTGGCCTTCTCGTTTGCTATGAGAACGGGGATACCAATGACCTTGAGGACAGGCAGGGCTGCTCTTTTTCGGGTTGGCCAGGAGCTGTTCTGTGCTGGCTGCCACTGTTCCACGTCTTTCTTTCCATGGCAATTGGTGGTAAAGGACTCTCACTTGCCAAAATGGCGTCAATTGCACTGGTCAGACTGGCCTGTGTTTGGGAGTTGAGGAGGTGGGAGTGCCAATAGTACTGGGAGATGACAGACTGCCTTTGACATGTCTGTATGTTCTTCTCCTACAAATGCAAAATTTCCAAAAAATTGACACCATAGAAAAAAACGTTTAAAAAAATGCAGAAATTTTCAATGAGAATGCAACATTTAGAATTCTTGACATATAGAAAGTATCTTTGTTACTTAAGGAATGTAACATTTATTTGGCGTAAAATTAGCTCACTTGATTTATTACAAGTGCGTTTTATTCAGAACGCAATTACAAATTGAACTTGCTGCTTAAAACAATTTTGTGAGGTAATGATAGAGTCCAAATGATTCTATGAGTTTTCTGTAGCATCAAAGAGACAAAGCATCCCTGTTCTCCTAAAAGGAACTTGGAAAAGCAATCCAAGGCCAGGAATGGCAATGCTCTGAAGCTCTGCTTAAGGATAGCATAGTCTTCCTGTGAAGTCTTCCTGATCATTTGATCTATGAGGATCTCTTTGATTTTGTCAGATCAAGGAGCAGTCATTTCCCCCACCCCACCCCATACAGTCCTGTTCATACATTGTGGAAATTGTTTTGGGGCAGTAAATATGTGAACACCTTATCTTAAACATTTCATCATTTTACAAGAAAATATTTAATCTATTGTTTTCCAAGAAAAAAAAGACTTTGGAAAGATGAATAGAAACCACACCCCCGTCCCTCCCCGCCTTCCTCTCTTTAAGTCCCACTCAACCTAGTCCTTTTACCAGACCGGAATTTGCATGAAAATAGGGCTGGGGCGCCCTCGACATCTGCTCACTTTTTGGCTCTTTGTTGTCAGCAAAACGAATAGTCTGCTTTGAAATATTTTAATTAATAAATAAGTGGGATGGGTGGGGAGCAAAGAGACCTCTTGATTCTGATACAGTTGGCTGTCCACTCCCCTGTAGGATTGTTGAATGATCCCAAAAATATCCCCATTTGCCCAGGAAAACCTACTTACTCAACCCGTCTCATTTCGGAGTGTTTCCATTTCGGATAAATGATCTTAAATCCCCCTTTGTGAAGCCAGGGCCCTTTGGAGTGATGGTGAATATTCCCCCTTTGGTCTGCTGAAGTGCATGTTGCCAGCTGCCTGGCTTCAGAGCCATGTAGCTTTGTACTATTTAAAAATGTTTGGAAGAGCAACCTTTCCTTCAGGTTCACAATGAGAAAGAGAAAATGCGCCTGAGCATAGTGATGGGAAGTTCAGAATAGTGTGACCCAAAGAATAATGGGAATGGCAGAGGAAAAGTCTAGGAAGGAATGACAAGCCTGAAGGAGAAGGTGAGTCTCTGGAAGGGGTTCTTATTGCATTGGAGATGGACAAAGCGTGGCCTGTCGTTAATGGGGCCTCCATTTGTGGTACCAGAAGCCGCTTAAAGCCCTCAGGCTCCACCACATTAGAGTCCCTTAGGGGATCAAAACCCCTGAAAAACAAAGCACCCCATGTGTACCAAAGCCTGTTTGGTGCGGCAGAAATACTTACTCCTGTTGTAGGTAGAGTCGGTATTCCTGCCATACAGAAGCATGTAGACGTGAGAGGAGAAACCTTCACCTTCATGAGAAAAAAATGGTATCACAAATAGACAAAAGAGCCAGTGTTCTTTAATAGTTGAGTGATGGATGAGGATTGCCAAAAGGCCAGGTTGCGAATACTTGCTCAGCCACAGAAATCCACAAGGTGATCATGGACAAGTCTTGTTTTCTGGAAATGGAAATCTGGATAAATCTGGTCAAGAAATGCCTACAAGAGGCCATACATTAGAGTCAGCTTGAAGACACATGACAAAACTCTGCTTTCGATTTTGCCTTCTCATTTGCCCTTCTTAAGGTGAGCTCCAACTGCTCTCTAATGGAACTCTCTAGATGGGTTGGACTACAGCACCCATTCTCTGCAGTTAGCATGGCTGTTGGAGGGACTAGGCACCTGGAAGACCAGAGGTGGAGACCATCTGCCTGGTGAAGGAATCCTCAGCAAAAGCAGATGATGGGCGGGGTCTAGGTTTCTGAAGCGGCCCCCGGTGTTTGCTTACTCCATGGCTCTCTGTTTCATAACTGGAAGCTGGCTCGTATCTCACGTCCTGCTGCTCCTCACACGTCTTTCATCTGCCTCGCTCTTTCCGCCAGTGTGTTGTTCTTCCCGTCTCAACAGCACCACCCTACAAGTTGCAAGGCTCATGTAGTCAGGATGAATCTCATTGTTTGCAAAAGTAATAGGTGAGAAGTACTCCAGAGGCTTCCAGGATGCCCACCCAGAATTTTAGCTTCTCACCGTCCTGTCCTCTGCTCCTACAACCTTGAGGAGAGTCCCTGAGAGATGTCAGGAGCCAGTTTTACACAGCATTGCTGTTCATACAAGTGGGGAGTGTACCATGTTGCCTTATACTGAGTCATACCGTGGATCCACCTTGATTTCTATTATCAACTCTTAACAGGTAGCAACTGTCCCATTTTTGGGGCAACATTCCTGCCCAATGCTACCTGGAGGTTCCTGGGAGGTCTTCCATCCTAGGACTAACCAGGACTGACCCCGCTTGGAATATGAAATCAGATAAAACTGAGCATGTTTGTGGGGGTGGGGAGCAGGAGATACCCTTGTGAGGACTTGGCTGGGCTCCTTCTCCACTGGGTTTGGTGCAGAGAACCCTTTCTGCATGTGAGTGAGCCCTCACCTGTGTTCCAAAGAGATACAGCCCAAGGACTGTGTTCCTTTTGTGTGAATGGTGGTGCTTCCTGAGCTCCTCCTTTTCATTGTTGTTCGTGACTTGTCGTTGCAGGCAATTTGTTTCCCTCCTCCATATCAATTTACCCAAACTCTCAGAGCAAAGAACTGACCTGTTTCGAGCACATAATGCCCTTTTTGTGCCCGCTGAGCGGAATCGTTGGGTTGTTTAGAACTGGTTTTTATTTTGCCACACCTCCCTAACAAATGAGCCCTGTTCAGTGCCCTTCTGAATTTCTTTCATTCACTTTGCTATTCAAATGTGGAAGATTCCCTACGGTTATGCTCCCTGCCGACTATGTGTGGGGTGTGTGTGTGTATTTGTGTGTCTTTGTGTAGGATTCCAAAACAGGCTGGGGTTCATAACCTCCTATTACCTCTTCATCTTTGTGCGTAGAAATGTTAAGCTTTTGAGCAGATTAGGAACTGTACAAATTTGGTTCTTGTAGTCAGATCGTAACCTAAAAGCAGGAATTGAGACATGTGTTCCTCTTTTCTGTCCCTGCCCATCAAAGAAAATCCTTTTTCATGTGCTGCATTTGCTGGTGGAGAAGGGCTATGGCGTACAATTCAAAGCAGGGGGACGTTGGTTGGAAGGGGGTGTGGAAATGAATGGCGTGATTAGGGCAAAGTGCCAATTATATTTATACAACTCGGTGGGAGTGGGATTTTGCATACCGCAATGCTTTCTTATTTCTTTCTTGTTTAGGTTGGTAATGATAGGAGTATTCCTTCAGCTCAAAGTGCTGCCCAGGACATGTTCTTCAGGTTTGAGTCAGGAGGTAGGAATGGCCTTCTTAAGCCTGGTAACCTCCAGTAGGTTGAGCCACAGCCTTCTTCCCCCCCCATGTAGTCCAGAAGGGAAAAGTTGCATTCGCCACAACCACAGAGGTCAATACACTTAACCAGCATTAGCTGTGGCAGATCAAATGAGCCTCCAGTCCACAGGCAGTCTAACAAAAATGGGTGCTTCAGTCACTCTTATCAGAGCCTGGAACTCAACTGTTGGAAACAAGGTGTTGATCTAAACCTGGGATGAGCAACTACAGGGGACCAGGTGACAGTTTCCTCCCTGTCTGTGAACCCCATATGAGCTGCAGTGTGCCCAAGTGCCTCTGCCGTTGTCCAGGTACTTCCCAAAGTAGTGGTCACGGGTGACATTGCATCTCTGGACACCATTTTGAGAAGGGTGACGAGTAAACCAGGAGCTGGAAATTGGAGGAAGTTGCTGCTTGTACCATTGGATCGGAGTGGGTACACCATTTAGGATGCAGTCTGTGTGGCAACATTTTGCTGTGGGTCCAACTTACTATATTCCTTGAAGTAGACCCAGCTCTCTCCTAGGATTTATTTTTGACAGAGGAGTTTTGCTCCAAGGCTGAAAAAGGACTGATAGGCTCAAGATCACACGGCAGGGGTTCCAGCCTCAAGACTCCTCAACTTGCATTTCCTTCTGGCCAAGCTCAGTGGGGGATTCAGAACTCTGTAGTCTAAAAACCTAACGGCCGAACACTGAGCCAACTGCATGTCATATTACAAGTTGTACCTTTGGGGCGGTTTGACAAAAAATAAAAATGGTTAGGAATGGCTTTTGAACACTTTGTATTGGAGATCATGTTTGTGAACTTCTCTAAAATCTTTTCAAAATCCCTGTTATTCAAAAGGAGTATTTAGAAATTAAACCACAATGGTTTTCACAACGCTGAATTCCTACCTGGAAATGCAAGGTTCTCCACTGTGTGCAACTATTGTAAAGTGCCTCTTTTGTGCGGCTCTGGTTGGCGAGGTCCAACAAAAGCCCTGGTGAAAAGGTGGCTTGATGCTTCTCCAACTCGCTTTGGCCCCACACTTTCCTGGCTTGGGGAGATAATGCCTATAGCATCTGTTTTCTGTCAGTAGCCTCCCATCCAAGTGCTAACAAGACCTGGCCCTACTTTGCCTGCAAGATCAGACACGATTGAGTACCTTTAGGGTATTTACATCCCATTCAATACTGTTTTGTAAATCCCCAGTGTGGAGAGATGCTTCTGAGCAGGAAAACCATCAAGGGAAAGCAGGTGACATCCCGTCACTCCTCCCCCTGAAATAATGACTATTATGAAACTCGGGATAAATACAAATGGATTTTTTTGTAAATATCATCATCATCTTCATTTTATTTCTTATTAATCACCCTCCATCGGAATGCTGTAGGCGATTTACACAGGAGCAATAAAAGCAAGATAAAACATACAGGATCATGAATATAAAAGTTAAAATTACACATCAAGTGATCTACTGAACAGCCAGGTCTTGAGAGCCTGGGTGAAGGGACTGTGAGTCCTATTCATTTCTTGCATTCTGTACCAGTCCGTTTCTCCAATACCCGTCCTTGCATCGGCACCAGTTCTAGGAAGACGAGGACATTGGCTGTCTACTGATTTTCATTTTGGCACAGGATTTTGTGAACCTCATGAAAAAGCAGTCCCAAAACCTTCCTAACCTTGGCACTGTTTGTTAAATTTCCCTCAAATGTCACGATCACGGACTTACTGGCCCCTTAATCACACACACAGAGACGTACTGAAGGCTAACTACTTTATTGAATATAAAAACAGTTCCAAAGAATATAGTCCAATAATATGATATAGTCCAAAAGGCTAGAAGTAAGAATGTCCAAGATAACGTAGCAAATAGGCAAAAAGCTTGGCAAGGCTCCGCAGCCAATGCGGATCAGGAAACAGGGCAAGGCTCGCAAACCAATGCGGATCAGGAAACAGGGCAAGGCTCCACAAACCAATGCGGATCAGGAAACAAGGCAAGGCAAGGCTTGATGACCACGGCTTAGCTTGTGGTCCCACTCCGCTTCACGCCTATTCAGGTAAGACGTGGCCGGAGAACTGAGGATTCGTTCCCACGGATCCTATACTTAATCCTTCGGCCGAGGTCCTCGACGCTCTAGGCTTCTTCGTCTCCAATCCCTGCTGACGGACCTCGGCCGGTCTAGGGCCCGGGACCAATCCCTCCTACTAGTCTCGATGTTCCGTCTCCTATCAAAGGTTCGACCTTGTCTCTCGGCAGCTGTGTTGCTATCTCCTGAGAGCTTTCCTCCCTAGCCATTTCCCATGCGCCTTCTTCCATATCTTCCTCAGGGGGCTCCTGGGAAGATCTCCCTCCCGGGTGTTCATAACTCCCTGAATCGCTATCAAACTGCACCTGGTGATCTGAATCATCCCTTGGACCAAAACACATTTCTTCCCAGGCCAAGCTCTCTGTGGGCAAAAGAGGCCCTTGCGGGGAAAGCTGCCCTTCACCCCAGTCCTCTAGCTCATCCTCAGAATCCTGTTCTAGCACGGCTGGTTCTAATGCTAATGGGACCCCAGGTCCTGCCCCCTGCCCTCCAGGCACAAACGAGAACTGCTGTGCTACATCAAAGCAGGAAATTGGCTTATTTTGAGGTTGTTGCTGTTACATCCCTGTGATTGTGCCCTTGGGTTTTCTAGCAGGATATGCTCAGGTTTTCTATTCCCCTCCTCTGAGACTAAGAGAGTGGAACATGTCCAAGGACACCCAATGGGTTACATGGCTGAGCAGGGGTGTGAGCTCTAGTCCACCACTCAAGCCATGGCATCATCCCAGATGTGGAATTCCTTACTGATTTATGTATTGTTGTTATGTTGTCCTTTTCAACTTATGGCAATATCACAGTGGGTTTTTTTTTCTTTTACAAAATTTTTACTGAGAATTTTTTCCTCTTTGCCTCTCTTTGATACCGAGAGGGTGCAACTTGCTCAAGGTCACCTAGTGAATTTCCGTGACTGAATGTGGATTCGAACCATGCTTTCTAGAGCTGTAGTCCAACACTCACTTTACACTAGATGATATTTTTATCTGATAAGGTTCTTAGATTATTCTGCACTTAGACAAGGGAAAAAGAGTAGTTTGTGTGAGTGTTTCTGTGTATAACTGTTTTTAGAGCCTTTAGGTCTACATTTAGTGGCCCCTCACACCCAAGGATGTTGGGGTTTCAATGACACCCCAGTTCTGATGCTGGCAACCCAGCCATAGTTCCCCACATGCCATTTCAGGTCAAGCCAATCTCTTTTGCCAGATGCCTTCTCTTCCCCTTGCAGATAGCTACCCTCCCCTTCCTTTTGGGCCTCTCCTGATTTTTGAAAGAGGAGGAGTAAAGATGGCCATTCCGGTATGGCTTAATCCATCGCTCCGGAGGATTAGTGTCATCGGCAGAAGAAAATCCATTATGGGAATTACAGAGCTATTTCAATGAAAGATGGTTTGGTTCAGCTTAAGGAACCAAAGCAGTGTGTGTTGCAAGGGAGTATGTGGATCGGGTTCTGGAGTGTGGCTTCCTGCCCGTTTTGAGAGGGAAAGAGGGGAAGGCAAAAGGAGTTCACTGGGGAACAGCAGTTCAGACGGCCCTGGCATGAAGCTCCATCTTTGGGTCCCTGGAGGATGAAGGAAGGAAGGAAGGAAGGAAGAGGAAGAGATGTGAGCCTGGCCGAGCTGTTCCTTTGGCAAAAGGCTCCCTGCAGGAATATTGTGCCAAGCTTGGACAGGCTCAAGTCAACTGGGCCCAGTCTATGAGTTGGCCAGGGTTAATCCTGAACAGGAAACCACAGTCTTTGGTGAAGGGCAGATTCTTGGTTGCACTTGATACAAGATCCTAAACAGTAATGCACAATTCATACCTAAACATTTTCCCAGCAAATGTCCCATCTTCTTTTCCAGCAAAGACAAGTCTCCGGGTTCCCTAGTTTATTAAGTGCTGAGCATCTCTTAAAATGAACTGTTACAGATTTTGTAATGCAAAACTTACTTAACTTTTCTGCTTCTTCTGTTGCCTTCAGTGGTCATAGCTGAAAAACCGTTCCTTGTCCAATGTTTCTTCTACATGCGTACATTTCCCTCATCGCTTACATTGTCATCCTTTTCTTGGTGCTAAACCGAGCTGGTTTCAAACTCTTCCGGTTGTTCCCACCTTCCTTCTCTTCTGCCCTTGGACTAAAACGTGGCATCAACTGTCTGGTGGCTCTCCTGGTTTAGGTCTAGAACAGATCATCTTTCTGGACATTCTGTGTTGTTTCTCCGCAAAGGGCACAGAGGAGGCATGTGACACTTTGTGAAAAAGCGAGGTAATTTCCAATCCTTGAACTTAAAACAAATGGTTCCCACAGCATTTTACAAGTACAGCCTGAGTCTCCTTTAAATGTTTGGGACTGGAAGTGTTTTGGATTTCAGATTTTGAATATTTAAAGATATATAATGGGATATCTTGGAGATGGGGCCAAAGTCTAAACAAAAAATCTGTTGGTGTGTGACATTGTAAACATGATATTGTTAATAATTTTGTGTATAAAACAAAGCACATATAGGTTGAATTATCAGAATGCAAAAATGTCATTCTCGTAACCACTTAGCTGGAGAATTTTGGAATACTATGAATTTTGAAATTCTGGCTAAGGAATACTCAGCCTGTTTCAGGCGGGCTTGCCTCTGTGGCACGTATTTGTCCTTTTGGATTGACAGGCAGATTAGGAATATTAATAGATTTATGAATCCAACTGGTCCTGGATTTATCTAGTGCTGGTTCTACTGGGTCAGATGAACAGATCGGTTGAGATAATCCAGGATTGAGCGGAGGGGGGCGGGCATCCACATGTGCGTTTGTATGTTTCCCATTTTTAAAAAGATGTCCTTGAAACACTGATTAGAGAGCAACAACAGGGCCTGCAAAATTCCCCTACACCGGTCTTTATGGACTAATCAATGAAGAAAACCACCCGAGGTTTGGCAGCACCACCACCAGGACTCTGTAATCCCTGAAAGTCAGGGAAAGCAGATCATGCGTGAGTGCTCTGAAAGAGGACAGCCTTGTAATTAAATGCCGGAGAATGAGAGCAAATGTTTGCTGGTGAGCAGAATGGGTGGTTAATCAAATGGACAGATGGAGGGGAGAGGAATCTTGCTCCCTTGGCCATCCTGGAGTCTGAGTGGCTGAGAGTGGACATGATGGGGACATTGCTGTCACCCCCCTCCCCCTCAGAGAATCCTTTTCCTCCCCTGCCCAAAATGAGAATGGTTTCGGTGCGAGCCGTAATAGATAATTAATCTGGAAATAGATGCCACTGCCTCCCGTCTGGTTCATGTTGAAGTTGCACTGGAATAACATGATCTCCTGGAGTGATCCAATGGCCCGACTGGGTTACACGGACCACTGGAGTTAGGCAGAATACCATGACTCCTGGTTGCCGCACCTTCACAGGTTGGAGCATCTGCACTGTAGAATCTTTGGCACATTGGCGTTGGATGTAAGGCAGCGGTGGAGATTGTGTAGCTCACCTTGGTCTTCAGATCTTACTCTATGTTTTGTGGGTCTACTGGCCCAGTTGGAGACAACAAAAGAGCATGTTTTCAGTAGGAAGTGTTTGGGAAAAGGCTTATTTTGGGCTTCAGATGTGCCAGATAAAATATAAATGATAATGGTGGAATGGTGCTGGGGTATTGTTTGAGAGGAAGTGGCTATTCAAGCCCCCCTGGAGGGCCAGTGCCACCCCCCAACCTTTGACAACCCTTGATGCAGGGATTCAGTTCTGACCACATTCCACCTGGGATTTGTCCCACTATTGGTATTAGGAAGGAACATGTGGCCCATCTCTCAGACCGCACATTAGAGAGGCACCTATCTTGTAAATGAATCTCGTTGAGAGTGCAGCATAGAATCAAGACCTGGACAAAGTTGCCCTGGGATGTTCAAGCAAAAGGGGCGCCTTTCCAAATTCTCTGAGAGCGTATATATATCAGTAGGTTGCTGCCTTGAATGAGATGGCTGCTTCCCAGAGAGGTAGTGTAGGGAGGGCAATATGAAGGCACAACCCATAAGAACTCTGCCCCACATATGGAATTTCCCTTATATATGTATATTTTTAAATTTTAAAAAGCCTATCACTGCAGAGAGTGAGGCCCTTGAAACCAACCACACCTGGAGCTCTTCCATTTTCTGAGCTCACGTTCCAGAGATTACATTGCTCTTTGCCCTTTTTCTTTGGATGCCTCAACTGTCTCTATCTCAAAACTGACGTTTTAAGTTACGGCAATGTTATAAATTGAGGTCTGAATCATGATTTGGAGGACAGTGCTCTTGCCCCACTTCCTATAGCTGCGGCCAAATAATAGTCCCCGGGGACCGTGGCCTGTGGTGGAATAAATCTTATTTTTTAAGCAACCTGTATCGCAATTGCTGGTCTGCGTAGCTGCTGAGCTGGCTGGAGAGCCCATTGATTGGTGTTGCAGTCAAGGTGGTGCCTGGGAGCTGGAAGAGGGTTTGTGCCGGCATGTCCTCCCATCCCTCCGTCTGCCCTTGAACTTGGATGGAGATGGACCACTGGTAGCAAAAAGACGGTCACTGGAGCCTGGCTGAGCTGGCTGTTACTTTCATCTGGCTAGAGGGGCTTAGAGCAGAGTGGCCCCGGAGGGGTTTCTTTTTCCAGGGCGTGAAATCCACCCTTGTGACAGACCACATTGTGCTGTCCTTCCGCCCAGGGCAAATGAATAACAAAAGAGGAGAACCTAAAAGGAGGAGAGAAGGGAGAAGCATCCAGAGCAGTCTGCAAAAGAAAGTGACTCATGCCTCAAGTTGCTCAAAGGACAGTTCTATCTGTGGAAACAACCCTCTTTCTTGTTGTTGTTTATTTGTTCAGTCGCTTCAGCCTCTTGGTGCCCTCCTGGACCAACCCAGGCCAGAGCTCCCAGTCGGCCGTTATCACCCCCAGGGGTTCCTTCAGAGTCAAGCCAGTCACTTCAAGGATACCATCCACCCACCTTGCCCTTGCTCAGCTCCTCTTCCTTTTTCCTCCCATTTTCTCCAGCCTCATTGTCTTCTCCAAGCGTTCCTGTCTTCTCATTATGTGGCCAAAGTATGTCATCTTTGCCTCTAGTATCCTTCCCTCCAGTGAGCAATCGGGCTTTCTTTCCTTGAGTATGGACTGTCTGTGGTCTTCTTGCAGTCCAAGGCACTCTTAGATTTTCCTCCAACACCACAGTTAAAAGCATCTATCTTCCTTCGCTCAGCCTTCCTATGGTCCAGCTCTTACATCCATAGGTTACTATGGGGAATAGCATTGCTTTAACTACGTGAATCTTCACTTCCAGTGTGATGTCTCTACTCTTTACTATTTTATCGAGATTGGTCCTTGCTCTCCTCCCAAGAAGGAAACGTCTCCTGATTTTCTGGCTGCAGTTTGTGTCTGCAATCATCTTGGCTCCTAGAAAGACAAAGTCTGTCACGGCCTCCATGTTTTCTCCCTCTATTTGCCAGTTCTCAATTAGTCTGGTTGCCTTCATCTTGGTTTTTTATGTTTCACTGCAACCCAGCTTTTGCCCTTTCTTCTTCCACTTTGGTTAGAAGACTCCTTTGGTTAGAAGTGAGGAGTTCGGCCATCAAAGTGGTATCATCTGCATATCTAAGGTTGTTAATGTTTCTTCCAGCAATTTTAACTCCAGCCTTGGATTCGTCAAGCCCCGCACGTCGCATGATGTGTTCTGCACACAACTTGAATAAGTTGGGTGAGAGTATCCCTGCCGTACTCCTTTCCCAATCCTGAACCAGTCAGTTGTTCTGTGGCTCTGGTTTCTTTCAGAAATGAAGAAGGAAATAAGGAGCATCAGTGTATTCAGTGCTGAGGCACATACCCAGAGCTTTGATGTGCTTGTCATTTTGCAACACCTTCTGACTGATTGCAAATATAATGTTTAGCTTTGCATTAGATAGATGGGAGTTGCAGAGAATGGAGGCCTCTGAGTCCCATGAGCCTTGGAATAGAGGTTGCCAGAAATGGCTACTCCCCCTTCACCTGCCTTAGGCTTTTTGGCAAATATACACATCACATATTGCACTGTGTTATCGCGTTCTGTTCAGCTTCTTCTTGTGTACCTTTAGGTCAACTCTGACTTATGGCAACCTTTTCATAAGTTTTCTTGGCAAGCTTTATTTGGAGAAGGTTTGCCACCGTTGTCTTCCTCCGAGGCTTTTCTCAAAGTCAGCCAGTGGGTGGCTCCATGATGTGGTGACACTGTCATAGAGACATGCCCAAGGCCTCCCAAGTCAGTCTACGTATCTGAGCTGGGATTGTAATCCACTCAGAGCCCTGGTCCCATAAGAAATTGACCCCATTTGCCATTGCCTTCCTCTGAGGCTGAGAGAGTGTCACCCAAGGTCACCCAATGGGGATTTGAACCCTGGCCACTGGGAATCCTAGTCTAGCACTTGCTCTGCTGCTTATGTGGAAGATAGAAAGAAGAAAGACTTATAACAAATATAAACTGTAGTAGATATTTGCACTTTGTGGTTGAAAATGTGAGACAGAGAGTCGGGAGCAAACAATGTGGATGAAGCACTGTTTCTGAACTGATGTGAACAGGAGAGTTTGCTTCTTAACATTTAAAAAGAGAAGTTACAAACTGTGTAACCAGCATGTGGAAGTTTTTGCTCACTTTGGTGGTGGTGAAATGAGCATGGTTCCTCAGGATTGGGACATGAAACATCTAACAATTGCCTTGTAAAAGCCATACAATGAAAAACATGTAGCATTGCCTTTGTTGTGCTCTTTGAACTCTGCCTGCCTTCCGCCTTTCCTTTGCACGTTGTTGTGCACACACTGCAAAAGTCTTGTTGTGATGCCTGTATAATCTAAGCCCATTTCCCCTCTTCTTTTGCTTTGGGCAGCCAAACCAGAAGAGGTGAAGCTGGCCACGGAGGTTGCCACCGCAAATGACGTGACTTCCCCACCCAGCAAGGACCTCCCTCCGAGCCCTGACAAGAAGGCCAAGGTGAGACACTTCCATCTCCCTCCCAACCGGGTGTAGGATTTGGTGCCCACTGCCGCTTCTTCTTTCCCTTCTTAAGCCAATGATAAGTTCTCTTCTCTGAGCTGACAGACACAAAGTGGGGGGCATAGTCCATCCCCCTTCTGCCATGCAGGATGATACAATCGAAGCTCTCCTGACAGATGTCCATTTCGCCCATTTAAAAACCTCCAAAGGAGTTGTCTCCACTGGACTTTCAGCAAGCAGCGTGTTCCCCTGTCGAACAGCTCTTGCCCTCAGGAGGGTCTATCTAGTGTTAGGTGTTAAGGTGCAGTCTCCATTGCGTCCTGCTCTCTGGAGCAGCAAAAAATAAGCTTTGTAAGGAATGCTGACACTTTCCAAGCGACATTTAGAGCGCGGATTTGGCCCTAATCCACCAAACTTGGCCTCCTTAATTCTCCCAACACACCCATTTCTTTTCTTACACTTAGAGAACTGAACTCTGACAATTTTATTTTCTTTCTGGATTGATTTCTTATTTTGCACTCATTTTTGTTGCTAAGTATTTTGTTCACAATTCGCTTTTTTCTTTTTGTTCCACGTGTGTGTTGTGTGTGTTCCTTTGTTTTGCTTGCGTGTGTCCATGTCCCTTTTGACCCAAAGACTCCAGCCTCCGCTCCAGCAGCTAAGCCTGCTGCCGCGGCAAAACCTAAGCCCGCCGCCACCACCCCTGGCACCAAGCGGCCGGCCTCCGCTACACCCGGCCCAAACAAAAAGGCCACCAGCCCCACTGCAGGCCCAGCCGCAAGCCCTGCCGCTGCCGCCCCTAAGCGCCCAGCAACCAGTGCAGCACGACCCTCCACCTTAACTCCCAAGGACTCCAAGCCAAAGGTAAGGAGCGGGGTTGGACATGACTTTTGGAAGGCCTTGGTTGTGTGACTGGTCACAATAGAAAAGATGGTTATTGGTTTGGATGGATATCTTTGTCATTTCTCTTCCTTTTACTTCCCTGTTATGCACAATTTGATAGGTGTATTTGCAGTTTGGAACACAAATAGAAAACAATCTATGTGGTATGAAAGTAATATCCACAGAGCATATATTATGCGATTAATCAAAATACCAAAATGTAGCTCAAATCAATGCATAACAGAATGAGAAGGAGCAATCGCTCTCAAACATAACAGTTCTCAATTCCACTGTGTGTAGGCTTCAGGTATCAATCCAGTTGAGCATAGAGTCCACTGCTTCTCAAAGGAAGTCTCCGAAGGCAGTTTGGGTCTAATCTTTACAAAGAATCCCACATGGACAGAAAATATTGTGCTCTGCATAGGAAACAGCCTTTCAAGACATCGAGGGAAAAAAAGTCTTACAAAGCTTCACATCCCTCCAGTATTCTCAGTTGCAAAGTTTTCATATCATCTTTCCATTCCTCAGTTAACCACACTTCATGGCTATCTCCTCGGCTAAAAGGGCCATGGCTTTGTTTTTCTGGGATGTTTTCTGCTCATTGCCTCCTTTGGAAGCACTCAGAGCATCCAAGGCAAGCACATGGCAGCCTTTTCTAGGAATATACCACCTCAGAATACTTTGAGGATTGGACTACAACTCTGGAGAGCAGGCCAACATTATTACTAGCTATGTTGGCTGAGGGATTATGGGAGTCATAACTGAAAAATAAGAGCTCCAAGCTCTTTGTGTTTCAACCAGTCCTGTTAGAGGGGTGAGCTTGTGTCAGGAGAGCTTGTGGCAAAAGTAGGTCTTAAGGAGCACTTGGTGGGAGCAGACTAGGGTTGATACTCGGTGGCTGGTCAGCGAAGACAGCTCCAAGGTTCAGGGCAGTGAGGACAGAGTGGGCTCAGAGGAGGAAATGGTGGAGCAACTAAAGCTGAAGGTGCAGTGGCTGCCCACAAGCCTGTCCTTGGGCAGTGAAGGCAGGGGGGATGGTTGTAGGCTGAGAACTGGGGTATACACCCAGGCCAACCTGGCTAAGGGCAGAGCCAGTGTGAGCCTGCCTTTTGAGAAGGTTGCCTTGTTTTGTAGTGAAATTCTATTTGGTCTTGGCTTTTAGTGATCAGTGTGCCTGTGGGCTGGCAAAGGTTGCTGGATCCCTTCTGCTTGTGGCTTGAGGATGGTTTGTGTGCCTTCATTTCACCAAAATGAGAGTGAGAGGAGCCGAGCATCCCTAAGCAGTAACCACTTCTGCTCTCAATTTGCTGGAAACGCTGCCCTTTTAGTAAGAAACTTCAACTGGGCTCCAGTTTCCATAGTTACTGGGCTTTGCTTATCAAATTCCTGACACTTCTTTGAATCGGCTTCGGGGTGTGTGTAAACGAAACAGGCATTCTTGAGTCTGCTCCAAGAAGTGCATTTTGAATCTCTAGAGATGCCAACACTCCTAACTGTGGCTCCTTTGCCATCAGTGTTGGGTTTTAGTGATTCTGGGTGGGAAGGAGACTTCTCATGTAAATAATAATAATAATACTTTATTTATATCCCACCCCATCTCCCTGAGGGGACTCGGAGTGGCTTACAGCAATGTGAATAATATGACAATGAAAAATAAAACGAATAACCAATTTAAATTAAATCAACAACAACACAAAATCGATGCAAAGTGAACCAAAACATTAAATTAACACAACCATCATCCATAAATAAACAGGGATTGCATTAGATAAAAGCAATTAAAATATCTCGGCCACTGCTCTGGTTGATGGAACCAATGAAGTCCAGTGAAGAAATTGAATTCCACTTACATCTCCCAACCGTTGGGTATTACTATGTTTAACCATGATCAAAATCCTGTTTCTAAAGCCAGGTTTTAAATTCCTTCCAGAATGTTGAAAGCGTAGTAACCCCTTTCTTGCTTGAAGCACAGTCACCCCTCCTCACCCATCCTTCCTGGAAAGAGATTTCCCCCCTCCGTTCCTTGGCCTGCTGCGTCACCTGTTCCTCGATGGACCAGCCCTTACTCAGGGCCCAGATGGTCTCAGACAAGTGCCATCAAAGCCCACTGAGCAGTTTTCTCTTTCTGCCTGTAATTAAAGGGCTTCCTTTTGGCCGATGATGCTGAGGAGGTGGGGGCACAGAGAAGGTGAGGGAATAGAGAGCACCAGGACCTAAAGGACCAGAGCCATACAACTCAAAAATAAGAAATCAGGCATTTTGTGTCTTGATGGGCGCCATCTCTTGTCTTGGGAATGCGGTTCTCTTGGAACCACCTTCTGAACAGGGGGCAGCTACTCCACTGAAGCAGGGAGACGTCTTGCATAAGGTGAACGTAAGCATTGACATAACTTCTGACAGCATACTGTGGCTGGTGGCACAATGTCACGTAGATGTTGTTATAGCATGCCTTCAAGTCATTCTGACAGAAATAAACTTACCACAGGGGTTTCTTGGCAAGATTTATTCACAGGCCCTTCTCTGAGCCTGGGAGACTTCCCAATTGGGCTTTCATGGCTGAGTGATGAATTAAACCATATCTAGTCAAACCATTACACCATGCTGGCTCTCCTTTCAAATTAACTCTCACTTATGGTGACCCTTTCCTAGGGTTTACCTGGCCAATTTTGTTCAGAGGAGGTTTGCTACCATTTCTTTCCTCTGAGGCTGACTTGCCCTGGCTCAGCCCATGGGTTTCCTGGTGTCCTTGTCCAACACACAACCACCTATAGCCCAGCGGCTGACAAATAGATGCTGCCGTGCCGTAAAATGTAGCTCGCTTCTCCAGCCCATTATCCTCCAGTTGAGTGGGGTTTGGTAGGTGGTCAGGATCTAATGGACTCAGGACCTTTATTGGAAAATACTAGAACCTTTGTGGTGTTGAGGCACTGCCTCCTTGCAGACTTGGTCTGTTGAAACCACCCAAGTTGCTGAACTGGAGAGCACACCTTCGGGCATCTCAAGAAGCCAGGGGCGTTTTTCTAAAATGACCCCAGGCTCTCTCTTTGAAATGGATCTTCTGTCTTTTTTCATTATTAGGGGACAGACTTCAAAAGCCTGGACAAACGGACATCCCCTTCGAAGCCTCCATCTGCCACAACTCCTCGGCCGAATACAAAAAGCAGCCCAGCCGCTCCCAGGCCATCAACGGCCCTCTCAGGTCAGAGTGCGCTGGATCCCCAGAGCCTCACCAGCTCCCCTCCCAAGAGACCCTCCCCTGAGTGCTCCTTCACCCAAGGCACACCGGACAATGCATGCTGGCTTTGAGGCTGATGATGCTTTGGAGGTTCTCGTCTCATTTAGGCTTTTGACCTTAGCCTTAGAAATGAACAGAGAGGCTTCTGGAGAGAAGCAGGGCTTAGAAACTTTCCTTTTTTGGAGTGCAACCCCAATATCACATCCACTGGCCATATTGCTTGGAGATTCTGGGAGCTGTAGTTGAAAGGAGTAACTTTTCCAGTCTCCAGTCAGATGTTTCAGTGGGCCAACATCTGCATGAGCTGTGCCATGCTAAAAACATAAACTCCCAAATTCTGTAGTAGACCATGTCTGACAAATGAATGTTAATTATCACAGTGCTTTCCTGGCCCTTGTGAGACTGGGAAAGCCCATTCTTCTTTTTACAAATGTTTTTAAAGAATCAACAATATCAATACCAAATCTGCAAGAAGATTGGGGTCGGAAGAAGGGGGTCATCATTAGAAGTGGGTCAATCTCTTGGTGGTTGAGACTCTATTAGAATAGATTACTTGGATCTGGCCTCTTAAGGTACAGGTTGGGAAGGCACTGAATGGATGTTGGAGTAGGCGATACCGAGGCTCATCAGGTTCTCTTTACATTATGCAGCTATCAAGACAGATGCAAAGCCCTCTGATGCCAAGAAGCCCACCACAAAATCATCCTCAGGTAACACCCCACCCTGCTGCACTTTTTAGATGCCTTTTTTGCATCCTGAAGTTTTAGTTCTTTTTGCTCTGCTGCCATTGATCCCTGCTCATTGCTTCCCTCCTCGGCCTCCGCCTTCTTTTCTTTTTGGCAGCCGACTTAAGCCGCCCGAAAAGCGCCCCAGCCTCCGCGGCTCCTTCCCTGGCTCCCGCTGGAGCTGCTGCTGCCACTGGCCGGCCCAAGGCCAAGCCAGCTGTGCCCAAGGCCTCCGGGATGGCGAATGCCACGGCTGATGCCAAGAAAGCCTCCACATTCAAAGCTGCTGCACCAAAAACCAGCTCCGCTCCCAAACCCCCGCGGCCCCCAACCAGCATCTCCGCCCCTGACCTGAAGAATGTCCGCTCCAAGATTGGGTCAACGGATAACATGAAGTACCAGCCGGGCGGAGGAAAGGTACATGCCTCTTTCGAGACAATGGTTCACTTGGGTAGCTGGAAAATGCTCTTCCTGGGCTCCTTCCACACCGAAGATCTATAGCGGGGTTATTCCACAGTCGCTGCCATGTTTTTTCCCACGGAACCTTGGGATTGACAGTTTAGGGCAGTGTTTCTCAAACTCTGCTCCTCCAGATATTTTGGACTTCGACTCCCAACAATTCCCATCAGCTGGTAAATTTACTGGGATTTCTGGGAGCTGAAGTCCAAAACATCTGGAGGACCAGAGTTTGAGAAACATTGGTTTAGGGCAATGTATTTCAAATCCTTGGCCACCGAGCTCTAATGCCTCAGCAAACTACAAATCCTAGGGCTCCACTGGCGTCCGGGGCACGTAAGGTGGAATCATAGCATAATCATTGTACAGTGTGGACAGGGTCCTGCTTGTCAAAACTGCACAACTTACTGGGTTTTGTTCTTTATACAACTCAGAAGCACTTTGGGTCTGGAAGAGCCAAGCCCAGAGGTCAGGGAGTGGGGTGGGATGGGTGGGTTCTTTTTGAGTAATGGATTGGGGCTATTTCTTGCAAGACCGTAGTGGGACAGCCTTCTCCAAATCTAGTGCTTTCCAGAAACATTAAGCTACAATTCCCATGTTGGTAGGGAATGGAGGGAGTTGCATTCCTGAGCAGCCATTTGAGGAAGGCTGTGTGTGATTGAGTGTTACGGACAAAAAGGTGGTCCAGTTTGAGTTCCAGTTTGGAAAAGCAGCAATTTGTAAATGGAGGGAGGGAGGGACCCATGCCATGCTTCATCTGACGTGTCTTCATCTACAAGAGGGGTGTAAACCATGCAGACCCCCTGACATCTGAGGCTGCCCATGATTCCAACCCCACTTCTGCAGACGTGGGCAATTCCAATAAATGAGCCTGGCTTCGATTTGGGGTGGGAGCAAGGGTATGGTGCACCCACCTGGCAGCCCCTGCACTTGGCTGTCTGCCTTGAACAGCACCAAAGACTGGCTGGAACCATTCCTTCTTCTTTCGGTGGGGATTTTTGCTCACAGAAAGCAACTCCAGCCATGTTGTGTTTGCCTTGGCGCTCTGCCCCAGGGCAACTGAGATATTGGCTGGATTACCCTGCAGTTTGTTGGTGCTCTCAGTTTTCCTGGAGTCACAATCCCTTGCACTGAACTCTTCCCAGTGCCAGATATCCAGGTGTTTCCTCATAATCTGCCCTGTGTTACCACGTTTGAATGTCTTTGTTAGGAACAAGGAAAGCAGTCTGCTTCATTCCATTATAGCAAAATGCAAAGTTGCAATGCAGGAGTTGAAGTGTGCTTGCAAAAGCTTTGGGGTTCATGGTTTTGAAAAGAAGAGGGCATAAGATCTCATCTCTGGGTGATGATAGTCAGTCCGTGGTCCAGCTTCAAACCCAGCAAAGATGCAGGTGCTCGAGATTGCTCCAGAAGGGAAGGTTGGTTTTCAGCTGAAGAAGGGAGTGAAGGGGCATGCGTGGATGAAAACCTTTGACCCAATCAAAGCCCTAGGAAGAAAGTTGAAGTGTTCAGGGGCGCACGTCATATTTCTTGGCACTTGTACCAGTGAAAAGTAGAGAACCACCAGACTGGGAGGGTGGCTTCCCTTTGGCCAGCGTAGACACATGATGCTGGGCTAGGTAGCCTTTTGGGGTGGCCCCAACGTTGCTTTTTGTCATATAGGAAGGATGAATCCTAAGCTAGGAGGCCATCCTCTCTGTTTTGCTTGCACCCAGGTCTTCCGCTGTGAATAGGGTGAGTGGGCTGGTCCACAGTTGGGGTTCCTCCAACCTCGGTCTCCTCCAACCCTTGTCTCTTCCCCAAGATTCCCCTCCGGTTGTTGTTTTGACGTCTCCCTGCCCTTGCTGCTGCTGTTCATTTCTTTCTTTTTTTAAGCCTCTCATGATGTGAAAGTCACCCTCCATTTGTCTCCATTTAGGCCAAAGTAGAGAGAAAGGCAGACTCGGCCGGGGCTGCCCGAAAGCCTGAACTCAATGCAGTCTCTAAACCGGCTCCCACTAAAACAGCTCTTTCAAAAGAGGGTGCCCCAAAGCAGCCCAATGGGAAAGTGAGTTTCTCTTTCAGACTTCTATCACTTGGGAGAGAAAAGGACCGGCTCCTCTGCTCTGTTCTGTTTTATCTTCCCACTCCGCCGCACCCTCAGCTGGTTTTGGTCACTTCCCTCCTTCTCTCTTAACTCTCTCTGCATTTTCCTGCTCTTGGCACGGCTCCTGCCCCCCTCCTTCTTTGCACACACTTTCCTTCCTTGTGTGTCCCACTTGGCTGTCAGTGAAGCTGTTCGTCTTTCTCTAAGCAAGCCTTGAACTGGGGTCTCCCACACCCTGAGCTTTGTTTCTGAATGGATTTTGAAGGGAATGGACAGACAGGGATGACGGGCACACAGAATAACTCGCCCCTATTCTCCCATACATATTGGGATTGGGAAGGAGTCTATTCCCCAGGCCACTCCAAACCCAGCCAGATATCCCTGGAAAGTCCAGTTCTTTTCTGTGTCCTATGAGGCACTTGGTCATGCAACATGCTTGAGAACCAGGCTGTGATGGAGGGAAAAGGCAGCCGGGCCGTGACCACATGCGGATCAGTGTCATTGGAGCTGTATTCCTGGGATTATGACTATATAAACTCTGTAAAAAGGAGCTGTGACCTTCCACAAAATGAAAAACGTATTCCTATCATCTCTCACTCTGGTCAAGTTGCCCAAGGCTGATGGCAAATGGGAGTCCAGCAGAATCCGAATTCCATTTGTTTGGACTCTGTTTCCCATCTAGGAAATATTGGTCATTGTTCTAAGAACATCCAGCTTCACTCTCCTTCAGAAATTGAAAAAGTTACTTAATTTTGGACAACTCCCAAGTATTTCCCATCCAGCATGGTTATCACCTGTACAGACTGGAGCTCTGGAGAACTGAGACAAGGGATAAAATGATTTCCCCCACTAAGAGCCTCCCAGTATCCTGCTTTCAATCCCCAAAGCCAAGTGTTTTGAAGAGGAGTCTCTTGGTCATTTACCAGGAGGGTCCCCATCTTCCTGCTTGTACTGGATGATGTGTCCAAATGGCCATGAATGAGCCCTCCCTATCTGACAGTTTGTTTGCAGTTCTCCCCCACACTTGAACCCCCTGTTGTCAATAAAGTTTCTACCCCTGGAAGTGCTCATCCTTTTCCAGACACCCTCTCAAAAAGGCTTTGAAGGCCAGTTAGTGGCTCTGTGTTGGCACTGCCAGGGCCAGAATGTTCCTCCCTCTCATTGGCAGCCTTGGCTTTTTGTCAGTTCACGTCGGACCTTCCAACACTGCCCTTTTTGTGAGGCCTTAATGGGCTCTGGGGCTGGATGGAGCTGGTCTGGAACACAATGCCTCAGCTTGCCTGGCATTGCAGCTGACCCCAATTACATTGAACTTTGGTGGCTTGTCAGGATGGGCTGGCTCCCTCTTCCTCCACAGACTGTCCTCTCCTGGTCCAAAGGCTTTGCTGCTCTGCTTCACGCAGGTTTCAAGTGGCTGGCTTCAAAAGGGCACATGGCCGGTTACCTCGAGGGTATGTTTGCTAGAGGAGGGTGATGGGTTCCGGACGGATGCCCTGGGAGGGGCAACAGATGGCTCTCTGTGTGGAAGCAAAAGGGTAGCATTGTCACTAGAGGGCACAGCCCTTTCATACTTGATGCTCAATTCTCCCAAACATCTCCATCCTTTCCCTTGCCACACACGCAGCAGTGGAGGAAAACCGTGGCTCTGACATCCTTCTTACCTCATCACTGGGAATGGGGCTTCAGGCCTGCCCACGCCATGCTCTCCTGGCTTTGAAGGAGCCCCCCAACATTAGGCCCTGGGGAGTCCTTTAAAGCCAGGGTTAAAGCCTGGAATGTAATTGCTGCCCCTTCCTTTCCTCTTGGGAACATTCACGCCCACTCTGGACCCTGAAGTCCTGAGGACCCATGGGAGGTTGGATGGGGGAGCTGGGGGGCGCAAAATGAAGGTATTAAGAATTCCTCCCACACAATGAAATTTTCCTCAAGCTCCCAGATTTCTGGCAGTGCAGTAACTTAAAATATCAGTCTAGCATTTAGAAACTGAATTTAGGTCTCCAAACAAAGGGGAAGGTGGAGCAGCATAAGTGCAAATGGAAGGGTTCTCGGTATTCCTTCGGTCTCTGCAATGCTTGGAAAGTGAAGCAAAATGGAGGGGGGAGAATTCTTATTTGCAGCTACAATCCTGCATCCAGATAGAAAGTCCAGACAGAGTAGCTGTAAACACAACCACAACAAGGAGTCTTAACAACTAACGCATTGGTTCTAGCAGAAGCTTTCAGCGGCTTGTTCGAAGTAGCTTTCCCTCAAGTGCAGTTGGAAGTCATTCAACAAATCTAATGGTCCCTCAGTAAGGCTGGGCTTCTTTGCTTGTAAGGGCAGTGGGAGTTTGAAGTGGGCAGTCAAGAACTGGATGGAAGTGAGGCAGTCAAGCATCTAATCTCCACTGTTGTGTCTTTGGAGGTTGTCTATTATGCAAAGAAAAGTGAGCTGAGATGCTTTCAGGTTTGTTTGTCTCTACCTGAAAGGAAGGTTGGACAAGGTTGGGTCTTGGCCTGGTTCAATAAGGCCCTTTAGCAGACACCTCTAAGCAAGACTGTCTGAACTGGACCGTGTCGCACAGATCTGGAATGCCCAAATGTCTAAAGACACTCCACACATGTGCTCTTTCTTTGTAATTGAAAGCAGCTGGCCACTCTGATTCAAGTCAAAGTCAACCAGAGCAGGCTGAATATCAGCCATTCCAGGACAACCTGTGAAGCGTTTGTTCTTTCCTGGGCTTTTCAAGCCAGGAAAATAAATGTTTTTCGCCAGGGAAGTGGGTGTATCGATAGGGAGCAGAACGTCCTTGAGGGGCATAGCTCAGTGCTATGGCCAATCACAAAAGTCTGCTTTGCTGCCTCGTTGGTTCATTTGCTTCCCTTTCTTTCCGTTCTCTCTTTCTCTGTCCCTACCCTGTCTGCGTTTGTTCACATGTAATCCCTCGGAGGCAGGTTGACATTCTAACACCGACTCTCTTGTCTCCCTGTCCATCTGCCTGCTGTGTCTTGCCTGTTGCTCCCTTGAGAGAGTTCTAACCAGCCCTTTTCCCTTGTGTTGTTTTCTCCATCTCTGTGATGCTCCAGGTCCAGATAGTCTCCAAAAAAGCCAACTACAGCCACGTCCAGTCCAAGTGTGGATCTAAGGACAATATTAAGCATGTCCCTGGAGGTGGGAATGTAAGTATAAGGGGCTCTGGACCACTGTCTTTCTACTAACTCACTCCCTTTTTCTTGTTTCCGTTTTGACTGGGGTGTGTATGTGTGGGATACGTGTTTATGTGTCTTGTCCTCCAATACATGAACGTTTTTAGTGGGAGAACTCCAACCCCCAACTTAGGAAAAAGAAAGAGGTGGTGAATGCAGCTAGAGTTAGGAGCAGTTGGAATGGCGATGCTTTGTGAGAAATGGGCATCCTGGAGAGTGCTGTCCTTTGAGGGCAGGGGCAGTTTCTTCTAGAAGAATAACTAGGCTGCAGAGCAAGGAGGATTGTGAAGCAAGGGCTGTTTCCTGCCAGCCTCTCAACCTCCTGAGGAGCAATGGCATCTCTGGTGGTTCATATTCCTACTTTGCAGAGTGAGTCCAGGCAGATGCCACAAATCAGCATGTTGGTGAATGAAGATCTGGATATCAGTAGAGTCCTTCTTGTTACTTACCCCATGGTTGAGTCTACAGCTTTTGGAGGGCTGCAACACTCAAAAACTGACAGAATAGCCAAACAGCTTTTAGAAGAAGAAGAAGAATTAATGTAGTAACTTCTTCAAACTCTTCCTGGATGACAGCTCCCTTCCATTGGAGTCTCCTTGGCCTGAGCTTCTTTTGAATGGTCAGTCACAGCTCTTCTGCTTTGGACTGCCATTTTGTGGCTACCATTGAGTTTCAGTATGACTAGTATTTAATATTGCTTTCACACATGAGTTTGATCTAATGCAAGGGTCAGGAACCTATGGCTTGCGAGCCAGGTGTGGCTCTTTTGATGATTGCATCTGGCTCACAGATTTCGGCTTTTCAGATAAGACCAATGCTGGAGCAATCCCCAAACAATACGTGCAAGAAAGTGGTGTGTAAATAAAGCCCTACAACGCTCCCAGGCTCTGCGGAAAGGCAGAGAGGAACAGAGTTCACATGAGGCTGCTGCAGAGGACCAAAGCAATCAATTGCTGAATGGGGGGTTGAGGAACGCTCTAGGCGAGTATTGTAGGGCTTTACAGGTCCTTCTCAAAAAATTAGCATATAGTGCTAAAGTTCATTATTTTCCATAATGTAATGATAAAAATTAAACTTTCATATACTTTAGATTCATTGCACACCAACTGAAATATTTCAGGTCTTTTTTGTTTTAATACTGATGATTGTGGCATACAGCTCCTGAAAACCCAAAAATCCTATCTCAAAAAATTAGCATATTTCATCCGACCAATAAAATAAAAGTGTTTTCAAAAAAAAAAAAAAGTCAACCTTCAAATAATTATGTTCAGTTATGCAATCAATACTTGGTCGGGAATCCTTTTGCAGAAATGACTGCTTCAATGCGGCGTGGCATGGAGGCAATCAGCCTGTGGCAGTGCTGAGGTGTTATGGAGGCCCAGGATGCTTCGATAGCGGCCTTAAGATCATCCAGAGTGTTGGGTCTTGCGTCTCTCAACTTTCTCTTCACAATATCCCACAGATTCTCTATGGGGTTCAGGTCAGGAGAGTTGGCAGGCCAATTGAGCACAGTAATACCATGGTCAGTAAACCATTGACCAGTGGTGTTGGCACTGTGAGCAGGTGCCAGGTCATGCTGAAAAATGAAATCTTCATCTCCATAAAGCTTTTCAGCCGATGGAAGCATGAAGTGCGCCAAAATCTCCTGATAGCTAGTTGCATTGACCCTGCCCTTGATAAAACACAGTGGGCCAACACCAGCAGCTGACATGGTACCCCACACCATCACTGACTGTGGGTACTTGACACTGGACTTCAGGCATTTTGGCATTTCCTTCTCCCCAGTCTTCCTCCAGACTCTGGCACCTTGATTTCCGAATGACATGCAAAATTTGCTTTCATCAGAAAAAAGGACTTGGGCCCACTTAGCAGCAGTCCAGTGCTGCTTCTCTGTTGCCCAGGTCAGGTGCTTCTGCCACTGTTTCTGGTTCAAAAGTGGCTTGACTTGGGGAATGCGGCACCTGTAGTCCATTTCCTGCACACGCCTGTGCACGGTAGCTCTTGATGTTTCTACTTCAGACTCAGTCCACTGCTTCTGCAGGTCCCCCAAGGTCTGGAATCGGTCCTTCTCCACAATCTTCCTCAGGGTCCGGTCACCTCTTCTCGTTGTATAGCGTTTTCTGCCACATTTTTTCCTTCCCACAGACTTCCCATTGAGGTGCCTTGATACAGCACTCTGGGAGCAGCCTATTTGTTCAGAAATTTCTTTCTGGGTCTGACCCTCTTGCTTGAGGGTGTCAATGATGGCCTTCTGGACAGCAGTCAGGTCGGCAGTCTTGCCCATGATGGCGGTTTGGAATAATGAACCAGTCTGGGAGTTTTTTTAAAGCCGCAGGAATCTTTTGCAGGTGTTTAGAGTTAATTAGTTGATTCAGATGATTAGGTTAATAGCTCGTTTAGAGGACCTTTTCCTGATATGCTAATTTTTTGACATAGGATTTTTGGGTTTTCAGGAGCTGTATGCCACAATCATCAGTATTAAAACAAAAAAAGTCCTGAAATATTTCAGTTGGTGTGCAATGAATCTAAAATATATGAAAGTTTAATTTTTATCATTACATTATGGAAAATAATGAACTTGAGCACTATATGCTAATTTTTTGAGAAGGACCTGTATTTACACACCGCTTTCTTGCCCGTATTTTTTGGGGATTGCTCCAGCATTGGTCTTGGTCTGCGGATTCTTCGGTTGGACATACACACCGTCATTCTGCTGGGGAAATACTTTTCTCATAGTATGTACGTATATACTCACATTTAGTTGAATTCAGTCTTAAAATATATTATATATATTATATGGCTCTCACTGAAAAAAAAATCCAAATATTTTGCTTTCATGGCTCTCTGAGTCAAAAAGGTTCCCGACCCCTGGTCTAATGGGTTGTAATACATTTCAGTTCTGTGGAATCTGGTAGGCTGCAGAGTCTGAATAGAAGGGTGTCCCTTTTTTTGTTTTTGCTGTCAATGACCAATCCATTTGCCTGATACTTGCCTGCACCACAAGGAGCTTCCATCTGCTGATGGAGGAAAGCCCATAGTGGCAATTGGAAGGCTATCCTTAGTTGAGCAGACCCACGGCCGTCTTCTGCTGCTTCTTGGGCAACAATTCATCTAGGACTCCACCTTTTTTTGGCTCTTGCCATTTGAACCCCTGGGTGAGGTTGCATACTACTTCGTGTTCCTCCCATCCATAGAAAGCCAGCATCTTTTGGAGAAAAGGCTTCCATCTGTATTTTTCTTCCTAGCAAGGGACCTTTTCATTAATTAATTAACTAATTAATTAATTAATTCAAAAGGTTCCTTGCTAGGGAGAATAATACAGATGGAAGCCTTTTTTCCAAGAGATGCTGGCTTTCTATGCATGGGTATAGATGTGAGGGAATAGTCATTAATGTGAACTCCTCCAGCAGCTTTCCTTGTTACAGTTCAGGCCCAGGCTGATCCCTCGTTGGCAACCTGTCATCTGCAGCGGACAGTTTTTCTTGGCAATGGCATAACATTCATTAGTAATAATGGCTGGGTGCCAATGTAGTTGGAGACCAGTTGAGCTCTTTTCCTTCCCCTTGGGGAGAGATTCTCCCTAGTAAAAGATCATGTAGTTTCCAGGCATACTCAATCAGATTTGCCTCCGTTTGAAATTGAACCTAAAGTGGGAGCGAGCTTGGGGGGCGGGGGGAGAAATTGGAGGCACCTCAATGGAAGGAAGTTTTATCACTGTGGGAAGCAGATGAGTGCGTGGCCACTGAAATTTGTGGGACTCAACTGTGGTTTTACTACCACATTGTTGCAAACGTGGCCATGCACACCCCACTGTGGAACACCTGCCAAAGACTCCATTCTAGATATGAGGACAGTAACAAAGGAAGGGTGCTAAGCAGAGCCGGAGGTGTTGGTGGTGTCTCAGAGCTGTCACTGTAGTGAAATGTGTGTGCACATCACTCTTCCCCCCCCCCCTCCCCCAAAGCCTTTCACTTTTAGTTGCTTTGGTGATGCCTCACTTTGGGACTCACACAACTAGTTGCACATCTCTTCTTTGAGTGAACAAGGCAGCTGCTGTGCCAGAAGACCGCCTGTCTGTCAGGGAGAGAAGCCAATTGTTTCTCTAATGCAGGGGTTCTCAGACTTTTAAAGCAGAGGACCAGTTCATGGTCCCTCAGACTGGGGAGGGCCAAACTGTAATTTGAAAAAAAACAAACCCATGAATGAATCCCTATGCACACTGCACATATTGTATTTGTAATGCAAAAAAATGTGAAAGAAGAATAAAATATTTAAAATGCAGAACAATTTTAATCGACATAAACTTTCAATGTGTTTCAATGGAAAATATGGACCTGCTTTAGGCTGATGAGTTAAGTTAATTAGAACTGTTGTTGTTGTATTTCTTTTGAGTTGTTTCACACTTAGGGACCATTTGGGGGACTTTACTTCACAATGAACCAGGTCAAGCAACCTGTGTGCTACGCATGGTTTAGGTCTCCTTTAAAGCATGGCTGTGGGTTGAACCTTAGGTTTCAGGTGGTCTTACTTTTTTGTAGAGTTAAAGGGATGTGTGTTTCACAGACAACCCTTGCCTCCTCTTTGCCTCTTCCAAAGCTGAAATGTGTTAAGTTGTACTGTGTGTTGTTATCTTGGGCAGCAACACTTTGGGTGAATCTCTCTCTGTCTTGGAAGTTGGAGCGGGGTTGGCAGGGGGTTAGAGTTCTGGTCTGTGGATTGGACGCAGTCAGCAGGGCCTTTGTAGGCAAAACCACACCAGGCTCTGCTACCTGCTTGCTGCTCTTTGCTGGTGAGCTGCAAGCCTTGAGTCTCCATAGAACCACCTTGGCTGGAGGAGGCATTCCTCAAGGGTGGGCACCTGTAACTTTGGGGTTCTTTGGGGTGGGGAGGGTGTGGGAGCAGTTCTTAATATATAATGTGCTTCTTCTACTTGCTTCTTTCCACACTTCTTTGTGGGTAGAATCACTTCTCTTTTTTCTCTGTGGACTCTGTTTCTTTTATGCTCTCAGTAACTGCAGCAAAAATCATTGCAGACCCAACCACTTGCAGGGATAAATTCTTGGTGATGCTCCAGCATTATGTGCTGTCCCTTTGCCTTCGGCTTTCCTGTCCCATCCCTTCCACGGCCATCTGAGTTTCGGAGAGCTGGGTTGGTGCCCACTCTGGTGCCTTTTTCCTCTCTCTTTCTCTTTTTCCCACCTTCCCCTTCTCACACTGTCACTTGTTTCTTTTCACTTCCTTGGTCCTCAAACCAAAGCACTCCAGCCGTGGAGTCCCGAGAGTAAAGTGCTTATTGTTTTCAGGTTCCAATTGCCCCCAAGCCAGCCACGGGCCACCACTCCCAGCCGTCTACCGGCCCCAGGCCCAGCCAGGGCAGTACCAATGTGAGTAAAAACCACCACAGTGGCCAACTTGGCCTTTGAGTGTGTTCACCTTATTTCTGTTCTAAAGGCTTCATGTTACCTTCTCTGGTTTTGGCAACAGTGACTTGCTCCCAGGGTGGCCCTGGCACTGTTGGGAGCCTGCCCTTTTCAGTAGACGCACCCAAATCGTTCTACTATTTTATTGTATGACCCCCATATCCACAGAGGATACATTCCTGGACTTCCCATGGATATGCAAAATTAGGGATAATAGCAAATCTATTTCTGGCCCATGAATACCATAGAGTCATACTGGAGGACCTAGAAAATGCCTAGACACTAAGTATTTTGTTAGATGTAGATAAATACTTGACCCACAGATACAGGGATCAGATTATATTCCATAATTAAGAGCCCCAGATTTGTTACAGATAGAAACTACAGCTTGGAGCCATCATATAAAGAAGTAGCATGCTGCTTGTTTTCTAAATGAGTAACATGGTTGGCAACATGGTGTCGTCTTGAGCCATCATTGTCAGTTTCTCTAAACAAAACCAAACCTCCAAATGATCACAAATGCATCCTCCTCCAAAAATCTTGCCAGTAATAAGTAAATGTTGTGCATGCAGGAGTTGATAGTGCTAACATCGTCCTTCTCAGAATGGTCAACAAGAATGACATTGGGGTTTGTTACTAAAACAAAAACTCACTACGGATAATGCCATTACCTTTAGTGCTTGACTTCCAGGCTCTGAGAACGTACTAATCTGGGCCAGACATGCTTAACCACTGTGCAGTCAAGGTTCACTGTCTCTTTTACCGGTGATCATGGTATCCAAGTTAAATGTGAACTGGTGGGGAGGGCCTGCAAAGGCTGCTTAGAGGCGGGACCTCCAAGACAGAGCTCACCCCATTCCACCTCGCTATCCTTCAGTCCTATCTAATCCCCAAAGGTGACCTTCCGCCTCTCCCCTTCCTTCCCTTCTATGAACCATGGTCTTTAACTCCTCCCTAACCTTCTTCCCCATTTGTTGCACATTGGAATAAATTATGCAAAGTCACTTGATTTTGCCTAATACATTCTGGGCACATATATACTGGACTCCTTTGTAAGTTGGCCAGAGACCATATTCCATAACATGCATGGCCTTGCATCTGCCACCAACTAGTTTCTAACATTTAAAAGGCATGAAATCTCCTGTGCTGTTAGTAGAGCCGCAGGGAGTGTTAGCTGCTGCTGCTATTATTATTATTATTATTATTTCTTGGTGACAATTCATTATGCACATACTAGTGTAACATATAATGTCTGAGGCCACTGCTAAGACACTTCCTTGTCTTCTTTGGCTGTATTCCTGCCCCTGCTGTTATGCATTAAACTAACTTTTGAGGTTGAAGCCCAGTGCTATGGCTGCTTGGACCCCCTCCCACCCATTCACTCAGCCGCCATGTTTTCCCCCATCTCCTGGAATGGCAGCTGCCCGGAGAGAAGAGGGCACTGGGACGGTGGAGGCACAAACCTCCTGGAGCCTTCAAACTTCTACGGAGTTTCTGGCACTGCTTGCTCCTGAGATACTTTGCTTTTTGTTCTCCCTTCCTCTTGTTCTCCAGGTGCAGATTCTAAACAAGAAAATTGATCTTTCTAAAGTGGCCTCAAAGTGTGGCTCAAAGGCAAATATCAAACATAAGCCAGGTAAGACGCAGAGAGAATGAGCCGTGGAGGTCAGAGAGATACCTGGGTTCTTCCTGACCCTACAGCTGTCCACATAATATGTATTTTAAATGTGTACGGTGTGATGGAATCCTCTTTATTTGTCTCAAATTCCCCTCCATTGGAAGATCTCACTGGGTTCCAGTATTGTGAAGGAGAAATACTTCTTATTTATTTATTTATTTATTCAAATCAAATTTATCCGTCGCCACTCCCATTCGACTCGGGGCGACTCACATACAATAAAAACAACAATAACCACAGCATTTACAACTACATTAAAATCATTAGGATTAAAAACAGCAACCATAAGATACAGATAGCATCAAAGAGGGCAATGTAATGTCCGAGAGGCTGACAGTTTTTAGGAGCCAAACGCCTGTTCTTCCGAAAAGCCAGCAAACTTGAAAGAGCATGGATTTCAGAGGGCAACGCGTTCCACAGGGTAGGAGCTGTGATAGAAAAAGCCCTCCTCCGTGTTGTAGTGAGATGGTAACTCTTAGGACTTGGGACCACCAGAAGGTTTTCTGTCTCCGAGCGCAGGGGTCTAGTGGACAGTATGGGATGAGGCGGCCCCTTAGGTACACTGGCCCCAGACCATTCAAGGCCTTAAAGGTCAATACCAGCACTTTGAAGGTAATCCGGCATTCCACTGGGAGCCAGTGCAGTTCGCGCAGGATGGGTGTGATGTGGCAGCTCATTGGAGCACCTGCCAGCAGCCGAGCTGCCGCGTTCTGCACCAGCTTAAGTTTCCAGATCACCGACAGAGGCAGGCCAATGTAAAGAGCGTTACAGTAGTCTAGCCTTGAAATGACCCTAGCTTGGACCACTGTGGCCAGGTCATGGCGGGACAGATAGGGGGCCAGCTTCCTCGCCTGGCGTAGATGAAAAAACGCTACTCTACTGACGGTGGAGACATGTGTCTCCATCGACAGTTGAGAGTCACTTGAGAGTCAAGTGTGACACCAAGACTTTTTACTGATGACGACGGACATAGCATCACCCCGTCCAGGTTTGGAAGCTGGATCTCCCTACCGCCCGGACGACCAAGACACAGGATCTCCGTCTTCGCCGGATTCACCTTCAACCTACTGGCTCGCAGCCATCCAGTAACGGCTTCAAGGCAGCGATGGAAATTATCGGGTACGGATTTGGGCCGGCCCTCCATTCCCAGAATGAGCTGGGTGTCATCAGCATATTGGTGACACTCCAGCCCAAAGCCACGTACCAGTCAAGCAAGCGGTCAGACATAGATGTTAAATAACAGAGGGGAGAGGATTGCCCCCTGGGGGACCCCACAAAGTAGGGGGGGAATCCCTGGAGACAACCTCGCCCCTCCTCACTCGCTGTAGCCGGTTCCGAGGAAGGAAGACAGCCAATTCAGAACTGTTCCCCTCACCCCGGCTCCAGCAAGGCGGTGGGTCAAAAGATCATAATCAACTGTATCGAACGCTTCTTCTTATCAATGTGATACTGCTTTGAATGGGGAAGAGAAAATAGAAGGGTGACTTAAGCGGCTGAGGGGCAAAAGGAAGGGGCCTGAAACTGTTAGGAATTGTGGGAGTTGAAGTCCAAAACACCTGGAGGTCCAACGTTTGCCCAAGCCTGCTTTAGAGGGGAAAAAATGCCAATTTTTAACATCAGATATCCTGAGAAGCCCTGGCCTAGGTTGCTGTTGCTCACAGTGATGGTTCTCACACCAGTGCCAGTTCCTGAGCCATTGGCCCTATTCCCGGGTGAGTTTCTGGGAAAGAAAGGAACAGTTGTAGTTGAAAGAGAAGAGTTTCTGCTCCCCCGTATAAGAAAACTTGAGAAGCTGTGGTCTGACACATGACCTCCCTTCCAACTTGACAATTTAAGGATTCTATTCTGTCGCATATTTTTCTGTTCTGAGCTGCAAAATAGTAAGAGGAGTTTCTCTAATCCCATGTTCCTTTTTGTTGCCCTTCCTTCACTTTCTCCAGCTCCACAGTATCCCTTTTTAAGACTGCGTTTTTGCAATCCTGGCTGCTCCATCAGTTTCATCTCAAGCCATGATATTAATGGTCCTAAGTTCAATTCAAAATGATGGTTATGACTTTTACATTCTTATATAGCTTCTGTCTAAGTTATATCTTTATGCGAACCTTACTGTTATCTGTCTTCAAGTTATTTCCAACTTACGGTGACTGTAAGACTTGCTTGGCAAGATTTGTTCAGAAGGAGTTTGCCTTTGTCTTTCTCGGACGCTGAGTGAAGGGGCCTTTTCACATCACACAGTCCTGTCCCAGGAAGAATCATTTCCTTTGTTTGTTCCAGGAGGTGGAGATGTGAAGATTGAAAACCAGAAGCTGAACTTCAAGGAGAAGGCCCAGGCCAAAGTGGGCTCCCTGGACAACGTGGGGCACATCCCAGCTGGGGGCACAGTGAAGGTACATGTTGGGCAGCGTCCAGTGTGGGTCCTCTCCCTGCTCCTCCCCTTACCGTGTGTGGCCACTTGTCAGTCCTTTTGTCACCCATTGACACCCTCATGTCCATTTCCATGGCGCCACATGAAGGAGGGTTCTGAATGAGTTCTCAGGTAGGGGAGTGGGAGCGAGGTCAGGAGATTCACTTTAAGGACTGTATGCATCTTGGGGGTCTATGTAATATGGAAGATAGTGGCAGTTTTAATGGATTACGACCACATGCCTGTCCCTGCCCCCTCTGGTTGGAATATAGATTGTGTCCTAAGCCCACCAAGGTCCCCAAGATGAGGTATCATAGGTAAAAATGTGTGAAACATTAAATGTCTTGATTAGAAGCACAGACAAAAACATGTTTTAAAGGCTGGAATAATATCTAGAGAACTGCTTGCCATATTCGATTCTCCTTTCCATCCCCATAGGTTTCCCCAGCCAATTTCAAACTTGCCCACGAGGGAGTATGAGCAGCTGTAAGGGGCATGTTGTAGCAGGGGCACAGCATTAACGCAACTGTTGTGGCTGACCTTGGCAAGATGGAGGAGAAGCTCCCTCCCTTTCACATGCTAGATATACTGTGCATCTCGTTTTTTGGGCCCAGTAGAAAGAAACTGCTAAAGGTCCATGGGGTGGAGGAACACACCATCCCTTGCGTTGTTTAAGAATGTAGGTCTGGAGTAAGGTGGGGACACAAAATGGAAGAAGAGATAGCCCAGCAGCAGACCCATGGCATAGGGCAAAGTTTCACCCAAAGACTGGGTTTCTCATGGGCCTCTTAACTCCTACAAGATGGCTGCATGGTGCGTGGCTGGAGAGGAGAACCCCTGGCCATATTTTGTGGGGGATGCTGGACATGACTCTTGATTTTGACACTCATCCTGGTATCTGCTGCAGAGTTGCAAAGGGATCCTGGCAACATGACCTTTTGCGTCATGTGGAACACATTGCCTGGGAGGCCATTGGGGCCTTTTCTTTGGAGGTTTTTAAGCAGAGGCTAGATGGCCATAGGTTGGGAATATCTCCCTGCATGACAAGGGGTTGGATTGGATGGTCCCAGCTCTAGGATTCTGTGTGGACCAATTCTAGATCATTGTGTTTCCCCACATGACTACATGTGGAACTCTTGTGTGGTTGAGCCAGGTAGCCTTGGGCAGGAAGTGTGGAATGTGAGGACAGCAGCCTGGGCTGGATGAGTGGAGAAAAAGGCAGAGTTGGAAATGAAGACCGGAATATGGACAAGATGAAGGGCTGAATCCTTTCTTCAATGGGGAAAGGATGTGGCAGCACCAGCGGTAATGCAGAAGTCTAGCAAGGAAGGGCGTGGTACAGGCAGGAGGCACCAGGGGCCTGAAGAAGGGGATGTGGAGCAGCAGGAATGGGTTATCCCAAGGAACGGCCTCCTCCATCAAAGTGTGGACGTGTGTCTCGGTGACCCTGACGAGGAGCCGCCCAGTCTCTTTGCTAGCCTGCTTTCTTCATCTCACCCCATCCCATTCCCATCCTCGTATTGACGCCTCATTGTCCTCCCCCACCCCATTGTTTCATTTTAGACTGAGGGGGGTGAGGAGGCAGCCCCACAGAACGGAGCTGTGACCGGGCCCCCGCCAAGCAGTGGGGTCATGCAGGAGAATGGCGTAGGGCCAGCCGCCGCCCCCGTTCAGGGCAGTGGTGACCAAAGGGAAATTCAGTGCTTCGACACTCACATACAAGAAACAAGTAAGTGCCGAACCTTTTCCTCCCCAAGGGGCTTTGTAGCAGCTCAAGGTGGGGGTCGTGTGTGGACAGGGTTGTCTGTGGTGGTGGGGGGGGGGAGTGGGGCCAGAAGTATCCCACTCTGCCTTCTTAAGAGGCAGTTGGGAGGGAGAATAGGCACGGGCCACATTGAGCCTCTCCCCAAAACGGGGCAGCATCTGTGTCAGGAATTTTTGAGATGAGCTGCTAGAGAGCCACATATTTCTCCTTTCCCCTGTTTTTTCATTGGATACAACTAGAAATTTGTTTGATTATTATTATTATTTATTGTTTGTTTTGGTTCTTTTCTACTTCTTGTGTTAATAGAGCAATTGCCTTTTATTTTCCAGGCATCTAATGATGACATTCTGGTATCGCCTTCCGCCCCTTTCTTCTCTCCCCCTGCCCCGTGACTCCCCCGTCTTCCCGTTCCCCTGTGTGTCGCTGCAGATTGAGTCCCACAAACTGACGTTCCGTGAGAAGGCCAAGGCCCGCACGGACCACGGAGTGGACAGCACCACCGTAGTCTCCAACAACAACCACCACCCCCCAGTCTTTTCCGGTGGCACTTCTCCTCGGCGTAGCACCTCTGTCAGCGAGAGCCTGGGCTCCGTCGCCTCCTCTTCTTTGCCACCGCCGCCACTGCTGCCACCATGGCAGGCCCCTCTCTCGGACGACGAGACCTCTGCCACTCTGTCTCAGCAAGGCTTGTGACTCTGTCCCTCGGCCCCCCACTTGCCCCTGTCCCCCATGCAAAGCTTGTCTCCCATAGACCGGCTTTGGCCCCTGAAAGGCGGGCCGAGTGACCCTCCCCACCCTGGCTCCCCATGGCCTGCTGGACGTTTGAGGTGGCCCTCGGGCATGCTGTCTCCCATTGGGCACAGAAATGGCCTCCACAGCCTTGCGTGATGTTTCTTTTGGTGGGCAGTGGGGGATCAAAGTATGAAATTTGAATGTTCCAGTTCCCCAGTCTCTCCCTCCCTCTCTCTGCAAAGGAAGGTTTTTCTGGTCTAGCTGTGTAGTAGGTCTGCCCTGCCCTGCCCTGCCCACAGTGGAGCCTGGTGGGAGCGGGGTGGGGGGAGGAGGTGAGCTTTGCTGTCATCCCTGCTTAGCCCCCAACACACTCACTGCCCCCCAGTCCTGTTGAGTCTCCGCTGCAGCATCTCCTGCTGCCTCCTCTCTAATGCTGGTCTGTATTATTCTGAGACATAACTCCATGCTTTCTTGGAACTCTTTTAACTCCCTTAACCTTCCTCCCTTTTTCTTTCCCTTCTTCTTTCATCGTGATTTTAAAAGACAAAGTGTTGCTGATTACTGTCGCTTCATTGCAGGCTCATGCTACTACCCCCACACCCTGCCACACCCCCGCCCCGTTTTCCCTTTGCCATAGGAGAATTAAAAGAACCATTAACCACTGCTGCAGTGCTGCTGGCATCTTATCAACATATCCAGCCATTTAAACTGTATTATTTTTGTTTTAATTTTATTTTTCCTTTTTGTGTGGTGGTTATTTTGTGTGTGTTTAAACATTTGCTTTTGAAATGATGGAGCAAACGTACAGTAAGCAATGTCAATTTTAAAACAAAAAAGTTCAAAGGTTGTGTAGTGGGGGGGATGGTTTCTTTTTGGGGAGGGGTCACCTCTAGCTGCAGCCGGACAAAGCTGTTGGGTCAGAAGAGGAATCTGTGAGGTGAATGTGAGGGGAAGAGAAGGCTCTGTTGTAGGTTGATTTCCCACGGAGGGCAAACTCCTCTTTCCCCAATCCCCACCCATATAGGTGGGTGGCTGGGCGGGCGGGGGAGAGGTACGTATTTTAATCCATGTAGTTGTGGATTTGGCATGGGCGTGTGGGTTTTGTAAGAGAAGTTGAACTGAGATGCGATGTTCTAGTAAGCTCAATTGTGGCTAAGAAGCAGTTTGGTTTGTGGGAGTGGGGAGGGCACAGTGGTCAGAATCCCCCCCCCCCCAAGACCAGGAGGGTTCTTGGAAAGTGCATGAGGGTTGTGAAGAGGCAGGGTCTGTGTGAAGTTGCCTAGCTGGGCTTCTTGTCTCAAGGAGAGAGGGTGCTTTCCCCATGGAGGATGGGACCCCGCCCTCTTGTTGCTTCTTGTCCTTCAGGAGAGGGGGCTTTGAGAGTGTGACTGACTTTGTTTCACATTGCAAAATAAAATAAACGATGACACTAAGATGGAAATGTAAATAAAACTTTAAAAACCATGCATTGTGAGAGTCATGAAGAATTCTCATTGAAAAATTGGGAGCCCAATGGGCAGGGAACCAAGGGCAGGGCCAGAGCTCCAAAGGTGAGCTTTGGGCCAGAGAGAGAGGGGAGGGGGCTCCAGACTACCAGGTCCCTCCTGAGAAAATGGGGAGCAAAAGCCACCAAACACACAAGGACGCCTCCATCCCGCTCCCTTGAAAGCTGCCCTCTTGGGCAGGATGCTGCCTGGTGGCACATTAAAACCTATAGGTCTCTATTCACACAAAGACATAGAGCACTCATGTTTGGTTTATATATATATTATCTATTAAAGGTTGCATGATTTCTAATAAAATGGCTTTTTAAACTGCAAGGTTTTTTTTTTGCATCAAAATGGTCTGCTAAATCTCATGATCACATTTTTGCCACCTTAGAATATTTCTCATATTCTAATGTATTATTAGCTGAGGCCACTGTGGATTTGGCACCTGGAAAGGGGCAGTTTTCTATTTGTCTGCATTTCCTCACCATCCTTCCCTGCACCTCAGCTATGCTACCCTTGAGCCTGGTCCCATCTCATGGCGCTGTGAACCTGTGGAGCCCAGCCCTGCTTGGAAGCAACAGGCTGCCCAACCTCCTGCCTCTTCCCTTGACTCCTCCGTCCTCCAAAAATCAGGCTGTTGTCCCTTGTTGTCATACCATGTGCCATCTAGCTTTCAATGTCTCCAGCACCCGCCATGCCCTCTCGCTCCTTCTCTTCGTCCTGCCTGACCCTTTTTCTCCTTCTCAGGAGGCCATCTGGTGACGTCTCCCATCTTGTGAATCTCAACGGAACTACAAGGACAGCAATAAGGTGGCAAGGGGCTTGGGTTAGAGAGTCAAGGCAGGCATTTGGCTGGCAAGGCATTCCTCTGAATGAAACTTGCTGGAATTCACCATGTCGCTCCTGCACAAGGTCCATGCAAGGGACTGTCCATGTTGGCTCTGGTCATGTTTAGATGGCTCCGGAGACTGTATTTTCCTGTGAGCGTGGCCCAAAGAGGGACCCGTGAGCAACAACACTGCCAGCCTCAGCTGGGAGAGGTCCACATTGGCCAGTGGGAACACTGGATCCAAACAGCACTGCCTAAGACCCAACGTCTTCCCATCCCAGGCTCCCATCCCTACCGCTCTCCATGCATGTTCTTACCTCCTTGGTGTATATCACTGCCCTGAGACAGGATGTTTTTCACACTCTTTCCAAATTTCAACTGCCAGCTTAGATCTCCCAGTTGACTGACTTCACCCCTGAGACCAAGGGGGAAGTATGTGTGTGTGTGGTGGGGGGCAGAATTCTTTGTTCAGGTGTCCCCTTTTAAATGGGACAGAGGGAGGACAGGTCCTTCCATGAAAGCAATAATGCAGGCCTGTACTCTGAAAAGAGGGGCCATCTCAACTACAGAAGGCCAAATGGGCCTCTTGTGAATTGGAGGTTGGAAAACCGCTGATTCCGTATGGGTCAGATGTGGCTGAGTCAAAAGAGGTGGAAGACTCCTTGCTTTTCCCCCAGAAGGGTTACAAAGCAAGGACAGCTTGGAGCACAGGCCACTGGCACAGAGTCCTGTTTTCCTGAATACTCTTATGAGGTTCTTCTTTCTCATTTCATAAATTCAGAAGAATCTGGAGTCTTGGATTCTCTTCTGTTTTTGCCATTGTGAGCTGCGGACAGATGGGTTCATCTTCCATTAGTCTCTCAAGAGGTAGTCAAATAATGTTTGCACTTTCTGATGGCAAACATACAAAAAGATTGCTGTGTCTTGTGGAAGGATTGTGGATTCCTTCTCCTTTGCTCCTGAATGGAATTACCATGGAGCTGCTGCTGCTGTTGCTACTGCTGCTGCTAACAAGAGCCATCCCTTTTGGGCAATGGCACATTCCCCCCTACCTTCTCTTTGAACCCAGTTCCAACTGGACCATCTCCTGTGTGCATGTGCACACTTCTGTGCCATGCACCCACTGATATCATGTCGTGCCTGTGTTTTAGCTATAGACCTCTTGAGTCACTTTGGGGAGGTGAGGGGTGTGGCCCCCAGCTATGGGGTTTCAAATGAGGAATTTACATTTCAGGGTGGTTTGCAATAACTTCAATTCTGGAAAAGGGTTCAGGACTTAGGAGGGATGAAAACAGGGCAGCTGGAGTGTGTTTGGGTGTGTGCAGTGATGCTGTAGCAAGAACATCATGGGACGTTTTGCTGCTGTTATCAGGTCCTGTAGAATATTCCCTCCCCCCTCAATTGCATAAAGGGGTATGCAGTGTTTGAAACCTGTTTTTGATATGTTCTTATCTTTAGGCCCGCAGGACTTCATGCTGTTGTAGCTGCGTGATCACTTCAGATGGCAAATTTGGGGTGCAGTAAGTGTGGGAGGCAAGTCTGGGCTATGGGGGCACAATCTATTGTGAAGTTGCCATGGAAATAGCTGTGCAGGAGCAGAGAAACTGGCTTCAGAGAAAAACATCTTGGTGGGACTGTCCACTCTCCAGCACCACCACTGCCTTGTGCATAGAGGGTGGTGTTCTTTCAGGAAGGCTCCTTCACCCCCACCCCATCCTTGAGACAAATTGCATCACAAAAAACAATTCTGCATACCCGAGAAAGCCTCCCCTTGTGGCACCTGTGTTGTACAACTTACAGATTTGCTGAGTTGTTCCCAAAATGAAAGAGTAATTTGTTCTATTTTTGAAAATGAATGCACAACGGCCTGGTGGGCAAAGGAGGCAGCAATAGTGTTCCCAGCTCTTTTTTGGTATCCAACGGTTGCATGGAACACTTCTGAGGAATTTAGTGGACCATTTCCTTTGCAGGGAGTGCAGATTGTTCTGTCTGAGGATTAATGTTCTTTACAGATATAGAGGAAGGTCTTTGTGAAGTCTTTAGACTCAAGCAACCAAATAGTGACATTGGTAAAGTGTGGAAAGAGTGGTGGTCGGTGTGGAACTGAAGGAGTGATCCCCTCCAGCTCCCAAGTGTTGAAGCCTTGTGGGGGCCCTTTAGCTATGGAGTTCAATTTATTCTGCAGCAATAAAGTGGCAGCAATATACAGGTTTTCCCAAAAACACAGGTTCCTCAACATGCCCTGGGCCATGTTGGTCATGTTCTGGGTCACTCAAGGCAGCCACTTTTCTTGGGTTGTGATTGAAGATCCTCTCCATTTGCAGGGAACCAGAAAAAGTTGGAAGTGACCAGTGGGTCAAATCCAGGGGTTGGCTGAGGAGAGGGGCACCTGCAGCACCCATAGAACTCCTCTTTTGAAGCTGGCCTTCCTGTGTTAACTGCTAGGCTGGGGTGTGATGAGTAAGGAAAGGCCTGGGACAATGTGGGCATACAGTAGTGACCGCTGCCTTTTAGGTGACATAGGATGATCTGCCCTCTGGTGGGGTATGCATGCTAGCTATACTCTTTCCCTAACAGAAATGGGGTGGGGCCACGAGGCTAGGGTGCTGTGGCATCACATATCAACAGGGTACGCACAATAAGGTGGCCGGTGTCCTGCCTGGCAAACAAACGGCTGCAAGGCTGGGAAGTCTGGTTGTTACACTTGTACCTATGCCCTCCTAGAAGGCAGAAATCCCCTATGTCTTTCCCTGCCTTTCTCTGCATAATAATGGCTTTTTCTGATGGACAAGTGAGCATAAGAGGGATGTTTGGGTGTGTTTTTTATAAAGCTGCAGCCTACGTCCCCCAGTTGGGTGTGCTCAGCTCTGCAAGCTTCCTTAGGTAGCCTTACCAGCTGTGTCTTAGCCATTTCCTTTTTCTCAAGTCAGCCTCTTTTTATTTTAAAGGCAGCATTTGCATAGTAATTCCCGTCCTTTGCATGATCCTACAAAAAGAATAAATCTGCAAGCATTTTTGTTCAAGCAGCAAACTTCTTTAGGGTAGTGGTGGATATTGCCAATGGTCTTGTGGCACTTGGCCCCCCATGACTCTTTGCTGCTGCTGCTCCCCCCGAACAAAACTCCTTTTAAAACCAAACTATTCATTGGTAAAGCACTGGAGCTGCTGACAAATTATCGTCTTCACTCATAAGATGCCTGGCTTGAGTCTGAGTGTGGTTTTCTTAACTCAGGCGACCCTGGCAGCATTGTGGTGCCTTGGGTTTGCCTGGATAATATTGCGACAGACGGTTTGATGAAGGACTCCCATGCCTTCCATCATGGCAGTGTGGCAGGCAGAGATGATTGGGAAGCCCGGCACCCTTTGTATTTGGGGCTGGCTTCATGGGTTAGACCTCCCGAGCATCCTCTCGGTGTGCCAGTGTTGCCAGAGAATCACCAAGGAGGAAGGAGGTGGCCAAAGATGGCCCTGAAGGCTCCCTTGTTGTATTGTGAAAGCTGCCATGAGGATGAACAGGCCCCACTATGAGGTGGAAAGGATATTCAAAAATCATCTTAAGAGCGGTTGAAAAGTATTTCTTCAGGAGATCCTAATGAGGACAGTCCTGATCCGATGAGAATCTTTGCCATTATCTGATGTCTGCTCTTCTCTTCCTCCTCAGAGTAGGTAAGCTCCCAAAGAAAAACTGTCCCTTGGCATTTTTCTGACAGGAACTTGGGAGAAAGTGGCCCCTGTCCTCCTGCACCTTCAGCCTCTTAATCAGAGGGCAGGGAACAGGGTGTCCTCTTCCACAGCCAGAGGGTCTCTTGAGAGGCATCCTGGCTCTTATCTGAAGGGTCTTCTCCATTTGTGTGATGTCTGCTGTGAAAAGGAGTGTTGCGTCCAGTGGGCAGTTAACTTCAGGGCATTCTGGAAATTGTAAACTGACACTTCTGGAGGAAAGTCACGATCAAGAATCCTGGAGCTTCTGGGCCTGGAGCTTTTTGAGCATTTAACTGGGCTGTCCAGCCGGGCTGATTCAGTAAACAAGCACTTATGTCCCGAAGAAGTAAGGTGTCCCCTGCCCTGTGGGTACCAGACAGGGCTTCTTTGTTTATGAAATTAGTAGCTGTGGAGTTCCTGACAACGGAGGGGTGCGGCCGAGGGAGCGCCCACTGAAGCAACTACTGCATCACGCTGTTGAATTCTGTAAATGTGTCTATCCCAGCCAGGTGCTGGGGGTCCTGTTTTGGCAGTGAAGAGTGGAGGTAGTTCTTTCCTGGGGTGGGCCATATATGCATGGAGGAATGGAGGTGCAGGAGAGGCAAGCAAGTGAACCTGTCCAGGTGGGAGCTCGGAGCCCTGGCATGGCTGTTCTGCAGGGCTGGTTCTTCGCGTGTTTGCTTCTGCCTTTGTGACCTCCCTCTCCTGCCCTTTGACTTGTAATAGTTTGACTGTCTTCATTAGCAGCGTTTCCGGAATTGATGTTGTGATTCTTCTTACCTATTGTAAAGGGTTCAAATAAAGCTTCTAGATGTTCAACCTTGGTGGCTGCCTGGGCCTGGTGCTTCCTTGGTGCTTTTCGCTCTGCTTTCTTCTCTGATCCACAGCTACTTTCTTGGATCAAATTCCAGTTTCTTTGCCTTCTTGCCAAGTTCAGGGTGAAAGACCATCAAAGCAAAATGGTTTTCGGAATTCCAGGTTAGTTCAATTGAAGGCTTCAGTCCTGAGCTCCACATCATCTCGCATGAATGCACTGCAGGTCCTCCAAAACTAAGGACTGATGACATCCTCTTAGGACAAAGAACCCGAAGCTGGTTACTTGACATCACTGGTAGTAGTTGAGGACCCCAGCATGGATCTGTCTGCTACTAGTCCCAATCTAGGACTCCAAAACAGTAGTCAAACCATCAGGAGATACCTGTGTATCACAAAGCTCTATCTGTTGCAACAGTAAACTGTGAAGCCGCCTAATATGGCAGTTTTTGTGCTGTTAGAGAGCAAAGGGGTGACTGGAAATGTGCCCAGCTATTTTCTCATAGCTGGGCACACTATGGCAAGCTGCCAGGTTCCAAGAGGAGTTGCTGCTCTTTTCAAATGGGCAGTGAGGAAGATGCAATTCAGAAGACAAAACGGCTGGTTTTGGATACAAAAGGATGAAAAACAACACCCTCATTCCGATAAATCTTTCCAAGAAGCCCTAGGACAAGGTGGCATCTATCAGAGCTAACTTGAAGGCACATAAGAACACAAAATACAAATAAGCACAGCAAAACAAGACACCAGTACATGGCAGAACATGAGTAAGCTTTTCAGGCCACAGGGACCAGAGTACGATTCTCTTGTCAGGTGGGATGCATGCTATGCCGTAGAAATCTGGGCCACACAGGGCACTTTTATCCCCTTTGGCCGGGATGGCTGTGTTGGGGCTATTCGCCAAGCCAACAGCCGGACACATAGAAGCTTCCAATCAACTGTATTCATGTAGCTTTCCATAGGGCTGATGATGACCAAACTGGGCTTGTGTGGGGACCTATGGTTCCAAGTTACTGGCTACTGCTCACAAGAAGCTCAGAACTGTAAAATAGAGACAAGACTGACCTGGGTTTGAATGCCAGGTCTCCAAGTCTTGCTTTGAGGGAAACGGTATGATATGAATCGTAACAATGATAATGATAGATAACAGAAGTATTTCTGAGTTAGGCGTTTCAAAAAATATTTGCATATTCATAATCTTGGAGATGAGATTAGCACAACACTCATTTCTGTTTCATATACACAATATTTGCAATAATTTTGGGCATGAAACCAAGTTTATGTACATTGAATCAACAGAAATCAAAGGTGTCTCAGCTACCCATCTGAACAACTTTGTGGTATTTTGGATTTCTGGAATTCCAGAGAAGGGATGTCAACATACAGTGGTTTTGCTAACCAGATCCACTTTGTTATCTTTTTGTGATTTCTATGAATTGATCTTGTTCCAGGCGTTTCATTCATGTATTTATACTTGGTGGCTCAATCTACACCATGTATTCTGCACCCAGTAACTGTTCGCATTTAATTCTAGAAATTCGTTTTAAAATTATTTGTGGCATCTAGTCAATGTCCATTTGTCGCAGCCCCTCAAAGGCACTGGATCCCATCTGGTTTTAGAAGCTATGCCACACTCTTGTTACATCCCGAACAGTCTACTGTAACGCACTCTATGTGGGGTTGCCTGTGTAGTCCAATGGGCGGCAGCCAGATGTCTCACCGGAGCAGGGTACAGGAAGCACATCACTCCCCGTTAGGCCAGCTCCACTGGCTGCCAGTCTGCTACCGAGCACAATTCAAAGTGCAGGCTTAGCCTATAAAGCCCTAAACCAGTGGTTCTCAACCTTTCCAATGCCACGACCCCTTAATACAGTTCCTCATGTTGTGGTGACCCCCAACCATAAAATTATTTTCGTTGCTACTTCATAACTGGAATTTTGCTACTGTTATGAATCATCATGTAAAATATCAGATGTATTTTCATTCGCCAGACCACATTTGGCACAAATACCTGATACACCCAAGTTTGAATACTGGTGGGATTGTGGGGGGTGATTTTGTCATTTGGGAGGTGTAGTTGCTGGGATGTGCAGTTCACCTACAATCAAAGAGAATTCTGAACACCACCAATGATGGAGTTGAACCAAACTTGGCACACAGAACTCCCACGACCAACAGAAAATACTGGAAGGGTTTGGTGGACATTGACCTTGAGTTTGGGAGTTGCAGTTCACCTACATCCAGAGAACATTGTGGACTCAAACAATGGTGGATCTGGACCAAACTTGGCAAGATTAGTCAAGATGGCCAAAAGCGAACACTGGTGGAGTTTGGGGAAAATATACCTTGACATTTGGGAGTTTTAGTTGCTGGGATTTATAGTTCACCTACAATCAAGGAACATTCTGAACCCCACCAACGATAGAATTGGACCAAACTTCCCATACAGAACCCCCATAACCAATAGAAAATAATGTGTTTTCTGACGACCCCTCTGACACCCCCTCGCGACCCCCAAAGGGGTCCCGACCCCCAGGTTGAGAAACACTGCCCTAAACGGTTCTGGCCCAGTTCACTTGTCCAAACGTATCTCTCTTTCTCTCTCTCTCTCTCTGAGCCAGCTAGGAGGTTAAGACCTTCTGGGGATGCCCTACTCTCGGCCCAACCTTCTTTGCAGGTGCTATTGGCAGAGATGAGAGGCAGGGCCTTCTCAGTGGTGGCCCCTCAGCTATGGAACTCCCTCCTGAGTGAAACTAGATCAGCGCCCTCCCTCTTGACCTTTAGGAAAGGGCTAAAGATGTGGATGTGTGACCATGCATTCAGTGAGTATCAATGCAATAAGAAAATACGGATTAGTGCAATGACAAATTGGAATGGCCGCAGACTATGATATTGGATTGCATGATTTTAAATAAGTGATTTAAAGGTTTTATTTATTTATTATTTACTGTATTTCTATACCGCCCCTCTCAGCCCGAAGGTGACTCGAGGTGGTTTACATATGGCAGTCAATGCCCACAAGATAAAATACAATCAAAAACAATGCAGTAACTATATAAAAACAGTAAACAATTAGCAATTAAAACCATACAATACAATTCTCAGCATCTCATTGTTAAAATCATATTCCATCGCATCGTTGTATCATTCCATAAATCACATTTAAACAATTATACTGCATCTACAAATGCCTGCTCAAACAGCCAGGTCTTAACTTTCTTTCGAAATGTTAGGAGGGAGGAGGCCAATCTAATGTCCATAGGGAGGGCGTTCCGTAGCTGAGGGGCCACCACTGAGAAGGCCCTGTCTCTTGTCACCGCCAACCGGATATACGAAGAAGGCGGGACCGAGAGCAAGGCCTCTCCGGACGATCTTAAACACCTTGATGATTCATAGGGAGAAATGCGTTCGGACAGGTAAGCTGGGCCAGAACTGTTTAGAGCTTTAAAGGCTAAAGCCAGCACTTTGAATTGTGCAATTGAGGAGTTGTGCGCTCCCTGAGCTTCTGAACAGTCTTCAAAGGCAGCCCCACATTGAGAGCGTTGCAGTAATCTATACCGGATGTAACGAGAGCGTGGACCACCGTGGCCAAGTCAGACTTCCCAAGGCACGGGCGCAGCTGGCGCACAAGTCTTAATGATTGTTTTAATTTTTTTAATGATGTGTGTTTTTGTGGCATCAAATTGCTGCCTATTTATGTAAGTCGCCTTAAGTCCCCTATGGGGCTGAGAAGGGTGGAGTTTAAATATGGTAAATAATAAACAAACCCAACTAACAAGCAGGGTCAGCCCTGGTTGGGACTTGGATGAGAGATCGCTACCGACTAACAGGTGCTGCTGCAGGCGCTCCTTCAGGGGAAGAAACTAGCAAATAAGGGCCTAAGAAAAACCCTATGGAATCCTTGGGATTGCTATAAGCCGACAAGTGAACGCAACATACAAAATTGAACCCTCTTCCTCCAAATGCTGCAGGCTAGAACTGCCATCGCCCTTTCGGCTGGCTCCTCTGCAACTCGAGACCTGCAATAAGCTCCTCTGGTCGGTGGGTGGCGCTTCACGAATGCGAGAGAGCCTCGGGCGCCCCCTGCAGGCGTGCTGCCGAATCGTGGCCAGTATGGGAATCTCGGACAGACGGGACAATCTGTTGTTGTTGGCTCCTGCAACCCCTGCTCCTCCCTTCCGCCGGCAGAGGGCGCCGTCCTCGCACGGGAAGCTTGGCCCGGAAGCCGCTCTTGCCTGAGAGGCGGAAACGGGTGGAGCTGCGGCCAATGGGCTCCTTTTCCCCGCCGCTTCCGCCTTTCCTTTCCTAGCCTGGTTTTCAGAGACGGAGTCAGGCTTAACCCCTTCCCGCCCGGACTGAAGGGCGACGCCATGACACTCCTTTCACTCTCCATTCATTCGTCATGGGAAGGAAACCAAAGCCAAGATGGAAGGGAGGGATGTTGGGCCTGGGCGCCTCCTGCTCTGATGTGCTTATCAATTCAATGCTGCCTTTTCATTTGAAAGCAGGCCAGGCCTGGGCAAACTTGGGCCCTCCAGGCGTTTTGGACTTCAACTCCCACAATTCCTCACAGCCTTCCAAAGGAAGGGGCCTGAGGCTGTGAGGAATTGTGGGAGTTGAAGTCCAAAACACCTGGAGGGCCCAAGTTTGCCCAGGCCTACGCAACTGGCTGCTGGAACTGAAAAACAACTGCACTGCATCCTGCCAAATTCCCAACACCTGGAAGGAAGGAAGCCATCTTGAAACCAGGCATGAGCCAAAAAGCTAATATTTATTTATTTATTTATGATTCGCTTTTATATACCGCTCCTCCCTGCAGGCTCAGGGCGGTGTACATAAAACTATAAAACACACTGTACATAAAACCATTTAATTGCATAAAACACAAGGACATGGATAGAAATTATCAGGAGGCGCTTAGATTGAAAGCCTACTTGAAGAGGAGCGTCTTGCAGGCCTTCCGGAAAAGGGCCAACTCTGTAATAGCGCGAGCTCCATCTGGGAACTCATTCCATAGAGTTGGCGCCACCACGGAGAAAGCTCTCTTGTTGAAAGGCGGCAGGAACGGGCTGATGGAATCACCAGAAGGTTTTGTTCTTCTGATCGCAGTGATCTCGGGGGAACGTATGGGGTGAGGCGGTCCCTCAGGTACACTGGCCCAAGACTATACAAGGCTTTGAAGGTCAAAACCAGCACCTTGAAGACAATCCGGTACTCTACTGGTAGCCAGTGCAATTGCTGTAAAATGGGTGTGATATGCTCTCTTGCCAATGCTCCCACCAGAAATCGAGCAGCAGCATTTTGCACCAGCTTAAGTTTCCGGATTGTCGACAAGGGAAGGCCAATGTAGAGAGCGTTACAGTAGTCTAGCCTCGAGATGACCGTCGCCTGGATCACCGTAGCTAGATCATTCCTGGATAGGTAAGGAGCCAGTCGCCTAGCCTGTCGAAGATGGAAGAATGCGGACCTGCTATCCATGGAGACCTGGGTCTCCATCGATAGCAGTGGATCAAGTTGGACCCCCAGGCTTCTTACCAAAGACGACGGGCTTAACCGCTCGCCATCCAAGGTAGGCAACCGGCACTCACCAACACCAGGATGACCCAGCCATAGGATCTCCATCTTCGATGGGTTCACCTTCAACCGGCTGGAACACAGCCATCCAGTCATGGCTTCAAGGCATTGATGGAAACAATCGGCTACGGTGTCCAGCCTGCCATCCATTCTCAGCACCGGCTGGGTGTCATCAGCGTACTGATGACACTCCAGACCAAAATCATGAACCAGCTGGGCAAGTGGATGCATATAGATATTGAATAATAAAGGGGAAAGGATAGCTCCCTGGGGGACCCCGCAACTTAATGGGAGTCTCCCAGAGGCCACCGCTCCCCTCTCCACACGTTGTCCCCGGTCTTGAAGAAAGGAGGCCACCCATTTAAGGGCAGTCCCCCCCCCCCGGTCACAGCTAAACGGTGGGTCAATAATGCGTGATCTACCGTGTCAAAAGCTGCTGTGAGATCTAACAACACCAGCAGTGCTGACCCGCCATGGTCCAACTGGCAGCGAAGTTGGTCTGTAATGAAGAAAGATTAATAATAATAATCTTTATTTATACCCCGCCACCATCTCCTCAATGGGGACTCGGGGCGGCTTACATGAGGCCAGGCCCAAATTACAATACAATACAAATCAAAAACATCAACAACACAATAAAAATACAAACATAAATAAAAGAACAATATGCAAATACAATATCTGAAATCACAAATGACAAGGTGGGCCGCATGCACAAGATAAAAGGTTAAAACGGGAGTAGATTCTTTGCGAAGGAGAGCTCGTATAGACACGGGTTGTGGGAGGCCTTCGTGTAAGGGGGGGAGAGTGTACTCCAAAGGCAGGATCATTGAGGAGAGCGGTGGTAGAAGGTTAAGTGGCTACTCTCCAAAGGTGCAGCGGAAAAGCCAGGTTTTAAGGTGTTTTTTAAAGGTTTCCAAAGTGGGGGCTTTCCGAATCTCTCCGGGCAATGAGTTCCAGAATTGGGGGGGCACAGTGGATAAGGCGCTCTCTCTTGTGCCCACAAGACAAGTCTGCGAGACTGGCAGGGGCAAAAGGAGGGCCTACCCTGAAGATCAAAGAGTTCGGGCTGGTTCATGGAGAAAGATCCAGTCACGAAGGTAGGCAGGTCCCAAACCATTTAGGGCTTTATAGGTGATCACCTGCACCTTGAATTGGGACCGGAAAATAAATGGCAGCCAGCGAGGCTTTTTAAAAGCTACAGACCAATCTCCTTGCTGTGCCATCTTTGCAAAGTTCTGGAGAGACTTATTTTGCATATAATTACTTAAAAATAGAGCCATGTCTGATTCCACAGCAAGCTGGCCTCAGGGAATTGGGCTCCATTTCCGAGCCCAATTCAAAGTGCTGGTTTTGACCTATAAAGCTCTAAACCAGTGGTTCTCAACAGCCAGTTTACCAGTTGTTAGGATTTCTGGGAGTTGAAGGCCAAAACATCTGGGGACCCACAGGTTGAGAACCACTGCTCTAAATGGTTCTGGCCCAGCTTACTTATCTGAACGCATCCGCCCCTACGTCCCACCTCAAAAGCTAAGATCATCTGGAGAGGCCTGCTCTCGCTCCCGCCAACAGTTTAAATGCGCCTGGCGGGAACGAGGGACAGGGCCTTCTCGGCAGTGGCTCCCCGCCTATGGTACACACTCCCAACTGACATCAGATCGAACTCTTCTCTCCTAACTTTCCAGAAGAAAGTAAAGGCATGGCTGTGGGACCAGGCGTTTGGTCAATAGAAGCAGAACCTTAAAGGGATGAACTGGATTGACGTTAAGACCAACGAGGCTGGTTTATGTTTTTAATTAATGATTGTATCTGATTTTAATTATGATGTTTTATTATGTTGTGTATATGTCGTGATTGTATTGTAACTATTGAAATAGCCTCTAAATGGGGCTTAATGTAAGCTGCCCGGAGTCCCCCTTCGGGGGTAGAGGAGGACGGGATAAAAATGTGATAAATAAAATAAATAAATAAAAGCTGCACATCACAAGTGTTGGATCTGACTCAGCACATAGAAGACAGTTTTGTAAGGCAGCTGGTTACAGGAGCTGTCGTCATAGGCTTGTCAGCAGCCTATGGCATTAAATCATTGCCTCCTCCTGAGAAAAAAAACGTATAATATCACAAAGGACTACCACCTCACCCGCTTCATAGAAAATCTGCTACAAAACAAGCCAGGGCCAGAGAAGCAGGTAGCAAAAACAAAAATGGCCTGCCTCAGGGGAGCATGCTTTCTCCATCAAAATTTAACATTTACACAAATGACCAGCCATTGCCAGAAGGAACAGAGGGTTTCATCTATGCTGACGATCGTGCCATCACCACTCAAGCAGGGAGCTTTGGAATGGTTGAACAGAAACTCTCCAATGCTTATTCTAGAACACAGACATGTACTTTCCGTCTTAAGAACAGACAAGCATATCAAGCTCTGAGGATGACCTTGGAAGGAATCCTACTGGAGCACTGCAGCACACCTTTACATTTACAAAATCCTGGGGCACACCACCAACCAAAATGACACTCTAACACAGTAATACATATAGTTAATATGTTTTTAAATGTATTTATACACTCAGTGTGAAACCTGGGCCTGTTTCGATGAACGGGTGTTTTGTTTGGAGATGGCATTTAATCTTGCTTGGCAACATGGCGCTATTGGACAGCTTCTCACCACACACCAAGCACAGCAGAGTTGGTGCTGTCGCATGAAAGTGAATCCAGATGAAAGATAGCTTTCGCTGTATTGCCTCGAGCTCACCGTCTTTTCTTTTTTCCACCACTCATATTAGGGCCTTGATCTGTGTCATAATTTTGTTCAGGGCCCTGTTCGGCATTTGCATTTTCCCTTCTCAAACACTTCTCCATCACCGTCACTCGCTTGTCTTGCTGTGATCCCAAATTGCCACTGTCACTTGACACGCAGCTGCAGCACTAACTCTAACTTTGTTTACTTAGCTGCGTCTGAGCGAATCCAAGATGGTGCGACCATAGCACTCTCACGTCACTTCTTAGGTGACGCGAGAGTACTACAGTTCCATTTCTTAAAGGGACAGATGTGCCTTATAGTTTATATATGAATGAAGTTCGAAAATAATTTCCCACGGCACACCTGATGATCTCTCACGGCACACTAGTGTTCCACGGCACACTGGTTGAAAATCACTGCATTAAATAGTCAGTGGAGGCTTGGAAGGATGCTATTTCCAACAGCAATAGGTTACAATTACAGTAGAGTTGTCAAACGCGTGAGAATAGTCAGTGTTCTGTATCACTGACTTCGCTAAGTAACTTTTCATGCCCAGAATCCACCTTCTCCCCCAAATCTGATGGGAACATCATTCACTTGTGGACTGATCACTGGCACAGTGGCCCTACCTGAACTCCAGGGAGATGGAGGGAAAGTCTAATACAGGCACCTTCAAATCGCGGCCCTCCAGCCGTTTGGGTCTCTAACTCCCAGAAGCCCAGGAATTCTGGGTGTTGAAGGCCCAAACAGCTGAACGCCTTTGAGGATGCCTGGTTTAATAAATACCTGGTTTAATAAATCAGTTAATGGTCAAAACCTGATACCTATGGAAGGTTCCCACAATAGCATACTTAAGCCAAGGAATAGAAAAATAGCCAGTTTGGCATACACGAAACATATAATTTGTTTTACAACATTCCAACTCTTCTGAGACATGGGCCCCTGAGCCAATAGCGAGATGGCTGAGGGTTAATCCTGGCCGCTTGTCATCCTTCATCAGTCAAAATAATGGTATAATTGCGCATATGCAGTAAAAGCGATTAACATACATACAACACTTAACACTTTTTCATGTCAGGTACAACTCGAGAAACTGCAAGTTGCTTCTGCTATGAGATAATTGGCTGTCTGAAAGGACGTTGCCCAGGCGATGCCTGAATGTTTTACCATCCCGTGGGAGGCTTTTCTTTTTTTTTTCTTTCTTTTTTTTAAAAAAAGATTTATTGGAGTTTTGATAATAACATTCGAAAGTGGGAGAACAATCTGGGGTATAGGACAGTAGGAAAGAAGAAGGTGAGAGAGAGGGGGGGTAGGGTCATGGGGGGTATGTATGGTTGTGGGAGGGGGTGGGCCAGTCATGGAGAGGGGGTCTAGAGGGGGGATGGGGGAGGTAGAGAGGGAAGGGGGCTTCCGTAGACTCTATATATCTCCTTGTGTACAGTTCTTCATGCGGAGGGGGAGGAAGGGGAGGGAGAGGCTAGGGAAAAGGCGGGGGGGGGGGGAATGTGGCCCTCTCATTTGGCGAGAGTTCGTGATAGTTTCTGTTTGCTTGCTTGATACTGGTCCCGACATCTTTCGTTTAGTTTGGTGGGGGGGACGAGTTTGTCTGTCGCCCCGGGCCCTCAGGTAGTCCATGAAGGGTGTCCAGTCCGTTCTTCGTAACCCTTTTCCCACTGACACACTCATGTAGTAGGACAGCTTGTCCATGTTCATTATATCTTGGACTTTGCTTTCCCAGTCTTCTGTCAGGGGTACTTCCGCGGATTTCCACTTTTTTGCGTACGTAATTCTCGCGGCTGTGGAGAGGTATAGAAATAGCCGCTCCGAATTCTCATCCGGCAGTTCTTTCTCGTCCACCAATCCCAGTAGGCAGGCCTCTGGTGTTTTTTCCAATGTGGTCCTTAAAATCTTTTGGATGCGTACGTGTACATCCTTCCAGTACTTTGAGGCTTCTTGGCAGGACCACCACATGTGGTAGAATGTTCCTGTCTGGCTGCCACATTTCCAGCACTTGTTCTGGGTGGTTGCATACATCTGGCCGAGCTTTTGAGGTGTCATGTACCACCTGAAGAACATCTTATACCAGTTCTCCTTGATGTCAATGGCGTAGGCGTTTTCCAATGTCTCTTTCCACATTCTCTCCCATTCGTGCATGGTGATGTTGTGGCCAATGTTCTGTGCCCATTTAGTCATGCATGATTTCACCTGTTCAGCCTCTGTCGACCACTCTAGTAGTTTCAGGTAGGCTCTCGAAATGAGTTTCTTATCTTTGCACAAGAAGAGTTTCCAGAACTTCTCATTTTCCGCGAAGCCGCCTGGTTGTTTGTTTGGAAACACTTCTGGATGTGCAGGTAGTGAAGCCAGGTGAGGGATTTGAAATGCGCCTGTATTTGGCCTTTTGTTTTCAGGTGTCTCTCCGCCCCCACTCTGACCGTGATGTCATCGTAAGTTGGCCATTTGCTCCAGCCCAGCAGGTTCCGTTGGGAGGCCTCTAAGGGAGATACCCAGAGTGGGGTCTTTTGATAGAACCTCCTCTTGTAGTGTTCCCATACTTTAAGTAGAGCTGCCCTTAGCGGATGGCTCCTGAATTTTTCTGTTGCTTTTGGTTTACCGTATCCCAGGTGGCCGTGCCATCCCGTGTGGAGGTCGAAACCCTCTAGCGCCAGTAGCTCTTCATTTTTCAGGGTGATCCAATCTTTTATGTGGACCAGACCGCAGGCTTCATAATACAGCTTCATGTCTGGTAGATCCAGTCCGCCTCGTGTCTTTCTGTCTATCAGGACTGTGTATTTGATTCTCGCTCTCTTCTCGTTCCAGATGAACTTAAGAATATCCTTCTTCCATTTTTCAAATACAGAGTCATTCTTGATTATTGGGACATTTTGAAATAGATAGAGAAGCCGAGGTAGCACATTCATTTTTATCGCCGCTATCTTGCCCATTAGAGAGAGGTTGGCACTCTTCCAGTTCGCTAGGTCTTTTTGGATCTTTTTCCACAGCGCTTCGTAGTTGTTTCTTTGAAGGTGGCAGTTCTGCACCGATATGTGGATGCCTAGGTACTTGATCGATTGGGTGACGTGCATGCCTGATATCTTTTCAAGTTTTACCTGGCGGCTTTTGGTCATGTTCTTTGTCAGGATCTTCGTTTTCCCCTTGTTGATTTTCAGTCCTGCCAGAACACCGAATTTTTCTATTTCCGTTATCCAGGCCTGAATGTTGCCTAACGGCCTTTCGATGAAGCAGATTATGTCGTCCACAAACGCTTTGACCCGTATTGAATGTTTTCCTATTTTTGGGCTTTTTAGATCGTTGTTGGATCTGAGAGCTCTTAGGAGAACCTCTATGGAAAGGATGAAGATCAATGGAAAGAGGGGGCACCCTTGCCTTGTGCCTTTTCGTATTGCTATTTCCTCTGTTGGTTGGCCATTAACCCAGACCCTCGCTTTTTGGTCCTTGTATATTGTTCCTACGGCTCTTTGGAATTTCGGACCTAGGTCCATTTTGGACATGAGCAGCTGAAAGAAGTCCCAGTTTAGATTGTCAAAGGCCTTCTCTGCGTCCAAGGACAGGAAGGCAATTTCTCGTTGTGGGTGGGCCTCGTAGTACTGGATCAGGTCGATGATAGTCCTGACATTGTCTTTAGTCTGTCTGCCTGGAAGGAAGCCGTTCTGGTCCGGCGGGATCCAGACGCTGAGCCAGGCTTTCAGTCTTTCTGCCAAGATGGTGGCTAAAATCTTATAGTCTATGTTGAGGAGCGAGATGGGCCTGTAGTTGGCCGTGCTAGTCTCCTCCGTTCCCTCTTTGTGGATCAGGATTATATTTGCGTCCCTCCAGGAGTCTGGAACTACTCCCTCGTTGAGTACCCTGTTAAAGATCTTCAAGAAGGAGATGATTTCAGGTTTTAGGGTTTTATAGAACCTGGCTGTTAGGCCGTCTGGTCCTGGTGCCTTGTTTACATCGAGTTTACTGATGGCCGCTTCTATCTCGGTCTCCCTGATCTCCCCAATTCAAGGCGTCTCTCTGCTGTTTCGGGATCCTATCCAGTCCTTGCCCCTCTAGGTACTGTTCAATGTCTTCTTTTTTGGCATTTCCTCCGGTGTATAGGTTGGAGTAAAAGGCTTGGAACTCCTTTTTAATTTCTTCCTCCCCCGTGGGAGGCTTTTCTCATGTCCCTGCATGGGAAGCTGGATCTGACAGATGGGAGCTTCCCCATCTCACGGATTTGAACTGCCGACCTTTTGGTCAGCAATCCTGCCGGCACAAGGATTTAACCCATTGCACCACCAGGAGCTTACACTTACACTGGCCTACAGAGTAAATACTGTAATCTCATGAATTTTCTACAGTCTGATATCCTCCTCACAATGTCAATATCCTATCCTCAGCACAAAGACACATAGTCCACTGAATTTGCTACAGGCATATATAGCATCACTGCATTCACCTGAGAGGCAAAGAGGCGGCTGATGGGAGCAAAGGACCCATATTGACAGGCAGCCATTGCAATAAATGTCATTTCGCAGGCATAATAAATGCTCACTACAATTATCATAAATGCCACCACAGTTCCAATACTATAGTCACAATACAAAGACATACAAGGCACTGAATTTACTGCAGTCTTTTCTAGTCCTTTGGTGATCTCCATCCACCTTAGGGTCAAAGCTGAAAGGGTAGTATGAGTTTGGCAATAGTGTCACAACCATGCCTAGGTATGATTATTTATTTACAGTCCCAGCAGGGGACTCAGGGCGGATTACAATGTACACATACATGGCAAACATTCAATGCTGTAGACATACAACACATATAGACAGACCGTCAGAGGCTATTTAACTTTTTTCTGGCCACCAGGGGAGCTGTCGCTTCACTGTCCACCTGTGACACTGATGAAGTACTTTCCGCATTCCCCACATGCTTTTTGGTGGAGATTTTTTAATGGCCTCGTAAATTTGTTAAGTTAGCCTCCCCACACATAGGTGGTACTTAAATTTCCTACTTAACAGATGCAACTGTCTTTCGGGTTGCAAAGGTCGACAACAAGCTACACAAAATTGGCTGGAAGCTCACTCTGACCAGGGCTGGCTTCGAACTCATGACCTTTCGGTCAGTAGTGATCTTAATTCAGCTGACACCCAGCGAGCTGTGCAACAGTGAATATGGAACGCTTATGGGTGAGGTAACTGTTCCTTATTCACAATCCCTGGAACTGTTTCCACAGTTATACCTGCACTGCTCACCCACTTTACCAGGCATCAGGCCCAGGAGGAAAATGAGTGGAGGGAGGTGGCCCAGGAGATCGCATTTAGCTGAGCAGTCTTCGTCAAGGGTACACTTGCACTATGGAGTGAGGCAGCCTGACACCCCTTGAACCGCTATGGTTCACTGATATGGGGTTGTAGGAGTTGCAGCTTTACCAAGTCCTTAGCCGTCGCTTCCCAAGAGGGTTGGTGACCCACCAAACTACAATTCCATCGCATTGAGCCATGGCTGTTCAAATGGTGCCAAGCTGCTTGAGCCTTGCCGAGTAGCTGATACATACAGTAGCTGAAAAACATGGGTGGGGTGTGTGTGTGTGTACAAATTTGGGAATAGATGATATGACAAGACAATGGATACAGGATGAGGGCCGTGGATCAAGATGGGAGGGGAAGTCCTAGGGGGGAGGAGGGAGAGGGCTTCCTTTCTCCTGCTCTAGGGCGCAATGGCGCCATGGCTTCAAACGACAGGAAAGAAAGGGGGCTCCATCTGAACGTTAGGAAGAACTTCCCGATTGCGAGAGCTGTTCAGCAGTGGAACTCTCTGCTCTGGAGTGTGGTGGAGGCTCCTTCTTTGGAGGCTTTTAAACAGAGGCCAGGTGGCCACCTGTTGGGGTGCTTTAAGTGCTGTTTTCCTGCTTCTTGGCAGAAGGGGGTTGGACTGGATGACCCGCCGGGTCTCTTCCAACTCTAGGATTCTAAGGCCCCTTCCACACAGCCAGAATATGCTGGTCTGAGTCCCTGCCTTGATATTCTGGGATGGAGAGGGCGTTGTGGAAGGGCCTCAAGAGTCTAGGATTCCAACCCAGTGATTCCGGCCATGCAAGCTTTTGACAATACAAAGAGGTGTGTGTTGGGGGGGAAAGAAGAGGAGGAGGAATAGGAAGAAGAGGAGGAAGAAGAAGAAGAGGAAGAAGAAGAAGAGGAGGAAGAAGAGGAGGAAGAAGAGGAGGAGGAAGAAGAGGAGGAAGAAGAAGGGAAGAAGAGGAAGAAAGGAGGAGAAGGAGGAGGAGGAAGACGAGGAGAAGGAAGAGGAGGAGGAGGAAGAAGAGGAGGAAGAGAAGGAGGAGGAGGAAGAGGAGGAGGAGGAGGAAGAAGAGGAGGAGGAGGAGAAAGGAGGAGGAGGAAAAGAAGGAGGAGGAGGAGGAGGAGGAGGAGGAAGAAAGAGGAGGAGGAAGAAGAGGAGGAGGAAGGAAGAAGAAGAGGAGGAGGAAGAAGAAGGAGGAAGAGGAGGAAGGAGGAGGAGGAGGAAGAAGAAGAGGAGGAAGGAGGAGGAGGAGGAAGAGGAGGAAGAAGAGAAGGAGAGGAGGAGGAGGAAGAAGAGGAGGAGGAGGAGGAGGAGGAAGAGGAGGAGGAAGAAGAAGAAGAAGAGGAGGAGGAAGAAGAGGAGGAAGAAGAAGAGGAAGAAGAAGAAGAGGAAGAAGAGGAAGAAGAGAAGAGGAAGAAGAGAAAGAAGAGGAGGAAGAAGCAGAAGAGAAGGAAGAAGAAGAGGAGGAAGCAGGAGAAGCAGCGTGTCACCACGAGGGAGGGTCTTTCTCCAGGAGGAAACCAAGAACGCCAAGATGACATGACCAAAAGCATCCCACGCTCTGTGTGACTGTGGAGAGAACAGGCCACTCCGCCCCTGCGTGCTTGTCCACTGTGCCCTGCCTCATGTAGGGAGGGAGAATTGTTGGAGACTCCAGACCATGCCGTCGCTGTTGCCCGTTTTGGGCCCAAAGATATTTAGCCTTCTGTTTTTTATCAGTTTTAGAATCATGTATGCCATGCTTTTGATACGAAATAAATAAAAACTGCCCTTGGAGGTAGAAAAGGCTCCACCTTTTGACCTTCCAAGCACAACACGCGAGTGGGGGGAAATCCCGTGGCTGCGGGGGCCCAGGAGGGCTTTTTCCCGGCGGGAATCCCTCCGTGGAGCGCGGCCTCTGAGTCCTGGATGGTCCCTCTGCATGAAGTCCAAGAGGAAGGGGGGGGGGTGTCTCTCTCTCTCGGCGCCTCCGCCGTGGCCCTGCAGGGGGCGCGCCTCCCCTCTCCTCCCGGCCCGGCCTTGAGGTGTGCGCCCAGCCTGAGCCGAGAGAGAGAGGAGAGATTGGGAGGGCCAGCCAGCCAGCCTGCCAGCGCCGCCGGGGCCCAAAGCAAGCGAGCGCCTTTCCAGCCCATGTAGCCCCCCCCCCCCTCTCCTCGGCCTCTCTCCCTTGCCTCGCCTCGGCTCGCCTGCCTGCCTGCTTCGCCCTCCGCCCCCAAGTTTCTCCTGCAGCCCGGGACCCCGCTGGCTTTGCCCTGGAGGCCGGCTCGGCCCTCTTTGTCCCCCCGCGAGGCGGCGGCGGCGGAGGCCCCCAACTGCGGGCCATGGCCGAATGGGCCCCTGCCCAGGTGAGCCAGCGCCAGGGAGGGAGGGAAGGAGGGGGCTGGGGAAGGGCCTCCACCTCGGCCGGGTTTGGATGGAAGTTGATCCGGGCCTAGCCTGCCGCCTTCGCCCAAAGCCTTGGGTTGGCTTTCCCGCGGGCCCGGATCCCGCGGGATCCCGTGGGAATGGCTTTCTAGGAAGAGGCGCCCGGAGGGGATGGGGTGGGGGGCTCAGTTGCGGCCCTTCCCCGTTCCCACCGCCACTCGGTGGGCCAAGGGCTCGGGTTGCGCATCAGAAACGCGGCGTCCACACACACAGAGGGACAGCGCATACCTAGACCGATTCTACCCGCGAAAGAGATGCCCTTGTGGGAAGAATAACAACTTCTCTGAGCCTCCCACGGGCTCAGGGGGGGGGGGGGCAGCCAAGCCAAAACGTATCAACAAGGCCATACAATCCCAGGCCTGGGCAAACTTGGGCCTTTCAGGTGTTTTGGACTTCAACTCCCACAATTCCTCACAGCCTGAGGCTGTGAGGAATTGTGGGAGTTGAAGTCCAAAACACCTGAAAGGCCCAAGTTTGCCCAGGCCTGCTTCAGAGCATCACAGAATGGGAAGGGGCCCACATGGGCCACCTGGCCCGGGCATGGGGAAACTTCAGCCCTCCTCCAGGTGTTTTGGACTCCCAACTCCCACCATTCCTCAAGGCCTCAGGCCCCTTCCTTTTCCCTTTCCTCTTCCACTTAAGCGGCTGGGGGGGGAAGGAGCCCGAGGCTGTTGAGAATGGTGGGAGTAGGTGTCCAAAACACCTGGAGGGAAGGCCCAAGTTGGGCCTGGCCCGCCCTAAAGGGTTGCATCCCATCATGTTCTCCCTCCTGAAGTCGTTCCACTGCTTTAAGTCCCTCTCCCCGGGGTCCTGGCCTCCCAAGGAAGCATAATGCGATTGCCACGGTTAACCTCAGGCAGGACAGAATAATAATAATAATAAACTTTATACCCTGCCACCATCTCCCCAATGGGGACTCGGGGCGGCTAACATGAGGCCAAGCCCTTCTAAAATACAATACAACACAGTTAAATACTGAACAAGATACATCAGAAATAATAATAATAAAAAATAAAAAATGCCATTACAATAATTGTACCCAATAATTTCCATCTCTGCCTCTGTTACTGGATGGCTGCGAGCCAGTAGGTTGAAGGTGAATCCAGCGAAGACCTAGATCCTCTGGCTGGGTCGTCCGGGCGGTAAGGATGTCCAGCTTCCGACCCTGGATGGCGTGGCATTATGCCCGTCGTCTTCAGCAAAGAGCCTTGGCGTTCTCCTGGACCCCTTGCTGTCAATGGAGGCTCAAGTCTCCGCTGTGAGCAGAGTGGCGCTTTTCCATTTTCATCAGGCTCGGAGGCTGGCCCCTTACTTGTCTCGGCACGACCTGGCCACGGTGATCCAACCTACGGTCATCTCAAGGCTAGACTACTGTAATGGTCTACATTGGCCTGCCTTTGTTGGTGACCCGGAAACTCAAGCTGGTGCAGAATGCCGCAGCTCGGTTTCTCGCAGGAGCTCCTGCGAGCTGCCACCTTATACCAATTCGGTGAGAACTGCACTGGCTCCCTATTGAGTACCGGATCACCTTCAAAGTACTAGTTTTGACTTTCAAGGCCTTGTATGGTCTGGGGCCAGTGTACCTGAGGGACCGCCTAACCCCATACTGTCCCACGAGAACACTTAGATCTGAGGAGAGGAACTTTCTAGCCGTGCCCAGTGGTAAGCAATACCACCTAACTTCAACACAGAGAAGGGCGTTCTCCATCATCGCCCAGTCCTCTGGAACGCATTACCTCCAGAGGTTTGGGCCTTGCGCAATCTGTTGGCTTTTCGGAAGGCCTGCAAGTCGGTCCTATTCTGGCAGGCCTTTGAGCTGTGATAGGCTATCTTCTGAGACTGTGTTTTCTTTTAGGAATCGTTTTATTCTGTGGTTTTAATGCTATTGTATATTGTGATTTTATTGTGGTGTTGATGTAAGCCGCCCAAGCCACTGGGAGTGGCGGCTAAGTCAAGTCAAATAAATAAATAAATAATAAACTACAGGAAATCCACACACATGGAATAGGGTGGGCAGGCCAAATGGACATGATAAAATGATAAAAATGAAGAAAAAAAACCCCAGGGTGAAATAAGAGTAGAAGTTAGCAAATAAGGGGGCCCAAGAAACTGAAATAGTGAAGACAAACTTTCAATTTTGGATGGGGCGGGGGGAATGCGTCATAGGAGAACATAGGTAGGGCAACAAAATTGGAGGGGATGGTCAATCTTCAAAGGCACAACGGAAAAGCCAGGTCTTCAGATTTTTCTTAAAATCTGCTAAGGAGGGGGCTTGCCTGATCTCACCAGGTAGTGAGTTCCAAAGATGAGGAACCACAGCAGAGAAGGCTCTCTCTTCTAGTTCCCACTAATCTTGCCTGTGACAGTGGGAGAGGCGAGAGGCGAGCCTCCCCAGAGGATCTGAGAGGCCGTGCAGGTTGGTGGCAGGAGATGCGGTCATGAAGGTAGGCGGGTCCCAAACCCAGAAGGTGTGAGTTGAAGTCTATTGGCTGCAGCTCCTTCCCAAAAGGATGAGAGCTGCCCTTGGAATGGGCTTCCCTTGATGGGGATGTGGGGAAGGCATGACCAGTTTGTGAGCCTGAAATGAGCAACGAGGGAGGCCGTTCTTTAGACTAGTGATTCCCAACTTTTGGGCCTCCAGGTGTTTTGGACTTCAACTTCAAGAAATCCCAGCCAGTGTCTGGACCTGTAGCTTTCTGGCGAAGAAATTATCTCGCAAACAAAGTGCGGAGACTTTATTCCTAAAAGCATACATTGTGGTATGAAACAAAATTCACAGGCCAGGTTTAAGGCATGGTGTAATTTCCTGGCTTCACACAAAACCAGAAAATAAGGTCATGACAGCCAGTTTACCAGCTGTTAGAAACTGTGGGACCTGAAGTCCAAAACATCTGGTGGGCCCGAGGCTGTTGGGCATGGTGGGAGTTGAAGTCCGAAACACCTGGAGGGCCAACATTCACCCATGTCTGATCTATCCCAACCCCTTGCCATGCAGGAAAAGCACAATCAAAGCATCTCCGAAGGATGACCCTGCTTCCTTTTGAAGCAGGGAGGCCCCAGGTCCAGAAGAACATAGCCAAGGGCAGGACTCGCGAGGGAAACCCTGCTGCAGGCCTGCCTTAGGGTTGCCACCCTTGGAAATAGCATTCAGTATCACATGAAAAATACATAGCGGTGAAAGTTGGGCCCACAGGCTCTGTAATTTCCAAAATGCTCCCTGATGACCTCTCATTAAAAAAAACCCAACACCCCAAACGCCCCAATTTAATTGTGATTTGCATGCAATTGTTCACATCAAATTTTCCAAAAAATCTAGGCAAAGGAACAGAAAAGAAAAAACAATGAAAATGAACAAAAGCTGGCTACTAGTATTTAAAAAACACTAAAATCGTAACAGTAAATAAAGAACAACTTTCAAAAGCTGGGGAAACCCTGACAAGAAACAATCAGGGACAGCTAATCACCTCTCAACAAAGGATTCCCCCAGGCAGTAAGAAGGCACACCTTGAAAACTGCTAGGCCATTAAATGCTAATCAAGGTTGCCAATAGAAACATTCACACCTGCCTCAAGCAGACAAGAGTTCTTTCTCCCATCTTGGACATCATTCCACTGATAGATAAACCGTTTTACTAGTTTCCAACAGACCTCACAACCTCTGAGGATGCCTGTCGTAGATGCAGGCGAAACGTCAAGAGAGAACGCTTCTGGAACATGGCCAGACAGCCTGAAAAACTTACAGCAACCCAACTTGGCAAAGCATAAGCGTTTGTTCCTCCGTCGCTAAAAATGCCAGCTAAAAGTGGAGCAACGTCACTTTCTCTACTTGTGGCATTAAACCCCATGGATGGTGGCAACTGTCTTATGTAGTTCCTATTCGTAAGATAGGATTGCGGCGTCTGTGCCTGCTTCCAACTTCATCGAGTGTCAGCTCTCAAAGGGAAGATTGGTGCTGATGCCAGTTTGAAAGCTGGCAAGCAGTCTGTATAGCCGAGAAATCAGGGCAAGGCCCCCAACGCTCCATCTGTGGAATTGGCTGTTAGACCAACTTTGCGTTATCTTCTGCCCAAATGTTTGGCTTGTTTAGACCAGGAAAGGCCTTTGGCTTCTGTAGTTGCAGCCCAGCTCCTGATGCTGCCACTCAGTTGTCACACCAAAGCGATGGCAGTCATGGAAAGTGTAGGCACGCTGCTATTAATTTTGGGGAAGATTTCTTGGTGCTCCTGAGTCCACTTGGACTTCAGAACGACATCTCCTGTTCCCTGGAAGCCTCGCCCTCTCACTTCCGTCTTCAACCAAGCATCTTAGTTCAGGTTGCCCAGATGTCCTCTGGTCAGTATAACACACACCAAGTTGTTGGCGTTTTGTATATATTTGCATGAATTACTCAGCTTCATGCACTGAAGTATTCTAATAAATTGGAATTTCCTGTTGAAACCCTGTGAGATTGCTCACTGCGACTGAAGTAGTGGGAGAACTGGAATGTTAACTAGGCAAGAAAGTAATTCAGAAAAGGAACGACATTTGCACTAGGGTCAGAAATTTGGCATTAAGAAATAGTCCAAGTTTTTATGTGCATCCAGCCCCTTCTTTTCCACATCTTCTGTCTAGCTGGAAGAGTTTTTATCTGCACCCACATGGAGAGGATGGTGAAAGAGGGTTGGAGAAGCAGACTTTGGTGTTGTGTTGCTGCAGCGTGCCTGTAGGAAACAATGAAATTAAGCTAGACCTTGATGAGAATAGGGTTTTGCTCCTGCTGATCCAATTGTGGTTGTATGTGCCTCTCTAGAAAAAGGCAGTTTAACAGCACCATGATGAAAAAACATTAGCTTGGGGAACATAGAGGGCATCCTCCCACCAGTCAGAACAGGTAGCATTATCTTGCACCACTGGGCAAAATGTCTTGAGTGTATGCAAACCTTTGGTGATTTTGTATTTTATTTGGGGAAACTGTCTCATTGCTTGACGGCTCTGCTCTTTGCCCAGATCCAGGAATGGAACGTGGAGGCCCAGCACCTCATGCCCCTCCAGCCTCCCCTCGTCCCCGAACTGAGCCACATGAGGGAAGCTCAGCTCCACACGGCGGAGGCTTCCCTCTGGAGCGTCGTGGCCACAGTCCAGGCCATGGAGAGGAAGATAGACTTGCTGGCCACTCGTCTGCTCAGCCTGGAAGGGCGATCGGGAAACGCCGAGAAGAAGTTGCTGGACTGTGAGAAGACGGCCATGGAGTTTGGGAACCAGCTGGAAAGCAAGTGGGCTGTGCTGGGGACCTTGATCCAGGAATATGGGCTGCTCCAGCGGCGTCTGGAGAACATGGAAAACCTACTGAAGAACCGGAACTTCTGGGTCCTAAGGCTTCCCCCGGGCACCAAGGGAGAAATCCCCAAGGTAACTGGTTCCAGGGAGAAGAAGGGGGCAGAATAGGGGAAACTTGTGACCTTCCAGGTATTCGATTTAATAGTTCTATTCATATCTCAGCTTTATCCCAGCACAGATTTGAGTTACAATGAAAATACAGTGTAATCTATTTTTAAAAAATGTACCATTCTTAAACAGTTAGTTAAAAAATACAATTGGTAATCAGGGCTAATAAGGGCTGTTGGTTTATCAGATCAAGACATCAACAGCAGCTGAGCAGTGTGTCAGTTAAGAGCATGCATGGGCAAAGTGCAGTCCCCCACCCAGGGCTGTTTTGACATCCCTCCACCCCTTAAGACTCCCCAGATACGAGAGCTGGACTATAAGGAAGGCTGAGTGAAGGAAGAGAGACGCTTTTGAACTGTGGCGCTGGAAGAAAATTCTGAGAGTGCCTTGGACCCCAAGGAGATCCAACCAGTCCATCCTCCAGCATGAAGTAATGCCCAGCTGATCACTGGAGGGAAGGATATTAGAGGCAAAGATGAAGTACTTTGGCCACATCATGAGAGGACAAGAAAGCTTAGATGCTGGGGAAAATGGAAAGAAAAAGGGGGGCTGACGAGGGAAAGGTGGATGGATGGTATCCTTGAAGTGACTGGTTTGACCTTGAAGGTGCTGGGGGTGGCCACTGCAGATGGGGAGCTCTGGCCATTGCTGGTCCATGAGGTCACAAAGAGTTGGAAGCAACTAAACAAATAAACAAATACTTAACTAAGTCATATCCATTGGCTCAATTCCTCCTCACCCAAACCTGATGGAAAATTGTCCATTCATAGCTCAATCACTGGCAGGTTGGGTCGCCTTTCTCTCCTTGCAACTGGTAAAGTAATTTGGGTGCAAATTATTATTCATGACTTAGTACCAATTGTGAATATGGACCAGTTATGGATGAGTAAATCTAAGTAACTGTTTATATTACTACTTAGAGAAGAGTCTCTTCCCTTGAAAGTTGTTACTGTTACTGTGAAGATCTCAGAACCTGTGCAGGGAGCCTCTCCTAGGAGAATACGGTCCTTCAAAATGCCTGGACCTGAGCTGCAAAGAGGCCATAGGTCACACTCTGCTGATGCCAGTTTGCTTTCCCACTTTCAGATGCCAGTGACATTTGTTGACATTGCTGTGTATTTCTCTGCTGAAGAATGGAAGAACTTGGCTGACTGGCAGAAAGACATCTACAATAATCTTGTCAAGGAGAACTACGAGTCTCTGCTAAACTCAGGTACAATAACATCAGTGTCTGCTTTTTTCTATTGTAGTTGGGTCATTCTGAAGGTTTTCACTTTTTTTGGTCAAACTTGCAGCAACCCTGTAAGTTGAAACAATTAGGACTCACCCTCTTCTTTACATGAGGCTGAATTAAGTGCCATATTTGAGGGAACCTGGTGATTTTGTGGCAGAAACCGCATTTGAAATGGATAATTTGGAGATCATAGCTCTGAATTAAACCAGCACAGTTTTTCTTCTCTATTAAGAAGGGCTAAGTAATATGGACTGTCTATGTCTGGTAAGAGTAATGTTGACTTTAGCTGTAATTGAAGATGTTCAAGGGGTTCAGCTCTCTCACTTATTTGCTTCAGTCTTCTCCCAAAGAAAGATTGGTGTTCTACCTGAGCAATATGTAGAGTGGACGAGGTAATAGGGGATATGCAACCCAAAACAGGTATAGTAGTAGTCCAGGAATACTGTGCTTTTGGAGATTAATTATATAATCTCATGCCATCATTCACCCTCAATATTTGCTTTGAGTGTACACCTCCTCCCCGCTTTATACGAAGATCCTTTCTTGACCTCTTTTTGAAAGAGTCTTCTCCCTCACAAATAATTTGCCCCACAGCTATCTCACCCCTGTTTTTATCTTTATCCCTTCTATTTTTAATTCTGTACATATGGCCCGCTCATTGTCCTGTGTCATAAATGGTTTTATTTTACTGTAATTTTATATTGATTGTAGTATTTTCAGTTTATGTTCATGTAATTGATTATGTTGGTTTTTAAAATTGATTTTATTTTGTGGTTGTGTTGTTGGGCCTGGCCTCATGTAAGCCACCCCAAGTCCCTATTGGGGAGATGGTGGTGGGGTACAAATAATAATAATAATAATATTAATAATAATAATAATAATTACCTGGTTACTCTAAATCAGGGGTGCTCACACTTTTTCAGCATGCGAGCTACTTATAAAACAACCAAGTCAAAATGATCTACCTACCCACTACAAAAATGTGAAACATATAACACAATATCTGCTTTGAACTGGGTTTTCTGAGTCCACACTGCCGTATAATCTGATTCAAAGCAGATAACATGGGATTTTATTCAACTGTGTGGAAAGGACCTCAGATAACCCTGGGCCGGCAGCACTTGGGTGGCGTCGGGAACCTGCGGGGTGGGACTGAGCCTTCCTCCCGTCCTACCTGCGATCTACCAGGACGCCCTACGCAATCTACCAGCAGATCGTGATCTAGCTAATGAGCACCTAAATGAATTCAAGTTACCAGGGCCAGATTAACAATATCCAAGAATATTGAAGGAACTAGCAGAAGTCATTTCAGAATCACTAGCAATAATATTTGAGAATGCTTGGAGAACAGGAGAAGTCCCAGCAGACTGGAGGATGGCAAATGTTGTTTGTAATCACAGCATTCCTTTCTAAGTGAATACAGACTGCCTCCTTAATGATCTGCTCCAGAATCTTTCCTAGCATTGATGGATGGATGGAAGAGGCCGCGTTGGCTCCCTTCTTGCCATTGTGTTGCAGCTCCCAATGTTTCTTGCTTGTATGGCCAAGGCCAGAGAGTGCTTCCTTTCACCTCGCAGTCCCATAACAGCTGGATTCATACTTTGATGCTCTTAATAATATTGGTCAGGAAAAGGGGTGAACAAAATTTTCCCTTCTGAATCTGGTGTCAATTCAAAACACAAAATGATTTAGTTTTGTTGTCATTATCTGCCTTCAAGTTGACTCTGACTTATAGTGCCCCTTTCTAGGGTATTCTCACAAAATTTATTCAGAGGTTTGCCGTTGCCTTTCTCTGAAGCTGGGAGGATGTGACTTTGCCAAGGTTAGCTAGTGGGTTTCCAGGCCTGCCCAGGGATGTGAACCCTGGTCTCCCATACTCCCAGCCCAGGACTCAAACCACAACATCCTGCTTATGGTGACCTCATGCTTCTGGATATGATTTATTTGGAAGCAGTTTGCCATTGTTACCTGCTTCTACGACAGAGACTGACTTGCTCAGATCCACCTATTGAGTTTCCATGGCTGAGCAGGGATTCAAATTGCGGACTCCAGAAATCCTAATCCAACCCTCAAATCATTACAGTAAGATGGCTCCCTCCTGATTTTGTACCTCTTTTGAAGGGAGGAAAACAAGATGTGATTTATTTTAAAGGAATATTTATAGGTTCCTTTAACATGGCACAATTTGATAACACTTTAATTGCCTTGGCCACATTCTGGGATTTGCAGTTTGGCAAGGTATTTAGAATGTTGCATTTTTTAATAGAAAAAAGTGTCCATGCACAAGGATGTGTGTAAAGGTCTGAAGGCCACACGTTGTCCATTGCCAGTTAAGACCAAAAAATAGGGAAGTGAGTGGGACGTCTGTCTTGCAAACTTATACGCATAAATATATTTTATTGTCAAAGAAGGAAAAGGAAAGAAGAGCAGATGCAAGGCAGTCCTTCTTTTAATACTTGAAAACCTGAACAGTTTGGGACCTGCCTACCTGCGTGACTGCATTTCTGTTTATGAACCCAGGCGATCTCTTTGGTCATCTGGAGAGGCCCTGCTCTTGATCCCGCCCCCTTCGCAGGCGCGATTGGTGGGGACAAGGGAGAGGGCCTTCTCTATGGTGGCCCCCACATTGGCAGTCTTTAGGAGGAGCCTGTAAAATGTGGCTGTTCCAATGTGCCTTCCCTGAATGAAGTAAACAACGCCCTGCTTTGACCAATTCCCTGCAAAATGCCCTCAGAAGCACTTTAACTACAGTACCTGTTGGGTTGATCTCTCCACATTATCCTTTAAAACCCTCCTGCTAGATACATCCTACCTCTGTTCACGTCCAGTGTATATTTATTTTAAATTTTAATATGTTACATCTGGCCCGGCCATTATGGTTTTAAATTTCGTGTGTTATTGCTTATATGTGAGTTATATTGATTGTATTGTCTTATTATTTGCTGCTGCGTTGTTTTACTGATGTGTTATTGGGCTTGGCCTCATGTAAGCCACCCTGAGTCCCTTTGGGGAGATGATGGCGGGGTATAAATAAAGTTATAATTATAATTATTATTCAGGTGAAAAATAGAAGTCCAGAGGGTAAAACCAAGGAACCAGTGGGTTCAAATGACAAGAAAGCATATCTCAGTTGAATATTATGCAGAACTTCCCAATGGTGAAGATGTTGATGAAAAAGTTGATTGTCATGGAAAGTGGTGGACTTGCCTTTGTTGAGGGTTGCAGAGGTTGGCAGCTCATCTTTCAGGGATGCTTTAGTGGTGGATTTCTGCACTGGGAAAGGGTTGGAGTAGATGGTCCTTCCAGCTCTTTGATTTGATAAGCACCAAGCCACACATGCTTGCTCCCTTTGTTTCTGTCACGCACACACATTTGACGAAGGTGATTAGTAGGCTGGCTAACACTAAAGAGTTATCCTTCTCGCTTGATCTTTGTCTTACTTCTCTTTGTCTCTGCTGCCTTCCTCAGGGGTGGATGTTAATATTTCCAAACCAGAGTCGCATTCTAGGGTCGAACGGGGAGCGGATCCACATGTGCCCGAGCAACAGATCACCACAAAAGAGCGAGAGGTCACTGCAGAGCCTTGCCCAGGTGAGGTGGTGGCTAGCTTTTAGAAACTATGGCTCCTCATCCAGGTCTTATAGGAGAAACAGCAGAATCCTGTGTTTGCTTGAAAAATGTCTTTTTCCCTAAAGATCTACAGGGCTCCCTCCCGCTTCACATGTGTAATAACAGAGATGAATCATCATGTTGCTGGGGCAGAATGAGAGTTTATGAACATGCAAGGACCCAGGACTGCAGTGGTTTTGCTTACTTGCTTTGTATATTGTTGAATACAATTTGCACACCAAACAGACAAGCAGGATCAGCCCACCTGGCACAGCAAAAGTCAGAAAACTTTGTAGGGGCAATTTGAGACATTTTTGTTTTAAAAAGGAACCTTTTTTCAGGAAAAATGGGGAAAATGTATTGTGGAATATGTTCATTTAGAATGATGAATAATATTTGTGAGACAAAGTGTTCACATATTTACTGCCCCAACATAATTTGTAAACCTTTATGGGGGAGCATATGATGGAATTGCCTGGAGGACCTAGTAAATCGCTAGAGAGACCATTTTCCTTTGGGCATGGGTAAGTGAATCAGCACACATAGACTCTATGGTTATTGGGGGAGAGGTCTTACTACAGTTATATTGGTATATTTATCATGGCTCTCACAGCCCCTTTCCACTCTAAGATTGCGATTCCATTATCTTATTCCTTCTAACAGAACCCATGATGTCTGCCCCTGACATGTTGACTCGCATCAAACAAGAGGAGCCCTTTGCCGGTGGAGGGCACTTCCCGGAGGAAAGAGGGATCCCTTCAGATCCCTGTGCAGGTGATCACAAGATCATATCACAAGAAGGGATCTTTTCTGTAACACTCCTCATATTCTGTACATAAAGAATCCAGGTGCTGCCTAATGGCAGCTTTCATATGAGCGGAGTGATAAATCCACTCTGGGTTTTCGTGTGAACTTTAGGAGAACTGTCCAAGGCATGGAGCCTATTTAGGTTTGGCACCCTGGGTGGCTCCTTTAACCAATTAACTACTGAACCAATTCACTGTTGCACAGGCATGAATTGACCTACATTATTTTAATTCTATTTTTGGTCTGGTTTTGTTCTTCCTATCTGGGAGGGGCTGGTGCTGTGCTTTTTGTTCCCAGAGTGGTACTGATGCTCAAGTTCTCACGGTCCTCTGTAAACCAGATTCTAGTTCTTGGTGGATGATGTTCTAGCTCCAAGGCTTATAGGAAACTCAGAACACCTCTGCTTGAAATTCCCTCAGTGAAGGGAAGTAAGAGATGCTCTTATATGGTTTTCCTGCTCTTTCTGTGAGTTTCTAGAATGCACATTTTATGCTCACGACATTTCTGTGAGGTAGATTTCTCTGACAAATAGACTGTGCATGACAGAGCCCAAGGTGGTTCAATAGGCTTTGTGACCATTTGACCCTGCTTCTTTCTCCTGGGTCTTATGTCCAACACTTCAACCATTACACTGCCTTGGCCCACTTAAGTACACAATGGAGATGAAACAGTGCTACTCTACATTGGCTCTAGAATGTCCCAACGTCCTTCAGGCAGTCTCTTTTCCCTTCTGCTCAGACTCCAGATGTTTTTCAGGCCTATTCTGGGGTTTGGTGCAGCATTTTGATCCCGGAAACTTCTTTCTAACTTTGTCTGCACTTTTTGTTGTTGTCTTTCCATAGGTGCCGAGGTTCTTATGTCTGCCCATGACTTTTTGTCTTGGATTAAGCAAGAGGAAGAGCCCTGTGTCAGAGCGCACTGGGAGTCAGCGGAGAGGGACATTCTAACAGGCCCTGGCACAGGTGAGGAAGCATGTCTTCCATTTTGGAATTCCTCGAGGAGCCTCATAGAAACCCATTATGTTTTGTCTAGTTCAGGGGTGTTCACACTTTTTCAGCATGCGAGATACTCTTTTTTTTTTTTGAATTATATTTATTGGGGGTTTTCCATAAACAAACAGTGAAAGTGGGTGAACAGTTTCAAATAGAGGACAGTAGGAAAGATAAATGAGAGGCTGAGAGTAATGATGGGAGGGGGGGGGTAGAGGGAGTAGGAAGGGGGTGCTGGAAGGGGTTGGTAACAAGGGAGGGGGAGGTAGAAGGGGGAAGAGTCAGGGGCGGTGAAGGAGGCTGTTTGATCCGAGTTCTGGGAGGGCTAATGATGAGTAATGGTGGATGGAAGAGATAAAGATAGGAGTAACTTGTTTCCTTCTAAGGTCCTCGTTTATGGGCGCTCCTTGTTGCCCTCTTGCAGTCTCCCTCCTTGTTAAGCTGGACGTTCCTTTTTACCTGGTCTTCCTTTTAGGCTCTTTTCCCTTCTTTTTTTTCCCCGAGATGGGTCTTCATATCTCTCTGCATCTTGGAGCAGTCTGTTGTGCTTAGTTTTTGTCCTTTCCAGCGTTTGGTGGCCATTATCTGTTCCCGGTCTTCCAACATAGCCATACCCCATGCCCCTTCACGGCCCTCAGCCTCCATTCTAACCGTTCTCCCTAGGTGATTCGAGGCCTTCCGTATCCATCCCCAGGATGCCACATCTCATAGGCCTGAAGTACGCCTCAAGAGAGTAAGGGCAGTTTTTCTTTAGGTTTTTCTCTCTTCCTTGTTGGATTGTTCCCGCCCAGCTTCTCTTTCTATTGGGCTGCGTCCCATTCTTTTTGCCGTCCTGCTTATCTGCATCCAGGCTGGGGCTCTTGGGTGTTGCCGCGGCCCCTTGATTTTTCCCCTCTTCTCTTTTCTGGGGAGCCGAGGTGTTAGGGCCCTTCGACATCGTTCTTGCAGCATCCAGCGAGGCTACCTCCCTACTTTTGGGGCGGGGTCCTCTTCCCTCCGATCCTGCCCGCGGCTTTACGTTCTCCTTCCCTCTCTTCTCTCCACTTTCACCTATTGTTGCATTCTCTCCCTTGACCCGAGGTGCGTCTTCTCCATCCTCATAGAAGATCGACCGCCCTGGCCCTGTGGGGAGCGCCTCTTCATTTGGTTCTGTTCTAGCCTGTAGGGAGTGCTCCCGGTTCGCATCCATTTGTTCTTCCTGCCGGGACATTATGGCATCTATCTTCCGTAGGAAGCCGTCTTGGGCTACCCTTATTTTTCGCAGCTCTGCAAGGACATCTCCCAGAGATATTTCCTCCTCTTCTGATCCCTCTTCCTGTCCCATCCTCCACTCTTTTGCTCTTGTGGTATTCACTTTTAATTTATTTATTGTTTGGTTATTTGTTCAGTTGTTCCTGTATTTAGCCTGATATTGCTTTCACTTCTTATGTCTGGCCTTGGTCTCCTTTTGCCTTCCCCTTTTGGGCCCAATAATACCTTGGTTTTGTCTCCCCTACCTCCTGGAGATGGGGATGTGGGCAGGGGCTTCTGTGGGAGAACCTCCTGTAATCTTGAGGAGAGAGGGGAGTGAGGCCCTTTTCAAAATGGCGCTCCCGCCAAAACTTCCTTCTTCTTCCCCTTATAAACTCTCAGGTGCCATCTTGTGTTCGTTGCCAATCCCTTCTCCCTTTCTCCTAAGTCTGCTGGGTTCTTCTGCTCCCTCCCCGGTCTGGTCGGCTCCACGCACCTTTTTTTCCCCTCTCCTTCGTTGGGGGGGGGGGGGGGCGATCCCCTGTTCTTGGGTGCCGTTCGCGGCGCCCCCCGGCTTCCCCGCTGGCTTCCCCGCTGCTTTTACCCCCTTTTTCGTGCCACCGGTGGCGGCGCTCCTACCAGCCGCTGGTCTCCCGCTCACGGGCAGTCCTGGTCCTCTTCTCCTCCTGCCCTTGCTGGGGGGGAAGGGGAGGGGAGGCCCGGCTGGGCCAGCAGTAAGTGCGGGTCGCCGCCTGCTCCCTGCTCCCCGGCTCGCTCGCCGCTCTGGCCTGGATCCGGGCCCGCTCGATCTCCTCCTCTTGAGGAGGGGGAGACCTCTGGGGCCGCCAGATCCTGCCTGCCGGCTTCGCGCTCCCTCCGGACCTTCTGTCCGCTGGGAGGGAGGGCGTAGATCGCCCTCCGGCCAGAAGAGCAGGCGGCACTTCAAGGAGCCCTCAAAGTGCCCGTCCTGCCGCCATCTTCGCCGGGCCGGAAGTCCCTCGCATGCGAGATACTCTTAAAGCAACCAAGTCCAAAAGATCAACCTGCCCCTGCCACCGTGTGCTCCCGCCGCCGCGTGCTGCTGCCACCGCGCGTGCTGCTGCTGCTGTTTTTCGCCTGTGCAGCGCTTCTTCTGCCTGCGGGGCATTGCAGGAAGTAGAAAGCACGAGGCAGGGTATCCAGAGGGAGTGCTCCACCCTGCCTGTCTCGCCAGCAACAGAGACTGCACAGCTGCTTCTGGATGAGAGAGAGGCAGGGCGCTCCCTCCAGAGGCCCCGCCTCGTGCTTCCTTCTTCCTGCAATGCAATTCCTTCTCCCTGCAATGCCCCGCTCCCTCCAGAGGCCCCGCCTCGTGCTTCCTTCTTCCTGCAATGCCCCGCAGGCAAAAGAAGCACCACGAGAGCGGAAGCCAGCAGCAGGAGCGCGCGTGCACGTAGCGTGTGCACGCGCATGGCAGGAGCGCCCTATCCGGCTGGTGAGGCCCGAAGATCACCTGGAAGAGGGCTGAAGATCTACTAGTAGCTCCCGAGCTACATAATGAGCACCCCTGGTCTAGTTCTTCCCTTCCTTGTATTCTCCTTATAAGGAAGGAAGGACAATATCACCAGTAGGCGGCTGGGCTGCCATTTTATATCCAGTCCCCTTCCTCTGCCATACGGTTTCAACAGTGCAGTCACAGGTTATGAGAGAAGCCATTTCCAGAGTTGCATTTGTTGTTGATTTGATTTGTTTCATTTTTATACTGCTTTTCGCTTAACAAAAGCTTACTATATTTGGCTGAGAAATTGCCATTTTCCTCCTCAGAGCTGACTGTGCTTCCAAAAGAGAAAGAAATTCTAGTATGAAAATGGTTTCAGGGGAGAAGGGCAGGGAAGGAATGAATGAATATGGCATTCTGTTACTTTCATTTGCGGGTGTAAATCAGCCTTATGCCTATTTTTAATTACTAAAATGAACAATATGCACATGTGAAATGAAACATGTCAAATGAGATTTGATGAGTAAACTAAAACATTGATTTTTCTAAAGAGCGCTTATAGAATCACTTGAAGGCTTCCTGAATGCGTCCTGGGACTAATATTTTTCATTCACCATTCTACTAATGATTTCTGTTTTGGTGCCCAGATGTATAACTCAGTGCTCTTTTTCAAGAAAATCTGAGGGCACTGATAATTTGGCTTATCTACTCGTCCTTTCCCCCATTTTGTGATTCTCACATGTGCAGTAAAAGATTGTGACAATGATTGTTGTTTACTTTGCCTGCTGTGGCCAGGTGCACACGGCTACAGTAGGATGGGCTAGAGAATAATCTCATTCTTTCCCATCTCAAGCTTACTGCTGCCCAAGACCAAAAACCAGTGTTTCTCCAGGCCCCATTCAATACCAATGGTTGTTAAAAAGCCTTAACTATACAGAAGACAAGGAGAGGGGTGGGTGTGGGCATAACAGTTTGTGAAGAGGAGCTTCTCTTCCAGGTGGTTGATTAACTGAGATATGCCTGTCCTTTCAGCTGGTGATGGGATGGCAGTCAAAGGTGAGGAGCAACGCCGGTGCCCAGAAGAGCCAGCGAGGCCCAGGGAGTCCATGTTCCAGGGGGAAGCCCCTCCGGCAGCTGGAGCTGGAGGGCCCATGGAAGCCTATGCTGGTCAGTGTGCCCCGGTCCCACAGCCCCTGAGTCCGGCTAGGAGCAGACCGGGTAAATCTCTTGAGTTAGACAGTGAGCTGCAGAGCATCTTTGCTCCACAAGGGCCTGCCGATAGACCTCACGGCTGCAACGAGTGCGGCAAGATGTTTGGGGTGAAGAAGAGCCTCAAGGTCCACCAGCGCAGCCACCACGGCCAGGAGCGCCCGTACGAATGCACAGAGTGCCAGAAGAGCTTCAATTGCCACTCGGGGCTAGTGCGACACCAGATGACTCACCGGGGTGAGAGACCCTACAAGTGTGAGGAGTGTGGCAAGTGCTACAGCCGCAAGGAGCACCTCCAGAACCACCAACGGCTGCATACTGGGGAGCGGCCCTTCCAGTGCCCAGTCTGTGGCAAACGCTTCATCCGCAAGCAGAACCTGCTCAAGCATCAGAGGATCCACACGGGTGAGAGGCCCTACCAGTGCGCTGAGTGCGGGCGCAGTTTCCGATATAAAGAGTCCCTCAAGGACCACCTAAGGACTCATAGCGCAGAGCCCCCCACCCCGCGACTCCTGCCATCCTTGGGTGGGGACTCCGTCTCGTAGCACTCTGTGGCATAAGGAAATGGGGACCACTGGTTTCCTGTCTCCCATGAAAACTGCTCCCCCACTCCCTGCTTTGTCCCCTCAAGGTCCCGCACCTCTAATTCTGCCCAACATGATGGACAGTCATTTTAAAAGACAGCTGGGAATGTGTGCATGTTGGGGGCACAAGGTCCTAATGTAAATGGAAAGGCGGTACACCAGCCATAATTTCCCAAATATGTACCAATAAGACTGTGCAAGTTGCCATCCCTTCAGAGCTGGTGCCCTGGGCAAAGCCGTTTCAATGCTCACCATGATCAGCTGAAACTGTTAAGGCTTTGAATGGACATTGTGAATCTGATTTCACAAAAGAATGTTTCTAGCTCTCTCGAGGAGGGTGGAAGGGGATGCTGGAAAGCATGTCTATGTTTTAAAAGCTCAGCAACCATACCCACCCACGTTACGTATATGTGAAATGATCATGTTTTCTGGCAGCTTCAGATGGAATGAATCTCAATTTTGGGGCTGATATACCTTGGAACTGTGAAGCAACCACACTTGAAATGGACCTGGCTAACAATGGCATCTCTATCACCTGATGTACAAGTAGGAATGCTTCATCTCCCTCCCTGGGTTTCCAGTTTGTGTTGCTCCGCTCACATTTCACAGGACTTGTCTGAGCCATTGGCCTCTGGTTTCCTCTTTTTTTCCCTACAGTGCCTGCTTCCATTCCTGGCCTCCAGACCTTTTTACTGCAAGCACCTTCTCCTGATCTCAGTCCCTTCCCTTTCAACAAAAACTCAAACCCTGCTTTTTCTTTACCTGTTGCAAATATATTTATTCATTCTTTTCCCCTACTTTTTTCACATGATGCTATTATTTTAGAATTCCTTCCATTTCATGAAGATAAAATCCACTGTTTTAAAATTGTTATTTTTTAAAGAATACACACAAGTTATTTCCAGGGGTAGTTTTGTAACAAAGGTTCAATGCAAATAAAGACAAAAGGGAAGGGAAGAAAACAGAGTCGTTTTTAAATAATTATTACGACCGGGTTTGCTCATATCCAACACTTTCCCACACTATGTTTTCTTGGTGTCGTTTGGATGAACACCTAAAATAATGGTTTCTTGAAAAGATGGGTATCAGTTGAATCAGAATCAGATTGCCTATTGACCTCTGCTAACTGCATATCTGCTGTAGGAAACCTGGGTTTCTTGTGAAATGTGTGAATGAGCCTCTCATGTTACCCAGGAGCACCAACATGACTGTAGCAGGCTGGTCAGTCTTTGAAAGCTTGGTGCAGTCAATGGTTGAATAGTGAATGCAAACAAAAAACAACCCTGAGTTTCGTGGTGATGAACGGCCCTTCCAGACAGGCCCTATATCCCAGGATCTGATCCCAGTTTTTCTGCTTTAAACTGGATTATATGAGTCCGCACTGCCACGATCTGGGATAAACAGAAAATCTGGAAGGGCTCTAGGATGACCAAAAACCTCTCTTGCAATGCTCTTGGGTTCTCTGCCAACGATTAAACAGCCTTGGTGAATGCTACGGGACTTGTTACTGAAAATATATGTAGAGGATGTGTTGCAATATAAAATACTCTCTGCAGCTCCTCCTTCATTTGGCAAATTTTGGATTCTAGCAAATTTTGCAGAGGAACATTAGCTGGGGTTACAGTCAGAGCCATGAGAAGTGTTTGTGGTTATTGGCTCTGCGATGCCATTTGTGACAGAGGCAGAGATTCTGATGTCACAGAAACTTATAGCTTCTCCCTTTTAGCAGCCCCGTCTTCCAATGTCCCCGTTGAAGATTCATAGTCCCATGGCAGTTCTACAACACCACTTCCTTGGTTAAGTGGATTCCATCACAAATGTGTCTTCCTCCATCAATTAGTGTGTGAGCAGCCTCCCCCAATTTGGTGGCCTTCTGATGTGCTGGAATATAGTTCTCATGAAACCCACTGATGCACACTGAGCAATTATGCACCATTGTCCCACATGCATAAGTTTTCAGAAAACAAAGTGAATACAGATACATTACATTGGACAGAAATGTCCAGCTGCTTCCACAGGGCAGCTTACGCATGTGCATGTCAGCAACAGGATGACAGGCAATATGTAATTTTAGACTACAACCTGGAACAGATACACTGCACTATTGACATGGTAGTTGGGGCAACTGGCCTTTGCTAGTATCTCTTTCAATATAAATTGTAAATGTTCATTTAAAACAAAACAAACTGCATGACATCTTACAAGGGGGCCTCAGGACTGCTTGCTGCATATAATGCAAAGCATATATATGTGTGTGCGCGCGCGTGCTTTGTATTATTTGTATTTGTGTGTGTGTGTATGAATGAGGTCAAATGTCAACAGAGCAGTAAATTCCAGCAAGCATTTCCAGGAAACCATAACAAGACCCAACAACTTCTCAAGTTTTCTGTCACAGACCACCCGAAGGCCAGCACCTAATATTGATTCCACCAAACCTTGATAAAAAGTTTCAGAATAACACCACCATTGGAAAGGCTCTACAATTCAAGCCATACATTGACTCACATAAAGCATGTATACCCTCAAACACACAGCATAATTGGGTTGCTGTGAGTGTTCCGGGCAGTCTGGCCATGTTCCAAAAGCATTCTCTCTATGGTAGGCATCCCCAGAGTTTGTGAGGTATACAGGAAACTAGACAAGGGAGGTTTATATATCTGTTGAAGGTCCAGGGTGGGAGAAATAACTCTAAAAGACTCTATTAACAGTATAAATAAACCTCTAAAATCAGGACAGTAAATAAAGAACAACACTCTGAAAGCGGGAATTTCAAACAAGAAACAATCAGGGCCAGCTAACACCTCCCAACAAAGAATTCCCCCCAGGCAGGAATCAGCCAGGCCTTGAAGCTGCAAGGCTTTGCAATGCTAATCAAGGTGATTAATTGCAACATCCACACTTGCCTCCAACAGACAAAAGAGTTCTTTCTACCACCCTGGACCTTCAACAGATATATAAACCTCCTTTGTCTACTTTCCAATATACCTCACAACCTCAGGATGCTTGCCATAGGTGTGGACGAAACCTCAGGAGAGAATGCTTCTGGAACATTATAATTGTTATTTCAAATATTTGTACCCCACCCTTCTCTATCCTTGAAGGGGGACTCAGAGCAGCTTACAACCGGCAGCGATTCGATGCCCCCACATATACGATCAATAAAAACAACAGTTACATAATAAATAACACATTAATTAAATTAAAAACCATTTTAAAAAGTACAAATAGTCCGAGTTCTACAATCACAACTTAATCCAAAGCCAGTCCACGGTCTGTTTTCCAAAGCATTGTCATCATTTTATTGTCCGCCTACTACCCGAATGCCTGGCCCCATATCCAAGAGGGAAGAAATTGACCTAATTTCGCTGGGGAGCGAGTTCCACAGGCGAGGGGTCACCACTGAAAAGGCCGTGTCCCTCGTCTCCACCAAACGTATTTGCGATGAAAGTGGGAACAAGAGCAGGGCCTCCCTGGAAAATCGTAAATTTCGAGGTGGGACATAAGGGGAGATACGTTCAGACAAGTAAGCTGGGCCAGAACCGTATAGAGCTTTATAGGTCAAAACCAGCCTATACCAACATGGACATACAGCCCGGAAAACTCACAGCAACCCAGTGATTTTGGCCATGAAGGCCTTCAACAACACACAGTTACTGGATCAAATGATTACAGAGCCTTATGAGATTAGAAGTTAACTCACTTTTTCTCTCCTTCCGCTGCAATATATTTCATCTTCCATCCGTAACTTCCCTCTGTATCCACACTAGAAGATAAACAGACATTGATCTGATGTTGGAAATTGCTATATTAAAAGGCAGTGAAAGACCCCTTCCGCTTCTTCAGGCAGTGCCGCTGAATAAAGCAGCCAATCTGAAGCAAAGAAACTTCAGGGCACCTGAACAGCTGAACATTTCGAAATACTGTTTAGACATCTAAAAAGACATGGTTGGTTCCTGCAAAATCCCAAGGCTAACACTTCAACAACTTCTTAAAACATGGTGCATGTACATGGAACATTTTCCACATGTGTATACTTGTATGGTGCATCTACATCTTGTCCTTCAAGAGGCTAGTGAAAACCTGGCTATGGAACGAAGCATTCCCAGAATAATGGCTGAGACTGGTTATAGACCAAAGTGAGAGACCATATTTACAGACTGAGTTAAACTTGTTTTTAGTGAGAGTTTTGGCTTTTATGTATTTTACCTATATGTATTTTAATCTTGTATTGTTGTAGGATGTTTTTAATTTGTATTAGTAGCATTGAATCTTTGCTACGGAGGTGAAAAGATCGGTATTCAAAAGTTTTAAATAAACAAATACCGTAAGTAAATAAATAAGCTGGGGAAAATGGAAGGAAAAAGGAAGAGGGGCCAACCAAGGGCAAGGTGGATGGATGGTATCTTTGAAGTGACTGGCTTGACCCTGAAGGAGCTGGGGGAGGTGATGGATTGGGCTGGTCCATGAGGTCACGAAGAGTCGGAAGTGATTGAATGAATGAACAACAACATAGAAAATTATCCTATATTGTTCTATTATTGTTCCACTGGCTGCCGATCCACTTCCGAGCTCAATTCAAAGTGCTGGGTTTGACCTTTAAAGTTCTATACGGTTCTGGCCCAGCTTACTTGTATGAACGCATCTCCCTCTATGTCCCACCTTGTAATTTAAGATCATCCGGGGAGGCCCTGCTCTCGCTCCTGCCAACTTCTCAAACGCGGTTGGTGGAGAGGAGAGATAGGGCCTTCTCGGTGGTGGCTCCCTGCCTGTGGAATGCACTTCCAAGTGACATACGATCAACCCCATCCCTCCTAGCAATCAGGAAAAGAGTAAAATCTTGGCTATGGGACCTGGCTTTTGCACATTAGCACAATGCAGCACTTTGGATTGGAATTGTAACGGCAAGTTGATGGATATGCCTCAATGCTCGTGTTGTGGACGGGACACTGTTTTTAACTTAATGTGTATTATGTGTTAATGCTAACTGTATTTTAATGCTGAATGTATATGGTTTTATATTGTATTTATATTGTGTATTGGCATCGAATTGCTGCCTTTTGTCAAGCCGCTCTGAGTCCCCCCTCGGGGGCTGAGAAGAGCGGGGTAGAAATGATGTAAATAAATAAATAAATTATTATTATTATATTTATTTATGGCCCACTTTTTCTCTCTAAAAAGAATAATAAAATCATAGAGTTGGAAGAGACCTCATGGGCCATCCAGTACAACCCCATTCTCCCAAGAAGCAGGAAAATTGCATTCAAAGCACCCCCAACGGATAGCCACCCAGCCTCTGTTTAAAAGCCTTCAAAGAAGGAGCCTCCACCACATGCCGGGGCAGAGAGTTCCACTGCTGAACAGCTCTCACAGTCAGGAAGTTCTTCCTAATGTTCTGATGGAATCTCCTGTTCAGATGGAACCAAAGCAGCTAACAGAAATAAAAACAATACAATATACCGTTCAAAACCTTAAAAAACATACAAGCACTAAAATAGATTGTTAAAATCATTAAAATCCTATTAACACAATACATTTTTCACTCTGTCCCTTGTATATGGTTGCCTAAGCAGTGGACATCTGATGTTTATTCAAAAATTCCAGCTTTTACCACCAGAAAATTCTTCCTAAAATTGAATCAAAAACTCCTCTCTTGCCATTTGTATCCTTGGGTTCCAGTCTTTTCCAGCAGAACAGAAAACATTCAATACTATCCTTGTATCCATGGGGATACATTCCTGGACTCTGCCCAGATACGTAATAATGTGGATAATAGCAAACCCCAATGAAATGAAGGACGCCTGGCTCATAGAGTGGTGCTGGAGAACTTAGAAATGCATACAGTTGTGGATAAAGGAAACCATGGAAACAAGACCTATGATTATACTGTATTTGTTCTATATTCCTCTTCAGATAAAAGTTCTGCTGGTGGCATGAACTACAGGCAACCCATTGAATGAATAAATTTACATAAGAGGAGGTTATTCACGAATGGGAATAGTGTTTATTCTCCATTCTAGCAGATTATTCAATACGTCTCATCTAGCTGGGATTCACGACAGGACTCTTGAGGACCCTTTCACACCAGAGAATTGTAGCACTACAGTTCTGCTTTAACTGCCATGCCAAAATCCTGTACAGTAGAGTCCCGCTTATCCAACCTTCGCTTAACCAATGTTGTGTATTATTCAACGCAGTCTGCCTCCCACCTGGATCCACAGGTGAGGGAAGTGGAGTGTATATTTACCTGTGGAATAATGTCCAGGGTGGGAGAAAGAAAGACCTTGCCTGTTTTGGTGCTAAATCTGTAAATACAATAATTACTACCCCCTTGCTTCTTGGCAGGGGTTTGGACTGAACGGCCCATGGGGTCTCTTCCAACTCAATGATTCTACTACATAACGTTACTGTGTATTGAACTGCTTTTTCTGTCGACTTGTTATAAAACATGTTTTGGTGCTTAATTTGTAAAATCATAACATACTTTGCTGTTTAATAGGCTTTTCCTTAATTCTCTCCTTATTATCCAGTATTTTCGCCTATCCAACATTCTGCCAGTCTGTTTATGTTGGATAAGTGAGACTCTACTGTATATGCATGCATGCATGTGGTATTCCATAGGGAAAGGTACACATCCCTGTGGTGTTTGTTTTGTTATCTGTGCCCCTGTTCAGAAGATCTCCCCTCACTTTCTGTCCCTGTTTTAATTGATTTTGAAAAATAAATGGCTTGTTATGGAAATAAGGATTGACTTCAACTCCCAAAATTCCCAACAGCAGGCAGGCTAAGAATTGTGGGAGTTGAAGTCCAAAACACCTAGTGGGCCCAAGCCTGAAATATAGCATTAAAGCTGTAATGTTAAAACACCCGTTGTAACAGGTAAATACCATTCAATTCAATGGCACGAATCTAGTGAGAAACTAACCCTTTATGCCTCAGGGCTGCTTTATTGTTGTCGTTGTCATGATGTGCCTTGAAGTCCACTTATGGTCATTGCTTCTCATAGAGTTCTCTGTGTAAGATATCTTCATTGCCTTCCTCTGAAGCTGAGAGAGTGTGACCTCCCAAAGACCATTCAGTGGACTGGCTTCCATGGTTCTGGGCTCCTTGCCCTTACATTCATGCTTAGGGAGTAAAACAGCCTCCATGTAATTATTGATGTCCTGCTTCTTAGCAGAATGGGGTTGGACTGGATGGCCCACGAGGTTTCTTCCAACTCTTATGATTTAGTCAAGGAAGAGATAAGCTGTTTTGACTTGTGGCCTCTCAATTTGTGTAGTCGTTCTAGTTTACAAATTAAAAGGAAAATCTTCCAAAGTTGGAAAAAAAGAGGAGGACTCCATTTTTGGTGGATGGACTCAGTCATAGAAGTGATAAAGCTGTTGGTTTGACTAGAGCAGTGCTTCTCAACCTGTGGGTCGGGACCCCTGGGGGGGTCGCGAGGGAGTGTCAGAGGGGTCGCCAAAAACCACCAGAAAACACAGTAATTTCTGTTGGTCATGTGAGTTCTGTGTGGGAAGTTTGGCCCAATTCTATTGTTGGTGGGGTTCAGAGTGCTCTTTGATTGTAGGCGAACTATAAATTCCAGCAACTACAACTCCCAAATGTTAGGGTCTATTTTCCCCAAGCTCCACCAGTGTTCACATTTGGGCTTATTGAGAATCCGTGCCAAGTTTGGTCCAGATCTATTATTGTTTGGGTTCACAGTGCTCTCAGGATGTAGGTGAACTACAACTCCAAAACTCAAGGTCAATGCCCAGCAAACCCTTCCAGTATTTTCTGTTGGCCATGGGAGTTCGGTGTTCCAAGTTTGGTTCAATTCCATCATTGGTGGAGTTCAAAGGGCTCTTTGATTTGTAGGTGAACTATAAATCCCAGCAACTACAACTCCCATATTACCAAATCAATCCAAAATTACAGTTATGAAGTAGTAATGAAAACTATATTATGGTTGGGGGGTCACCACCACATGAGGAACTGGATTAAGGGGTCGCGGCATAAGGAAGGTTGAGAAACACTGGACTAGAGGTTTCTCATTGATTGAGACGTCATTATTAAAAAGAAAACCTTTCAAATAAAGTCGAAAACAGCAAGGACTCCATTCTTACTGGACAGCTTCAGTCAAGGAAGAGATCAAACGTTTGGGGATTTGTTTTGGAGAGCCTTTTTAGTTCTTTGTACCTGTGTTTTTAATTGATGTACCTGTATGTTTTAAAGGATGTAAGTCGCCCGAAGCACCAACGGTGGAGGGCGACTCACAAGAAATAAAGTTATTATTATTATTATTATTTAGGGAGTCGCCATCTTCTTAGCTTTTCTTCGCGAACGAAGATTCAGGAAGGACTCATCCCACGCTTTCCACAAGCGCGTTGATGACTAAAAAGGCCAATCCGAGATAGGCAAGTCCGGTTGCAGAAAGCACAGCAGAAAGTCTCCTTGGGTGATGTTGTTTCCAAGTTGCGATTCTTTCTGCGTTGTCGTTTCTCTTCGAGACCCGTTCGGCGTGCTTTCTCGAAAGAGGCTGCAGCATTGTGGACAGTGCGTCTCCATGCCTCCCGATGTGAGGCCAGGGTGGACCATTGTTGGTGATCAATCTTGCCAAGCATGAGATGCTGTTTCAGGGAGTCCTTATATCTCTTTTTTGTGGCGCCTCTCTTGCGCTGACCCATGGCGAGTTCACCGTAGAGTAGTATCTTCGGGAGGTGGTGGTCCTCCATCCTAGAGACGTGCCCTGCCCAGCGCAGCTGTGTTCTCAATAGCATGGCCTTAACGCTGGTGATCCCTGCTTGCTCAACGACAGCAACGCTCGTCACATAGTCGGTCCAGTGTATATTTAGGATTGTGTGAAGACAGCGCTGATGGAAGCGTTCGAGGAGTTGTAGATGTTGGCGATAGGTGACCCATGTTTCAGACCCATAGAGAATAGACAGTACGATAACTCTGTACGATAACACTGGTTTTGGTGCTTTGCCTCAGGTGCTTGTTGCTCCAGACTCTTTTGTGAAGCCTTCCAAATGCATTATATGCCTTTGCTAATCTGTGATCTATCTCTTTGTCAATCTTGGTGTCTGAAGAGATGATGCTTCCCAGGGAGGTGAACTGCTGAAGGGACTTAAGCACAGATTTGCCTCTATGTCGACGTGGGGATGATGGTGTTCTTCCTGTGGTGCGGGCTGGTAGAGGACTTCCCTTTTCTTCAGGCTGACTTCCAGCCCAATTAGCTCTGCAGCTGCAGCTCACGGACTAGATGAGAGTTGCCATAGTTCAAAATTAAATGGAAACCCTTCCAAATAGAAAAGAGAGGAAGGCGCCATTCTTGGTGGAAGGATCCAGTCAAGGATGATGAGATAAATCTGTTGTTTTGAGTTGAGAGCTCTCCTGGATAGTTATTAACCATGACTGAGGAGAGTTGCTGAAGTCGAGAAGTCCTGGCTTTCCTTCCTGTGTTCCTTCTCACAACTTAAAAAGGCGTGTTTCAAGTGAACGTGGGGATTCCCCTCCACGTGTACTAATTTAGGACGCCCTAAGAGTCGCCCTGGGGCATGCCCCTTCCTGGAAGCGGCCTCCAGGGCCTCCTAGGGCCCGCCTCAGGGGCGGAGAAGGGGGCGAGCAGAGCAGGAAGAAGAGCGAGCGAGCGAGGGCTGGGCGGGCGGGGGCGCCATGTTCGAAGGAGACGCTTCTGAGGTAAATAAATAATCCTTTCTCCTCAGGCAGGAAAAGCGCGGGAACGCCAAGACGGAGAAGGCAGAGCGGGGGGCCGTTTAACGGTTCTCAGGATTCAAATTTCCCCTCAGCCGTTGGAGCCACGCTCTCAAGGGATCCTGCCACGCTTCCATATTATAATCCAGGCCATCGAGGCAGATCATCCACATTATCTGCTTTGAACTGGGTTATGTGAGTCCACACTGCCAGTTCAAAGCAGAGGAGCTGGATTTTCGAGAAGAAGTGGCCTCAGGCTGGGTCTACATTGCCATATAATCCAGAGCAGGGGTGCTCACACTTTTTCAGCATGGGAGCTACTGATTAAAAAACCAAGTCCCAAAGATCACCTGCCCAGAAATGTAAAACGTATAACTATTTTCTTATTTATTTATTTATTTATATTTATTATTCATTTTTATGTGCCGCTCCTTACATCATTTTCTGGGCAGTTTACATAAAATGAAGTTATAAAACATCAACATTTCAATTTAATAACAACAATATAAAACAGAGCATAAAAATACATCCAACCACCCCATTTCTCCCACACTGCCATATTGCCACACATATTATCAGCCAGAAAGTAAGACGAGAGGCTTTTGAACTGCAAGGCCATTTAATACTCAGTAAGGTAAACAAAGGGGCATGCGTAAATACATCCAACCACCCCATTTCTCCCACACTGCCATATTGCCACACATATTATCAGCCAGAAAGTAAGACGAGAGGCTTTTGAACTGCAAGGCCATTTAATACTCAGTAAGGTAAACAAAGGGGCATGCGTAAATACATCCAACCACCCCATTTCTCCCACACTGCCATATTGCCACACATATTATCAGCCAGAAAGTAAGACGAGAGGCTTTTGAACTGCAAGGCCATTTAATACTCAGTAAGGTAAACAAAGGGGCATGCAAAAATACATCCAACCACCCCATTTCTCCCACATTTCCATATTCCCCAACATATATTTCTCAAGGAACAAAGCAAGCAGAGAGGCTTTGTAGCTAAAATGCCATTTTTAAACATTAAAAATAAACAGAGAGACATGCCACAGAACAATCAAGCACCCACCCCAAAGTAAAAAGACCGACCTTTGAGATGCGGTAAGGAAATGACCCCAAAGCATCCTTCTTCTTCTCCTCTGTCGTTGCTCCTATTTCCACGCCGCCTGCATGTGTGCCGCCTCCAAGAATTCATGAGAAGTCCAAGAGGCAGAATGGGCGCTTCTGCGCATGTGCGTGGGGCCAGCCTTGCATCGCGTCATCCAGGCCCGCCCCCTTTGGTCTCTTACGACTCTGAGTGGCTGGAGAAGGACGGAGGGAGGAGGAGGAATCCAAAAGAGGGGGCCCATTCTGCCTCTTGGACTCTGGAGCTTTTGGAGGCGGCGCGCGAGCAGGGAGCGGGCAGGAGCAACGACAGAGGACTTCTTTGCAGCGTGCAGGGGCGCATGAAGAGGACCAACAGCAAAAAACCTGGTCAGGGGTCTGAAGATCACCAGGATGAGGCCCGAAGATCACCCAGGTGATCGAGATCACCATTCTGAGCACCCCTGATCCAGAGTATCTGCTTTGGACTGGGTTATACGGCAGTGTGGACATAAGACCCTTCTACACTGCCATATAATCCAGATTATCTGCTTTGGACTGGGTTATATGGCAGCGTGGACATAAAACCCTTCTACATTGCCATATAATCCGGATTATCTGCTTCAGACTGGATGATATGGCAGTGTGCACACAGGCCACTTCTACACTGCCTTATAATCCAGATTATCTGCTTTTGGCTGGATTATATGGCAGTGTGGACATAGGGCCCTTCTATACTGCCATATAAAATCCCGATTATATGCTTCTGAACTGGATTATATGGCAGTGTGGACATAGGTCTCTTCTACACTGCCATATAATCCAGATTATCTGCTTTGGACTGGGTTATATGGCAGCGTGGACATAAGACCCTTCTACACTGCCATATAATCCAAATTAGCTGCTTTGGACTGGGTTATATGGCAGCGTGGACATAAGACCCTTCTACACTGCCATATAATCCAGGTTATCTGCTTTGGACTGGGTTATATGGCAGTGTGGACTACACTGCCATATATTCCAGGTTATCAGCTTTAAACTGGATTATATGGCAGCGTGGACATAAGACCCTTCTATACTGCCATATAATCCAGGTTATCTGCTTTGGACTGGGTTATATGGCAGCGTGGGCATAAAACCCTTCTACACTGCCATATAATCCAGATTATCTGCTTTGGACTGGGTTATATGGCAGTGTGGACATAGTCCTCTTCTACACTGCCATATATTCCAGGTTATCAGCTTTAAACTGGATTATATGGAAGCGTGGACATAAGACCCATCTACACTGGCATATAATCCTGCTTCACACTGGATCATATGGCAGTGTGGAGATAGGCCTCTTCTACACTGCCATATATTCCAGGTTATCTGCTTTGAACTGGATTATATGGCAGTGTGGACATAAAACCCATCTACACTGACATATAATCCCGATTATCTGCTCTGAACTGGATTACATGGCAGTGTTGACATAGGCCCCTTGTACACTGCCATATAATCCAGGTTATCTGCTTTGGGCTGGATTATATGGCAATGTGGAGATAGGCCTGTTCTATACTGTTATTTAATCTAGATTATCAGGCCAGCTCATCCAGATTATCTGCTCTGAACTGGTTTATTTGAGTCTACACAGCCATGTAATCCAGTTCAAAGCATATCATCTGGATTTTATATGGCAGGGTAGAAGGGGCCTCAGGCTGGATCTAAATCGCCACAAAACCCATATTATCTGCTTGTGGTCCCTTCTATGAGCCGTGTAAAATCCAGATTATCTGCTTTGGACTGCTGTATAGGCTCAGATAATCCAGTTTGGAGCAGATAATCTGGATGAGTTGATTTGATAATCTGGAGTATATGGCAGCATAGAAGGATCTGAGCTACACTGCCATATAATCCAGTTCAAAGCAGATAATCTGGATTTTATATGGCAGTGTAGAAAAGGGGCCTCAGGGCCCTTCCACACAGCTGTATAAAATCCTCATTCAACTTGATTATATGACAGTGTGGACTCAAATCCACTCAAAACAGCCAAATAACCCAGACTATCGAGGCAGAAAATCCCACAATATCTGCTTTGAACTGAGTTATCCGAGTCCACACTGCCATATATTCCAGTTCAAAGCAGATAATGTGGGATTTTGTTCACCTGTGTGGAAAGGGCCTCAGAGGCTGGAGCTACACTGCCGTATAATCCAGATTATCAAAACAGATAACTCACATTATCTGCTTTGAAGTGGATTGTATGTGGCCCCTTGTACACTGCCATATAAAATCCAGGTTATCTGCTTTGGATTGGGTTATATGGCAGTGTAGACTCATAATCAAGTTTGAAGCAGATAATTTAGATGATCTGCTTTGATAATCTGGAGTATATTATTTATTTATTATTTATTTTTGATAATCTGGAGTATATGGCAGCGTAGATGGGGCCTGAGGTGCTTTGCTTTGGAAATAAAGAGGAAACCCATAGGATAGCCTCAGATTCATAAAGAGGTCTCTCCAGAATCAAGAGGCAGCCACCTGAAGACCCCATTGAGAACAAGGGTAATGTCTGCAGCCTAAGACTGGGCCACAAAGAGCTTTGTAGGTACAAAATGATGGACCCAGAGAACCCCTTTGAGCATCCCTTTCAGTAGCTGTTAATGGGAGCTTCTAGTCACAGAGTGCAGATCCGATCCACATACTCTCAGGAAAGACTTCCGGGAGCAGCAAGGACGTAGCAGCAGCAGCGTGTGAGTGCTCTCCCAAACATTTTAATTTTAGGCTACCTGGGTTATAACAGGAAACAATGGTCAGCTACAGAGGATCCTACATGGACAGAGGGCTGTAGGGGGAGGTTTTTATCTTGGCAACTTATTTTATGGAACTCGCAAGATAAGACGCCAGAAGCAAGGCCAGTCAACGCCCACGCACATTAGGGAGGCCTCAGAGTCTGAAGTAAATATGAGAACGAGGAAAACTCAGCGCCTTTCTCCAACAGCAATAAATAACAGCTGTAAAAGTAAGGATAGGAGCTCTATTTTGAAGAGGGGAAGAAAGAGAAGACGATACAACCGGAAAAAGTCCAAAAACCACGAAGGACCTCACTGGAGTAGAACTCAGGAGTAACAATACTGGTCAGCTTAGGCTTGACCAGTTTGTGGTCCCAGCAATACAAGCCAGTTGAGAGGATCAACATGAGTCCAGATCCCCCTCGTGAGGATGGGACCCATTTCATCTTCAGAGCAAGCGGGAAATCTGGTTTGCATAAACAATGGCCCAGCTAAAGTTGTTTCTGTGGACGCGTCTACACTGCGTAGAACAAAGGGGTCCTCACACTGGGTTGTTTTCCTTTTTTCGGGCTGTATGGCCATGTTTGTGTGTTTGTTTATTTATTTCTTCGATTTTATACCTCCACTCCCAAAGGCTCGGGGCAGTTTACAAGGAAGAATACAGCAATACAAGGATAAAACTGGTTAAAATCTCAAGAATTGTCGAAAGCCTGCCTGAACAAGTGGGTCTTGCATGCTCTACGGAAAGAGCTCTAATCTTGGAGGGCCCAAATCTCAGGCGGCAGAGAGTTCCATAGTACCGGGCCTATGATGGAGAATGCCCTTCGCCGGGTTGCTGTTAGGTGGAAGCACCTAACACTGGGAATGCAAAGAAGATTCAAGTCTTCTGACCATAGTGACTTCGGGGGAGAACTAACACCTTGAAAGTGATCCAGAATTCAATAGGCAACCAGTGCAGATCTCACAGTATAGGTATTACGTGACAGCTCGCAGGCTTCCCTGCGAGGAGCCAGGCGGCGGTGTTCTGCACTAGTTTAAGTCTCTGGGTCGTAGTCAAGGGAAAGTCTTGAGATGACCGTAGCCTGGAGCACCGAGGCCAGGTCATTCTGGGACAGATAGGGAGTCAGCCGCTTTGCCTGCCGCAGGTGAAAAAATGCGGTCCTGCTGACAGTGGAGATTTGAGCCTCCATTGACAGCAGAGGACACCAAGGCTTTTTACAGATGATGACGGGAGTAGTGCCTCGCCATCCAGGGTAGGCAGCTGAATCTCCCTATCGCCCGGACGGCCCAGCCATGTTCTAGAAGCATCATCTCCAGATGTTTCGCCTGCATTTGTGGCAAGCATCCGCAAAGGTTGTGAACCTACAACAACCCAGTGATTCTGGCCATGAAAGCCTTCAACGGTCCTCAAACTCTTGGAACGCTTTCATGGCTAGAATCACTGGGGTGTTACGTGGCTCTGCAGGTGAGACGTCAGGAGAAAATGCTGCTAGAACATGGTCATACAGCCCCGAAACCACACAACACCCTGGTCTCAAACTTTTAAAGCCTAGAGCCAGTTCACAGTTCCCCAAGATTGTTGGGGGGCTGGACTATAGTTTGAAAAAAACCCTCGAATGAATCCTTGTGCACACTGCACATATTTTATTTGCAGTGCAAAAAGATATGGAAGACCGACACATTATTTAAAACAAACGTAATTTGTAAACAACGTAAACTTTCAATGTGTTTCAATGAAAATGTGGGCTTGCTACTGTTCAGGTGGAATCTCCTTTCCTGTAGTCTGAAGCCATTGCTTCATTGTGTCAAGTTAACGGGGATTGTTGTTATTGTTGGCCTTTCAGGTCATTTCAGACTCAGTGCCGCAGGGTTCCGTCCTGGGCCCAGTTCTATTCAACATCTTTATTAGCGACTTAGATGAAGACTTAGAAGGCATCATCAAGATTGCAGGCGACACCAAATTGGGAGGGATAGCTAATACTCCAAAAGACAGGAGCAGAATTCAAAACGATCTTAATAGATGATGGGCCAAAACTAACAAAATGAAGTTCAATAGGGACAAATGCAAGATACTCCACTTTGGCAGGAAAAATGAAATGCAAAGATACAGAATGCGGGATGCCTGGCTCGATGGCAGTATGTGTGAAAAAGATCTTGGAGTCCTTGTGGAAAGGAAGGTGAGCATGAGCCAAAAATGTCATGTCGCAGCTAAGGAAGCCAATGGGGTTTTGGTCTGCATCAATAGGTGTCTAGTGCCTAGATCCAGGGCAGTCATGCTACCCGTCTATTCTGCTTTGGTCAGACCACACTTGGATTTACACTGTGTCCAATTCTGGGCCCTGCAATTGAAGGAAGACGTTGACAAACAGCAATATGTCTAGAGGAGGGTGACTAAAAAGATCAAGGGCCTGAAGAACAGGCCCTATGCGGAGCGGCTGAAAGAGCTGAGCATGTGTTTAGCCTTCAAAAGAGAAGGCTGAGAGGAGACATGGTGAGAGTCATGGATCAATAAGTGAGGGGAAGTCATAGGGAGGAGGGAACAAGCTTGTTCTCTGCTGACCTGGAGACTAGAATGGAGCAGTGGCATCAAACTACAGGAAAGGAGAGTCCACCTGAACATGAAGAAGAACTTTCTGACTGTGTGAGAGAGCTGTTCAGCAGTGGAGTTCTCTGCCCCGGAGTGTAGTAGAGGCTCCTTCTTTGGAGGCTTTTAAGCAGAGGCTGGATGGCCATCTGTTGGGGGTGCTTTGAATGAGATTCTCCTGCTTCTTAGAAGAATGCGGTTGGACTGGATGGCCCATTAGGTCTCTTCCAACTGTGGGATTCTATGATTCGGGGCAACCCTAAGTCCTATCAAAGTAAAGTGCGTTAGTTCTCGGAGTAATCCAAAAGTACGAGTCCCAAGAACGTCAAACACAAACGATGCTTTTCAAAGTCCTATATTGTAGGTATATTAACTTTCAGTCAAAATATAAACACGGTAGCAGTGGAAACAAAATCATGACAATGGCATCAGTGCATCTCAAAAGTATAATCTTCACAAGGAGTCAAGGTCTCTGGGTTGTCCAAATCAAACAAAATTCCAATGATATATCAATAGTATATAGTTCATATGGTGGTCAACCCAGAAAGGCCACGGCAACACCACGACAAGATCTCCTGGTACAAAAAGAACCAAAAATACAAAATCGCCCTGTGTGGCCTCTCACTTACACCCGCCACTCCAAAGAAATCACCAAAATTGTAAAAAACTTTTGGCCTCTAATAGACTCGATCCCAGGATTAGAGAGACCCCCTGTTGTTGCTTTCAAAAAGACAAGGAACATAAAACAAATGTTGATTCATGCGGATCACCGTCCGAAGCCCACTCCGGAGTCAGCCGTTCCCAACCATACAAACAGATGCGGGAGATGCTCTATTTGCAAACACATAGACACTCAAGAGTCGATTACTAGCCCACACAACGGGGTTACCATAAAGCTACGCACATGGGCAACCTGTGCCAGTAAGAATTTAGTATATTGTTTAAAATGTGGCTGCAATAGACTCTATATAGGTGAAACGGGAAGGGATCTCCGGACAAGAATTTCGGAACACCGCTCACGCTTCCACGAAAAATGAAAGTTCAATACTATACTGTCATTTTAAAGAGAAACACCACTGTGAGGACTTTAAAGTATTAGTTTTGGAAAGGATCAAACCAACTCCATTCACTGACATTAAGACCAAGCTCTTGCAACGTGAAGCTTTTGGATCGTCAAACTGGGAACTGAAGCAACAATGAAACCCAGCATGAGGCAATCAGGCCTTAATGACCGTTTAACCATTGGCGAAGTCTTGTTGTAAATTACCTATGTTTAGCATACAGTTTACTATAGCATATAATGAGTGCCTTTTAGTTTCATTCCCCATCCGGCAAGATTGTTGATGGTATTTACCGAGAGAATTGTGGATTATATATATTTGGTATGTATTTACAGCCTATACTTCTGTTAGTTCTCCTTGAACGTTGGAAATTATACTATAAGACATGAATGTTATGTATAGATATATGATGGATTGTATTATTTTACTTTTATATACATATTCGGATCACATTGGAAACTTAAGTTTTGGAGCATTGGTCTGAAGGTCCAGCGAAGCCAAGAGGGGCGGAAACGGCTAGACCGTCAAAAAGACCAATCTGGGTTGACCACCATATGAACTATATACTATTGATATATCATTGGAATTTTGTTTGATTTGGACAACCCAGAGACCTTGACTCCTTGTGAAGATTATACTTTTGAGATGCACTGATGCCATTGTCATGATTTTGTTTCCACTGCTACCGTGTTTATATTTTGACTGAAAGTTAATATACCTACAATATAGGACTTTGAAAAGCATCGTTTGTGTTTGACGTTCTTGTGACTCGTACTTTTGCAACCCTAAGTCCTAGGCAAGGCTGGGCAAACTTTGGCCCTTCTCCAGGTATTTTGAACTTCAGCTCCCAAAATTCCTAACAGCTACCAGCTCTTAGGAGTTATTGTGGGAGTCTTCCCAGAAGCACACCAAGATCGAGGGGATGGGGTTAGGAATCACTGTGTTACAGAGGTTCCTTCCTCATGGGCCTCACCCAGAAGGTGGTTTTGGGGGAGTCCTGCTTGACTTAATGGCCGTTGAGCTGTGGAGTCCCACAGGGCTCATCGTTATTATCCCTGATGTTGTTTAACATCTACATGAAGCTGCTGGGAGAGATAATCCAGAGTTACGGAGTTCGGTATCATCCGTATACGGCTGATACCCAACTATTACTCATTTCCAAGGAGGGGTTTTATACTAGGGAGATGGGATTGGGTTGTACTGGAGATATATGTTTTAATTTCTGCTTATTAAATTGAGATGTTCCCTATTTCAGGTGCCAGTGGTGTTTGAGGATGTCATCATTTATTTCTCCAGAGACGAGTGGCGGTCGTTAGAAAAGTGGCAGAAGAAGCTCTACTGGGAGGTGTTAAAGGATAACTATGAAGCGTTGGTCCTTGTAGGTAAGGAGAATCTTTTGGCAGGAAAAAATGCCTTCAAAATGACTGCCCGATCTTTTTGCCAAGGGAAAACTCCAAACCTGTCTGTTCTCAGATGGCCTCACTGTTTTTGCATTTGGAAGGGGCTACAAGGGCCATCTTCTCCACCCCCTTCTGCCATTCACGAGCAGAAAACCCAAGTCCTCCTGAGAGATGCCCATCCAACCTCTGTAAAGACCTCCAAAGATGGAGAGCCCATCGCCCTCTGAGGCAGTTCTTTCACTATGAAGAAATATATGGCTCTTATATGCAAAATGTTCTTCCTAATGTTTAGGTAGAATCTCTTGTATTTGGAATGCATTGGTTCATGATCAAGTCCCTAGAGCAGGGGTGCTCACACTTTTTCAGCATGGGAGCTACTTATAAAACAACCAAGTCACAAAAATCACCTACACCAGGGGTGGGCAATTATTTTTTCCAAGGGGCCACATGAGAGCCAAAAAAAATTATGGAGGGCCGCAGCTAAAGGCTGAACTACATTCTAATGTATTTATTTACTATATTTACTATATATTACACATCATTAATATTAATATATTAATATATCAAGAAATATTCAGATATTATTAGTACTAATATCATAATTATATTATATTATTTATTATATTATTATAATAAAATTATTATACAATAATAATAAAAACCACTAAAATAAAATAAAATTCAAGAAGACAAGGTGTGAACCAAGATGAAGGCTGACATCCTCAAGAGAGGCAGGATCCCAAGATGGAATGGCCCAATGGACCCAGCCCAGAGGATGAAGAAGCGGGCCCAGCGTGTGCGTGCTTTCTTCTTTTCCTCTCCTTCCTTTTTTCTCCTCTTTCCTTCCCCCTTTCTTTCCTTCCTCTTTCCCCCTTTCTTACTTTCCAACCTTCCTTCTTTCTTTCGTTTTCTGTCTTCTCTCCTTCCTTCCTTTTTCTGTTTCCTTCCTTCCTTCCTTCCTCATTTTTCCCTATGTTCTTCCTTTCTTTCCCTCTTTCCTTTCTTCTTTTCCTCCCCCTTCCCTCCTCCATTCTTCTTCCTTTCCCCTTCTTACTTTCCTGCATTCCTATGTTCCCTCCTTTCGTTCTCTCGTTCCTTCCTTTTCCTCTCTCCTTCCTTCCCTTCCCTTCTTCTCTCCCTTCTTTCCCTCGTTCCTTCCTTTTCCTCTCTCCATTCTTTCCTTCTTCTCAACTTTCTTTCCCTCTTCCTTTCCTTCCTCCACTTCCCCTCTTTCTTTCTTCCTTTCCCTTTTTCCCCTCCTTTCTTTCTTTCCCTCGTTCTTTCCTTTTCCCCCTTTCCTTCCTCCTCTCCTCCCTCTCTCTTTCCTCCTTCCCTCCCTGCGGGGGCTGATCGGCATGGTGAACCGGAAGACCTTATCGTCTTCAAGGTTGCCATGGCGATGAGCCCCTCAGATTGCTCGGGCTCTCCCAGTGCCGGTGAGAGCAAGCCCAAGCAAGGGAAACAAGCTCCCCTGACTGGCCTTGCTGCTGCTGCTGCTGGGAGAGCCCGAACAGGCGAGAGGGCTCGCTCGCCACCCACTCGGGCTCTCCCAGTGCGGCGACAACAAGCGCAAGCAAGGGAAACAAGCTCCCCTGCCTGGCCTTGCTGCTGCAGCTGGCGCTGGGAGAGCCCGAACAGGCGAGAGGGCTCGCTCGCCACCCGCTCCGGCTCTCCCAGTGCCTCTTGAACGTCTCAGGCGCGCTTTGACTGGTCAGGGCCTGAAGATCACCCGGATGAGGCCCAAAGATCGCCCAGTCGATCGCGATCGACGTTTTGAGCACCCCTGCCCTAGAGCATCAGAAAACAAGTTTGTTGTGTCTTCCAAACATCTTCTTTTTAAATATTCAAAAACGGCTCTCATGTCTAAGAACATAAGAAGAGCCATGCTGAATCGGGCCTCAGCCCATCTAGTCCAGCATTCTGTGTCACACAGTGGCCCACTAGTTGTACACAGGGATCTCTAGCAGAAAGGAGGGCAAAACCCTCACCTGCTCCCGACCCCCCACCACCAGTACCCGGGGAAAATCCTGCCTGCCTCCATCAACACAGAGGTGGCACTTGGATGTCCATTTCAGTAACTACTGATTCCCTTGGTATCCACGTCTCATTTTTCTCCGAGCTGAACATATCCATCTCCCTGTGCTCATCCTCATAAAGCTGTCTTTCCAGACTTTTGACCACCTTAAGCTGGATCGACACTGTAGAACTAATGCAGTTGGACGTTGATTTGGCGCAGAGGTTTGTCAAACATCAAATCCCAGGATGCCGTCACATTGAGACATGGTTGCTTAAAGTGTTGGGATGCTGCATTAATTCTGCAGTGCAGATGCGCCTTGATGACCATTCACGGCTTGCGAATGTTCTCCTTGATATCGAAGAGTACCTGCCTTCCTTTCCTCTGAAAAAAGACAGGGTAGGGGTAAAGGAGCAACAATATATAACCTGGAATGCGAGTTAACACACTCAGTCAAAATGTGATACAGAGCATCAATTAACTCAAAAGGTAGATCTCTGCATGAAACAAACAGTAACTATATAACAATGTTTAATTATTATTATTTATTTATTAATTCACACTTGATTGGCCGCCCTTCCCGGAAGGCCCGGGGCGGCTCACAGCATATACATAACAAGTATAAACGATGATTAAAACGAGGTTAAAACATATCTAAAAGTACTATAAAAACACAAAAGCCATATGATGAACAAGATAATATACAGTAAGACAGATGTGCATATGAGGCAACATATAACGGGGCCTGCAGTTCATCCTACTCCAAACGCTTGCTGAAAGAGCAAGGTCTTCACCGCTTTTTGGAAGGAGAGGACATTCTGCATGGCACGTACGTCAGCAGGCAACAAGTTCCAAAGTGTTGGAGCTATTATTGAAAAGGTCCGCCGGCGAGTTGCTGTCAGGCAATACATTTTAGGCGAAGGAATAACCAAGAGGTTCTGTTCCTCAGAACGCAGCGATCTGGTGGGATAATACGGGATGAGGCGGTCCCTCAGGTACACTGGCCCCAGACCATGTAAGGCCTTAAAAGTTAGAACTAACACTTTGAAGGTGACCCGGCATTCTACCGGCAGCCAGTGCAGTTCGTGCAGAATGGGCGTGATGTGAACGCTCAACGCACTCTCCATGAGGAGGCGGGCTGCAGCGTTCTGCATCAGCTTGAGTTTCTGGATCACCGACAAAAGAAGGCCAATGTACAGAGCGTTACAGTAGTCCAATCTGGAGATGACCGTGGCTTGGATCACTGTGGCTAGGTTGCAACGGGACAGATAGGGGGCCAGCTTCCTTGCCTGGCGAAGATGGCAAAATGCCACTCTGCTGACGGCGGAGACATGCGCCTCCATCGACAGCAGAGAGTCCAGGGTTACTCCAAGGCTCTTGACAGAAGACGACGGACGTAGTGTCATGCCGTCCAGGGTCGGAAGCTGGACATCTCTCCCGCCCGGGCGCCCAAGCCACAGGATCTCCGTCTTAGCCGGATTCACCTTCAACCTACTGGCTCGCAGCCATCCAGTAACGGCCTCAAGGCAATGATGGAAATTATCGGGTACAGATTCGGCCTGGCCATCTATTCTCAGAATGAGTTGGGTGTCATTAGCGTACTGATGTCATCCCAGCCCAAAGCTGCGCAACAGGTGGGCAAGTGGTCGCATGTAGATGTTAAATGTTGGTCAAACATATTATATATAGAATCAAAAAAGAAACATATGGAAGGTTAATTCACCATCAACATGCAAGGGAATATAACATATTAATCATCTATACACCAAAAGGATTCACATGGAATAATACAATTCAGTATACATGAACATACAATGAGGTGAAACTGAAATATAGCATCACATGAGTAAAAAGCAAATCCAGAAGTAAATATTTATTTATTTTATTTTATTATTTGCATTTGTATTCCGCCTCTTCCCGAGGGCTCGTGGCGGGTTACAAGACATACATAGTGATCGGCAGGCAACACTCATGCCGACTCACGAACAAAATAAAACAATGCTATAACCATAAAAATAACAAAAATGATACTAAAAACATCATTAAAACATTGTTAAAATTACACTAAGTGACAAAAACGGTAACACAGAGTCATAAATCGATTGAAAGCAAGAGGCGTTATATGTCAACCGAAGGCCTGCTTGAAAAGGAAGGTCTTACAGGCCCTGCGGAAGGGGCGAGCTCCCGTATGGCTCTAGCCTCCTCCGGCAGGGCATTCCAGGCCGTTGAGCTGCTACTGAGAAGGAGCGCTGCCTAGTTGATGATAGGCGGCAGAGGCGGATCGGTGGAATCTCCAGCAGGTTTTGCTCTGCTGAGCGGAGTGATCTCGGGGATCGTATGGGGCAAGGCGGTCCAAGAGGTACGCAGGCCCTAGACCGTACAAGGCCTTAAAGGTCAACACCAGCACCTTGAAGGTGATTCGGTACTCAATTGGCAGCCAGTGCAGTTGCTGGAGGATGGGCGTAATGTGCTGCCTCACCGGCACTCCTGCCAGCAGGCGAGCAGCGGCATTCTGCACTAGCTTGAGTTTCCGAATCGTCGCCAAGGGAAGGCCAACGAGAGGGCGTTACAGTAGTCTAGTCTCGAGATGACCGTCGCTTGGATCACCGTAGCCAGGTCATTCCTGGACAGGTAGGGGGCCAGTCGCCTAGCCTGACGTAGGTGGTAGAAACGCCACCCTGCTGACCGCGGAGACCTGGGTCTCCATGGTCAGCAGGGAGTCGAACTGAACACCCAAGCTCTTAACAATTGACGACGTGCTTAATTGCTCGCCGTCCAGAGTAGGCAACCGCACTCATCCCGGCCAGGCCGACCAGGCCATAGGATCTCCGTCTTCGACGGATTCACCTTCAGCCGGCTGGCCCGCAGCCAACCAGTCACGGCTTCGAGGCACAGATGGAAGCAATCGGTACGGTATCCGGCCTGCCGTCCATTCGCAGCAGAAGCTGGGTGTCGTCAGCGTACTGATCACACTCCAGACCAAAGTCGCGGGCCAGCTCGGCCAGGGGGCGCATATAAACGTTGAATAATAAGGGAGAGAGAATGGCCCCTGGGACCCCACAGTTAAGTGGGAGCCGCCTGAGACCATCCCCCCCCTCCACACGCTGTCCCCGATCCCGGAGAAAGGAGGCCACCCATTTAAGGGCAGTCTCCCTGACTCCGGAAGCGGATAGGCGGTGGGTCAACAATGCATGGTCTACTGTATCAAACGCTGCTGTCAGATCTAACAAGACAAGCAGTGCCGATCCACCCTGGTCCAGCTGGCGGCGGTTGGTCTGTAATGGCGACAAGCACGGTCTCCGTCCCGTGCCCAATACGGAAGCCGGACTGGAAGGGATCAAATCCAGCTGTGTCTTCTAAGAAGCTGCTGTCTTCTCAATGACCTTGCCCAGGAAGGGCAAGTTGGAAACAGGCCGGTAATTGGAGGGAGCCGAAGGGTCTAAATTCGGCTTCTTCAGCAGCGGTCTTACCATAGCCTCTTTTAATCCCCCTGGGAAGACTCCTTGCTCAAGGGAGCTATTTAAGATCGTGCCCAGAACTGTTACATTCATAGTTACAAACACTATGAATGTAACGGTTCTGATGATTAATTTGTGCAACCGTTCTAGTTATTAGTTCCAAACAATATAGATACAACAGTTCCTTTTAGGAGTTGCCGGATAAACCACATTTTCTGCGATTTTGTTAATCTACCCACAATGAGTACTTCACAACGAGAGACGCTCTCCCACCACACACTTCTATCGGTGTTCCAGTACAGTTTTTCTCATGAACTGAAGTTTATCCAACCAAAACTGTTGCATCTATATTGTATGTAACAATCAGGAACTGTTGCATCTATATTTTGACTGAGTGTGCTAACTCGCATTCCAGGTTATATATTGTTGCTCCTTTATCCCTGCCCTGTCCTTTTTTTTGCTTTGTTAAAGCAGCTGTCTCGTTGTCTTTTCACTTCCCTTCCTCTGAAGACAGAACTTTTTGCCTCCGTGATTGGACTTGGGAAGCCTGCTTTTCACTTCCTACTGAAATTCACTTGTTATTCCTTTGCAATTCCCAAAATGCCAAACTGTCATCAACAGATAAGATGGTGGGATTGCAGCATGCGGCAGCCTCTTCCAGATCATTGTTTTTCCAGAAGTAATTGTGAAAAGAACTGGGGGAGGCATGGAAAACGCCAGTCATTGGGATGACTGCAGCACACTGAAACTCGAGCCATTCTGGCTGTCACAGTGTTTACTTTGTTTATCACATAATGTATTCTGTGTGCCTCTTTCTTTTTGTGAGCAGGGCATCCAGTCACCGAAGCGGATGTCCTGGCATGGATTGAGAAGCAAGAATTAAAACATAATAGAGCTCGGCAACCCAAAACTAGTAGTCCACCTCAGATTCTTTGTCCATGTGAGTAAACTTTTTTATTCTAACAGTTCTGGGGAACTGAATATTAGAAAAAGAAAGTGAAATACTGGGACTATATGTACGTAGTGTGTGTGTGAACGCGCGCACGCGTGTGTATGGTATATTGTTTTAAAACTTTATATCCCACCTTAAATCCCAAAATCTCAGCAAAGTATAAACAAAGTCCTGTTTAGGACAACCAATAATAATACTTTAAAAAAAAAAAACCATGAAATTATCTTAAACTACATCGCATTTAAAACCATTTGAAATAATTTAAAATAGTACTGATCATAGCACATGTACAGATTGGATAAAATTAATTAGGAACATTCATAGCCAGCTGTGCCCGTACCTTGGGAAGTCTGATCTGGCTACGGTCGTCCACGCTCTGGTCACATCCCGAATAGATTACTGCAATGCACTCTACGTGGGGCTGCTTTGAAGACAGTTCGGAAATTGCAATTAGTCCAGCGGGCGGCAGCCAGACTACTAACGGGAGCTACATACAGGGAGCATACCACCCCCCTGTTGTGTCGGCTCCACTGGCTGCCTGTCCAATTCCGAGCTCAATTCAAAGTGCTGGTTTTGACCTTTAAAGCTCTATACGGTTCTGGCCCAGCTTACTTGTCCGAACACATCAGCCGCTACATCCCACCCTGTAATCTAAGATCATCCGGGGAGGCCCTGCTCTCGCTCCCGCCTACTTCTCAAATGTGGATGGTGGGGACGAGGGATAGGGCCTTCTCGGTGGTGGCTCCCCGCCTGTGGAATGTGCTCCCTATCGATGTACGATCCACCTCATCCCTCCTGGCATTCAGGAAAAAAAGTAAAATCCTGGCCGTGGGACCAGGCGTTTGCACACCAGCACTGCAGCACTTTAGATGGGATTTTAACGGAAAGTGGATGATCAGGGCCAATGCTTTTATGGCCAGAACATTGTTTTAATCTGGAATGAATGCGTATGATGTTTGGATGGTTGTATTTTGATGTATTTTAATTGTATTTTGGTTGTTGAGGGGTTCTGGGGTCTTGTATTGTTGCTGTGTGGGCATCGAATTGCGCCTTACTGTAAGCCGCTCTGAGTCCCCCCTCGGGGGTTGAGAAGAGCGGGGTAAAATCCTGAAATAAAAATAAATAAAATAGCCATGATTTGATTTGTTGCCACAGTTATACTACTGTTTACATCAGTTGCGCCTCTGAGGAGACTATTTCATAATCAGACAGAGAAGGTTCTGAAGTAATATGTCAGGAGATCATCAATGAAGTATTATAAGTCCTGGAAAAACAAGCCATTCGTGTAATGAGCATCGTAAGAACCCTGTATCCATTTGGGGGGGGGGGGGGGTGTTACATTCTTGGTTGGACTGCAGTTATCTGAAACTGCAGATATGACCAAATGTCATTAAATTACTTGACTTTTAGCCCTAGGATACCATAGATTTCAGCTACAGATAGCCTGTCTAGAAATTTCCCATGTCCTCCAGGTTACTCTGTGGTAACTTCTGGGAGAAGAATAACAGAAGATTGCTTGAAAGGCCCAGCAAATTTCATTTTCCCCAGGATCAGGTGTGTGAAACGTTTGCTAATTGTACATCTGTTTACATCAGGTGCAAGCATGTTCTTGCTTTCTAAATAAGATTATAGAGATGCACAGTTGATAAAGGGCAAATGTTCTGGTAAGAAGCATAAGTTCTTATAATGCTTTAATTTTCTTTATTTTATTTATTTACAGCATTTCTACTCCGCTCTTCTCACCCCCGCAGGGGGACTCAGAGCGGCTAACAATGGCAACGATTCGATGCCGCAATAGATTACAATGATAATAACAAGATAAAAACATACAAATACAATAGATTAAAATCACATTAGTTAAACAACCTTAAAGCCTTTTCCATTACACAATCAAATGGTTAGATTCAATGTTCAGATGCTGTTATATCAATTAGCCAAAAGCCTGGTTCCACAACCACGTCTTCAGTTTTCTTCTGAAAGAAAGGAGGGACGATGCTGATCTGACTTCACTGGGGGAATCAGGCAGGGGGTCACCACCGAGAAGGCCCGAGAGCAGGTCCTCCCCGGCAGAACTTAGGCTATGAGGTGGAACGTAGAGGGAGATACGTTCGGACAAGTAAGCTGGGCCGGAGTCGTATAGGGCTTTATAGGCCAAGACCAGCACTTTGAATTGTGCTCGGAAATGGACCAGCAGCCAGTTTCTGCCTAGCAGAAACAGGTTGCTGGAAAAGAAGTCTAATTAGCATGTGTCTGTTTGGGTTGTCCTCTTCAGTCTGTTCCTTTTCAATCTCTAATGAATTCATGATATCCTTTTATTCTAGCAAACCAGAGACTTCCACAGATGTGTCACAAAGAAGGCATCAAACAGGTGGGATCTCTTCAGGAGCTCTGTGGTGGAGTGAAAGCGGACATTTCCCTATATTATGACGTCGCGGAAAGCCATTCCCAAAGGATAGCTGTATCGCCTAAAAAATATGAATCTGGGGACAGTGGCCAGAAGTCCTGCCGGCCTCGAATGCTGCCACGAATCAACTTGAAGAAGGCCTCTTTTCCTTGCTCCAAGTGCAAAAAGCGCTTTACTAGCTCCTCATTCTTGAAGGTGCACAAGAGGACGCACTTGAGGGAAAATGGGTTGTACACGCATCATGGGAATGCCCCGAAGACGCTGCATTGTTGCACAGACTGTGGTCAGAACTTCCACAGTTACTTCGACTTCTTCCAGCACAGAAAAATCCACCAAATGGCAAAGCCCTGGCGATGCACTCATTGTGGGGATGCCTTTATGTCCCAGAGCGATCTTGCGATGCATGAGGAGGGCCACTTAAAAGAGGTGAAACAGGACCTGGCTGCATGTGGTCAAAATGGTATCCATGAGTCATCTGAGCCCGGTGGTAGTCAGATGGGCTTGGAGGATCCCCAGCAGCTGCCCCAGGAAGATGGTGGCCAAGTGAGAAAACTCTACTCATGTGTTCACTGTGGGTTGCAGTTCAAAGTACAAATGAATTTGGCAGTGCATTACAGATATTGTTCCAAGGGGAAGCTGCAAAAATGGGGAGCAAATGGCAGATCCCAGGATGCAAAAGTTCCTGCCAAGCAAGGATCACCCCATTGGGCCTCTGCTAGCAGGAACGGTGAGTTATGCCAGTCTCAGCATCCTTCACAAACATCTGCTAAGGTAATTTGCCCAGATTCTGGTCAACTGGTTATTCAGAGGCATCGCCAGAAGCACCAAGTGGCGAAGCAGCGAAACAGTGCAGAGCCTGGCAGAAGTGCCTCCTCAGTGTACAGTTCTGGTGGAGCCTCGAAATCATGTGCAATGAAGACGCTGCACAAATGCCAAGACTGTGGGGAGACGTTTGTTTATAAGTGGCAGTTGGCCACTCATCTGGAAAGCCACTCTGGGGGGAAGGGCTATCCGTGCCTCGATTATGGGAAGAACTTTGTGCACAAAAGCAGCCTCTGGAGTCACTCTCTGATTCCCCAGGAGGAAGCCACACCGAGAGGGGAAGACCACCAGGAGAACCTTGTCCCGGCCGTTGGACACCGAATGGACAAAGAAAAGCCTCTTTTTCTATGCAAGGTGTGTGGGAACAGCTTCAGAAAGTCATACTTGCCTTTGCACCAGGCGGTCCATGCGGGAATAAGGTACGAGTGCCTGCTTTGTGGCAAGCTGTACAACTTCCGGAGCGGTGTCGTTTCGCACATCAAGCAGCATTTGAAGGAGGGGGCTTTCCTCTCATGCCCCAAATGTGAGGGGAAGGATGGGCGCTCCGCCGCATACTGTGGCTGCAGGATAAAAAAGGTCTGCATCATTCCTCCGGAGCCCTCAACGCAAGTGGCAAAGGAATGAGTCTGCACTCAAACCGGGGTAGGAGAATCGCGTCCACAAATCGCTGCAACTTCAAGCAGGAAGAAGCATCCTGAATCTGTTGATCCGAAGAACTCCCCTTAGAAACTGGAGGGAAAACCATTTCAGTTCTCAAAAAATGGAAAATATGTAAAATATGTGGCATCTATAGCAGAGTAGAATGTAGAATATATAGGGTTTTGTGTGTGTGTGTGTGTGTGAGAGAGAGCGAGAGCCCCCCTTTCTCTCTGATAAACTCTCAGGAGTGAATTTCCCTTACGAGGGGTAGATTTCTCTCACTTCCTATTGTCTTGCCTCCGAGTCAGAAGTTACTGCCTGTACTTGGGTTTGCATTAAAAAAAACTTTCAGGAGGAAAGGGATTACAAAGTGTTGTGAGGGGGGGAAAGTTTAAGAAGCCTTGACATAGATCAAAGAAACAGGTGAAAAAAGATAGGGAGCCTGTACCCCAGGGTTCTTTCTGTTTCCTCATTGCTCTGATGCTTCTTCCCTTCAAACAAAAAACATGCTGAAGAGCCCAAGTGACTTTCCCTGGACTTGCACACTAACTCATTGCTCTGTGTTTTGTATACCTTCCTGCTGGAAGACATTAGATCCCAGCCACAATCCACCTTGAGTGGGTATCCTTTATTTCTTGGGTACCATTCCTAGGGCACGAGCAAACTTTGGCCTCCGGGTGTTTTGGATTTCAACTGCCATAATTCCTAGTGGCTGGTAGGCTGTTAGGAATTGTGGGAGTTGAAGTCCAAAACACTTGGAGGGCTGAAGTTTACCCATGCCTAGCCTAGAAATAAAAAACTTTTTGCCCCTGAAACATTTTTCCATGAAAACAAAATGTAAGCACTATGTTGACTATTTTCTTTTAGAAAAGTTAAATGTTTAAGACAAGTTCTGCATTTCTGATCTATGGCAACCCTAAAACAAATTTATCACAGGGTTTTATTGTCAAGTAGAGGCTTGCACCCAGTGGGTTTTCTGTGGCTATGTATGGATTTGAAGCCTGATCTCCAGAGTCATCATCCTGTGTTCAAATTACTATGCCACCCTGGTACCTTGTCATGCATTTACTGTCCCTAAAATAATTTCTCACAACTATGCAAGATGCATTTCTTTAACGTAAATATATGTACTTTTTAATGATCGAAACCCCAATAAAACAGTGGGGAAAATTGAGGCCCATCTAACAGAATTTGGATTAGTAACAGGTATGCAAATCAATAGATATGATGATATTGGAATTATTGGCTGAACTCTGGTTGTAACGGAATGTTAATAATAAACTTTATTTGTACCCCACCACCATTTCCCCAACGGGGACTCGGGGCGGCTTACATGAGGCCAAGCTCGACAACACAACAAGGTATAATCACACATAAAACAATGTTAACAATTACATAAAACATAAGCTATAAAATACTACAACCAATCGTTCATAACACAAAACAGTGAGCGGGCCGCATGTACAGATTAAAATATAAACGAAAGATAAAAACGGGGTGAAATTGGTTAAATTTCTCTAACTCTAAATTTCAGCCCTCTCTAACTTTTATTATGTCCATCATATTTCTGGTCACTGGATGTCGAAGTTTGCTTCTGATAACATTTTATTATGTTTGAATACCCTGTTGTTTTTATTGTATTAAATTGTGACATGTTACTGTATTTTCATACCATTTTGTTCATTTGTAAGGCACGAAGCAGTACACACCCCCACCCCGGTATGGAAATATCAGTGAAATGAAAGGAAAGTGGGAACGGTAACGGTTTGGTTGGCTGATTTTCGGCACTCGGCTGTAGGCCCTGGCAGGCGAGGGGGCTTTGGGCCTGCTTGCCACACACACACTCTCTTTCCAAGAAGCGTGCGTGTGTGGCGAGCAGGCCCAAAGTGCTAGCGCCTGCCTGCCAGGGCCTACAGCCAAGCGCTTAGCGCCGAGTAATGCGCTCTATGTGGAGCTGCCTCAGAAGAGTGTTTGGAATCATCAACTGGTTCAAAGGTCAGTGGCTAGACTGTTTACAGGGGCAAGATATAGAGAAAGAACCAATCCGCTCCTGAAACATCCGCTCCCTGAAGCTCCAAGGTAGGAAAATTAGGACTAATAAAGGGAAATATTTCTTCACCCAGAGGGTCATTGGGTTATGGAACTCACTTCCAGAAGAGGTTGTGACAGCTGTCAGCCTGAACAACTTCAAGGCAGGATTAGACAGATTCATGGATACCAAGTGTATCGGTAGTTACTGAAAAGGACATTCAAGTGCCACCTCGGAGTCGGCTGAGGTAGGCAGGATGTCCCTGGGTACTGGTTGTGGGGGGTCGCGAGCAGGTCAGGGTTTTGCCCTCCCTTCTGCTCGAGATCCCCGTGTACAACTGGTGGGCCACTGTGTGATACAGAATGCTGGACTAGATGGGCTGAGGTCCGATTCAGCATGGCTCTTCTTATGTTCTTATGTTCTAACAGCTACACTGGCTGCCAGTTTGTTTCCGGGCGCAATTCAAGGTGCTGACTTTAGCCTATAAAGCCCTAAATGGTTCAGCCCAGCCTACTTAAAGGACCGCATCTCCTCCTACCAGCCCACTCATGCCCTGAGTTCACCAGGAGAGGCCCTTCTCTTGGTTCCACCACCATCACAAGTGCGCTTGGTGGGAATGAGAGAGGGCCTTCTCAGTGGTGGCCCCACAGCTCTGGAAATCCCTTCCTAGAGAGGTGTGATCGCCCCCCTCCTTGCTGGCTTTTTGATCTCAAATGAAGACCTTCCTGTGGAGCCAGGCCTTCCCAGATGAATTATAATAGGTAACTACCAATTAGCGTCCGGTAATATTTACCCGCTTTGAGTCCCACCCATGGGAGAAAAACGGGATAAAAATGAAATAATTATAATCTATAGATTGGACCCACTGCTGACGATGGAGGCTCAGGTCTCCAGTCAGCAGATCTGCCTTTTACCATCTGCGGCAAGCCAGGCGGCTGGCGCCCTACCTCTCTGGAAATGACCTAGCCATGGTAATCCAGGCAATGGTCATCTGGAGGCTATAATACTGTAACGCCCCTTACATTGGTCTTCCTTTATCGGTCATCGGGAAGCTCAAACTGGTGCAGAATACTGCAGCGAGACTCTTGACTGGAGTACCGGCCAGGGCTCATATCACTCCAACCTTGCAGCGACTGCACTGGTTACCAATCTTCAAAGTGTTGGTTCTGACCTTTAAGGCCTTGCATGGTCTGGGGCCGGTGTACCTAAGGGACCATCTGCTCCCATATGTTCCCCAGAGATCGCTCCGTTCAGAAGACCTCAACCTCCTACAGATTCCGCCCTTGCGAACCATTTGTTTGTCTTCAACTAGACAGAGAGCCTTCTCTGTGGCAGCACCATGCTTGTGGAATAGTTTACCTCTGGAAGTGCGAGTAATCAGTGAGCTGCCGGCTTTCCGGAAAGCGTGCAAAACGGCACTTTTCCAGCAGGCTTTCAACCTATAACCATCCTTGGTCGGCGGACTATTGTGGAAACTCTTTCTATTTTTACTGTTTTTATGCGCCTTGTTTGTTGTTCAATATGATGTAAACCGCCCTGAGCCAAATGGAAAGGACGGTATACAAGTCGAAATAATAAATAAATAAATGGACCAACAGGAACAAGACCACTTGAGGGAAGTATGGGAAGTAGATTTAGGGAAAAAAGTGAATATTCAAGAATGAGTCAGGATATGGAGTGTGCAATTACTAAAAATATGTCCAAAAGAATTAATGAAACTATTTCAAAACGTATGGAGATGTTACCTTACCCCCATTCGATTAAATCAGACAAATAAAAAAAATATTCAAATCCGTGCTGGAGAGGCTGTAAGAAAATAGTCTCATATCTTCATATGTGGTGGTCATGTGAAATTATACAAATATTTTCAGAAAGAGTATTAAAAAAATTAAGATCAATAAAAAACCGAGATAGAGAATACACCAAAATCGGCATTATTACTCATGCATGACACTAGAGGAGAAGGAATTGGTCTCTTAATTTACTAACAGCAGCAAAATTGTTAATACCAAAAAATATAAAAGTATAGTACAGGGAAATTTGGAAGATTTTCAACATTTTATCCTTTACATATGACCTGCTCAATGTTATTGTGTCTGAATGATTTTATCTTGTTGCATTATTTTATATTGCTTAGTGTATTTATTTACCTTATTGTGTTGCTTTTTGTGTTTTATTTTGTATTATTTTATGATAATGTACTGTTGGGCTTGGCCTCATGTAAGCTGACCCGAGTCCCCGTTGGGGAGATGGTGGCGGGGTATAAATAAAGATTATTATTATTATAGTTGTTAATGACAAGTTGACTTGCGATAGTAAAGTTCAAAAGGGAATATCAAAATAAACAGACTTGGAAAATATGGGGAAAATGTATTGAGTATATCTTTAATGAGGGAAAGGGGTACAAGCCGGCAACAGAAGCAACGAAATTTTAGAAACAAGATGACTTAGTTGGACCTGGTGAAGGGGGCACAAAATAAGGGTAAGGCGGGGCGAGGGGGGGGGGGAGAGAAATAATAATATAAAATATGCTAAAGGATGTGTAGTACGGGTATATGTAATATAAGCTGTAATTGGAGAAAGCTAAAAACTGGTAAGAAGTATCCTTAAGGTGTGTTTGAGTTTTCATTTTTCTTTGTGTAAAATATGGCTCCTGTTTTAATTTTGCTGTTTTTACTGTTTTTAACTGTCTGCATTTAATTGTATGTACTTTGTTGTGCCTTGTGGCTACTGTGAGCCGCCGCGAGCCCCCGGGAGTCGGCGGCATAGAAGCCGAAATAATAAATAAATAAAATAAATAAATACTCCTCTGTCCAAGATATTGTAAAAAGGGGAAAGGATGTATACTTATATATTTCGATTGATAGATCTATAAATAAAAGTTTTGAAAAAGGAAATATATGTACAGTACGAGATTATTTGTAGTCTTTGCTTTTCTCTGTTCTTTCTAGGAAAATAAGTGCTTTGTGTCGGATTTACAGTTTGTATAATTACCGGAGTCAAAATCGTTTCCTTTGTTTGATTAATGCGAATGTGTTTGCTCCTCAAACTGGCAAAGGAGGATTCTTCATGGATACCAAGTGTATCGGTAGTTACTGAAAAGGACATTCAAGTGCCACCTCGGAGTTGGTTGAGGTAGGCAGGATTTCCCTGGGTACTGGTTGTGGGGGGTCGGGAGCAGGTCAGGGTTTTGCCCTCCCTTCTGCTCGAGATCCCCGTGTACAACTGCTGGGCCACTGTGTGATACAGAATGCTGGACTAGATGGGCTGAGGTCCGATTCAGCATGGCTCTTCTTATGTTCTTATGTTCTAATAGCTCAGGTGCTCCTTACATTCCAAGAAGGCCTGGGTAGGTTCGTCGGAATGCTCGTAACATCGGAATGAATTTGGATTAAATTCACTTTTGAAGCGGTTTCAAAGCGATGTAAGCAACCCAGGAGCGAATTTGCCATTTCGAAGCCACCATCGCCCTTTTCTGAAAGGAATCAGCAGAATCAACTTTTGTTCCAGCCTTATGGTGTTCTCCCAGCCAAGTAACCAACACTGACCCTGCTTAGCTTCAATACCCTTTCATAATGTTATAATTGCTTGTACCATCGTCAATCCTTTTTGGAATCTCAGAGTGGCACGCCATTAAATTTTTAAATAAAAATATAATTTGTATACAACAACAATAGCAATTATAATGCATGCAATAATGGCAACAAATAACAACAGAAACTCCATTCATGTGAGTCTTGTAAACGCAAGACTCCAAGGTCCAGCTCTATCCATGCAGCTGATGGTTGTGTGGTCCTCCAAGGTTCTTTAAGCCCACCATTCCAATCCCTCCCGACAGAGGGCCGTCTAGTTCCCAGTCAGAAACCTCCAAAGAGAGTCCCAACACCTTAGACCTAGAAGGGACCCCCAATGGCCATCTAACCTGACCCTCAAAAAGGCCATAGAGGAAGGCACCATTTAATCCCTCCCAACAGAGGGCCATCTAGTTCCTGGTTAGAAACCTCCAAGGAAAGAGTCCCAACACCTTAGACCTAGAAGGGACCCCCAATGGCCATCTAACCTGACCCTCAAAAAGGCCATAGAGGAAGGCACCATTTAATCCCTCCCAACAGAGGGCCATCTAGTTCCTGGTTAGAAACCTCCAAGGAAAGAGTCCCAACACCTTAGACCTAGAAGGGACCCCCAATGGCCATCAAACCTGACCCTCAAAAAGGCCATAGAGGAAGGCACCATTTAATCCCTCCCAACAGAGGGCCATCTAGTTCCTGGTTAGAAACCTCCAAGGAAAGAGTCCCAACACCTTAGACCTAGAAGGGACCCCCAATGGCCATCTAACCTGACCCTCAAAAAGGCCATAGAGGAAGGCACCATTTAATCCCTCCCAACAGAGGGCCATCTAGTTCCTGGTTAGAAACCTCCAAGGAAAGAGTCCCAACACCTTAGACCTAGAAGGGACCCCCAATGGCCATCCAACCTGACCCTCAAAAAGGCCATAGAGGAAGGCACCACTTAATGCCTCCCGACAGAGGGCCATTGGTCATCTAATTCCTGGTCAGAAAACTCCAAGGAAAGAGTCCCAAAACCTTAGACCTAGAAGGGACCCCCAAAGGCCATCCAACCTGACCCCCCCCCCAAAGGCCATAGAGGAAGGCCCCATCCAATCCCTCCCGACAGACAACTATGATGATGATGATGTTGTTGTTTACTGTCTATCCCACTTTCTCTCTCTACAACAGAGACTTAAAGCAATAAAACCAATGCAATGCCATTTGAAACCCCAAAACCCACAAACACTAAGATAGAATTTAATGCTATTCGTAGTGATTGTAAAGAAGGAGTGAGGAGGGTGAGAGCGGTGCCTTCAAATCATCTCTCCATTCCAAAAGTTCAGCCCGGAACCTATCTGAATGGGAAGCGATTCCCAGCCGGAGGCATTGGAAAAGGTGCTGCCAGTTCCCAAAATGGCCGCCCTGGCTTAGGGCGAGTGGCGCTTCGCCCATGCACAGAGCAGGCGCCGAAACAGGGCTTTCCCTGCCGCTCCTGAAGCCAGGGCGGCCATTTTTGTTAAGGGCAAAACAATCCCCAATTGGATTCTTGAGGCGTATTCCTTCAACCTCTTTGTTTCCAGCGTGCAGGGGGCACTTCTTGGATCTCCCGGATTCTCTGCAGAGAGGCCTGGCGTCCAAGGCAGACACTTCCCCCCAAATTGGCTAAAATTTAATGGAGTTTGAATAGGAGCCGTTGTAGTTACAGGCCCTGGCCGCAAGATGTCAGTGTGTCACTGTCTCTCTTTGTTGTCTTGTATTGGACTTTGCTGATTCAGGGCTGACCTTGGCATTGAATGTAGTCCTGGAACAGCAGACTGGTTCAGGATTGGGAAAAGGCAAAGGGCAGGGCTGTCTACTCTCACCCAACTTATTCAACTTGTATGCACAACACATCATGCGCAGATGTGCGGGGCTTGACAAATGTGGGGTTAAAATTGCTAGATGAAACATTAACAACCTTAGATATGCAGATGATACCACTCTGGAGGGGAGAGGAAGGAAGAAAAGAAGAACGAACTATGGAAAGGGAAGAAAAGAAGGAGAGAGACAAGGAGGGGAAAAGAAAGAAGGAAATGGGAAGGGAGGACAGGAAAGGGTGGGGGAAAAGAAAGGAAAGGGAGTGAGGAAAAAGTAAAATAATGAAGGGAAAAGAAGAAAAGAAAGAAGGGGAGAGAGAGGGAAGAGAAAAGAAAGGAAGGAGAAGGAAAGGAAGATTGGGGGAAAAGAATAGAAGAGGGAGGGAGAATGGAGGAAAGAAGGAAGGAGAGGGAGGGAAAAGGAGGGAGAGAAGGAAAGGGTGAAGGGGAGAAAGGAAGGAAGAGGAAGAAAGGAAGAGGAAGAATGGAGGAAAGAAGGAAGGGGAGAGAGGGAGGGAAGGAAAAGGAAGGAGAGAAGGAAAGGGTGAAGGGGAGAAAGAAAGGAAGGAAGAGGAAGGAAGGAAGAGGGAGAATGGAGGAAAGGAAGGGGAGAGAGGGAGGGAAAGGGAAGGAGAGAATGAAAGGGTGAAAGGGAGAAAGGAAGGAAGAGGTAGGAAGGAAGAGGGAGAATGGAGGAAAGAAGGAAGGAGAGAGAGGGAGGGAAAAGGAAGGAGAGAAGGAAAGGGTGAAGGGGAGAAAGAAAGGAAGGAAGAGGAAGGAAGGAAATGGAGAATGGAGGAAAGAAGGAAGGAGAGAGAGGGAGGGAAAAGGAAGGAGAGAAGGAAAGGGTGAAGGGGAAGAAGGAAGGAAGAGGGAGAATGGAGGAAAGAAGGAAGGGGAGATAGGGAGGGAAAAGGAAGAGAAGGAAAGAATGGATGAGGAAGGAAGGAAGGAAGAGGAAGGAAGGAAGAGGGAGAATGGAGGAAAGGAAGGGGAGAGAGGGAGGGAAAAGGAAGGAGAGAAGCAAAGGATGAAGGGGAGAAAGAAAGGAAGGAAGAGGAAGGAAGATGGAGAATAGAGGAAAGAAGGAAGGGGAGAGAGGGAGGGAAAAAGAAGAGAAGGAAAGAATGGACGAGGAAGGAAGGAACAAAGAGGGAGGGAGGAAAGAAGGTAGGGAGAAAGGGAGGAAAAAGAATGAAAGAAAAAGAGAGGGAAAAAGGAAGAGAAAAGAAGGAAGGAAGGGGGAGGAGGGCGCGAGGCCAAGGTGGACCTTAGTGTTGACATCGGTGAGGTAGACCCTCCGGAAGGCGTTGAAGAAGCCACGGCTCTTGAACTACTCGATGGCAGAGGACGAAGAGGAAGATGAGGATGAGGCGCTGCCGCCAGGCTCCGCCATCCCCGGCAAAGAGGGTGCAGGGCCCCGAGAGCAGTGGGGGATGAGGAACAGGCGGTGATGGCGGCGCAGAAGCGGCAGTCGCAGCACATTGGTATCACTCCTCCCCTCTGCATGCTGGGAAACCAAGGCCCAGGCTGCTCTGGAGAGCCAGATGCAATCATGAAAAGAGCCACATCTGGCTCCCGAGCCATGGGTTCCCTACCCCTGGTCTATGACATTGAATGTTTGCCATGTATATATACATTGCAATCTGCCCTGAGTCCCCTGCGGGGTTTGAAGGTCGAAATATAAATACTGTAAATAAATAAATGAATAAATAATGATTCATACCCTAATCATTATTACCCTTCTGCTCTATTCCCCTTGGTGTCTGTCGGTTAATTGCTTTGTCCTTGAAACGGAGGAAACTAAGCAGCACTGAAGTCCAAAAAAGAGAAAAGAAAAAGGCAAAGAAGAAAGAAATGACCTGTGGAAATACCCAAAATGCAGCCACCATTGAAAAATACCTGCTGGAAATGGTAATAAGTAAAGGCATCATTTTTCATATGCGGGGAGCCTGCAAGAAGGCAAAACTTTAAATAATAATAATAATAATGCTACGACATTACTTTCCTGGTTTTTATTGATTTGGAGAATTTGCGTATCTCTATCAGGGATTTCATTGGAGCGCAGGGGAGTAAACCGGCAGGAACAGAGTCTTTCCGAATCGTGGGATGCATTTGGGAAGATTCGTCCATTTGTTGCTTTCCTTTCACTCCCTTTGGCAAGTGAACTTGAAGTTGGGCGCCCCTTTGACATAGCGATACCCCACACGGCATTTTCTGGTCACCTGCCCAAGGAGAGAGGAAATGACATGAGCGCCAGAACGGCCCAGATTCGAACAAGTGGCTCCCTTTCAAGCACTGCCTGTTGCGCCATTGCAAGCTCTTATGCCAACCTTGGCCTCTCCTCGCATGTAGGGTTGCCACTTTTTGATATAAGAAATAAGGGACATTTATGGGATTTTTCACAAAAATAAGGGACACTTCATAAAAACTTGAAGCTCAAACATTAGGTATAAATAGTTTTATTAACAGAATAAGATAATGATTGAAACTCACAAAAGAAACTGTCTTACACCCTCTTAACAGTACATGGTATGTTTCTGCATGCTTTGTCATGCAGAAAAAAACATTATTAGAACTACCTAATTTTCTCCATCTGTATTTAGTCCTTGACTTTGCTGACTTTAAAAGCGCACTGTCTAAACATTAAAATAAAATAAAATTTATAAGACAGTACATCTTCATTATTATTATGTCAATAGTTAATGGTATAGTATGGGATACACAGCATTGCATACTATTGGGATGCACAGCTAGGCTTATTTTAAGAGTAACTCTCAAGCAACCAGAAACTATCTTTATCCAACATGATCTAACGTTCCCCTTGGGTAACGGTTAATTGAGTCTACTGTACGTTGAAAAAGTCCTGTATCGCCCCTTCCTTCCAACGGGGACGCAGGCAGGGGCATACTCCCAAGCGCGCAACTGTCAGCCTGCCCTGCGAGTTGGAATCCCCGGGCAGGCATTGCCGTGGAAACCGCAGCGCGCACCTTCCTCTGGTCAACCCTGCCCAGTCCTGTCTTGTTAGTCAATAATAAGGGACAGGGCCTGAAAAAACGGGACACAAATTTTAGGGCCAAAATAAGGGACGTCCCTTAGAATAAGGGACATATGGCAACCCTACACGCATGGCGCTCTTGCTAGCTAAATGCCTCGGGTTAGTGCCGTGCGCTTATGGCTACATTACAGAGAATTTTTGAATGTTTTGAAGAAGCACTTCCAAATACAGGCAGTCCCCAAGTTTCTGTAGGTTTGTTCTTAAGTTAAATTTGTATGTAAGTTGGAACAGGAGCATTTTAAAGTGTAACTCCAGATATACCTATATCTATATATCTATGTAATAAAAATGTAGTTAGTTTGTGGGATTAACATAACTCAAAAACCACTGGACAAATTGACACCAAATTTGGACACAATAATACCTAGCAGGCCAACGAGTGACCATCACTCATAAAAACACACACACAAAAAAACTCACAGCAGGAGAGACTTAAAAAGCCAAAAAGCAAAGATTACATTATAACGCATTGCAAAACCACATATATACAGCGTTCCCTCGCTACTTCACGGTTCACTTATTGCTCTGACCCCCCCTCCAGGTATCCCGACCGCCAAGTTGAGAAACACTGCCTTAACCTGTCCCTTGCCTCATTGGCGCCTTACCCCATGCGCTTTGTATTCGCACTTCTCAATGACGACCTTCTTCTTATTATTGCAGACAGTTTCCTGGATCCTGAGGTTAAAATACCGGTAAGATGTGGCAGTGGACTCCTGTGGAGACATGAAGACAACGCGTGAGTGCCGCCACTCCTTTGACACGTGAACAGGAGCAGGTTCAGCCCTGGATCTTCACAGGAGAGAGAGAAGGAGGAAGAGAGAAGAGGAGGAAGAGGAGAAGGAGGAGAAGAGATGGAGGAGGAAAAAAGGACATAGGAGAAGGAGAAGAAGAAGAAGAGAGATGGTGGGGGAGGAGATGAGTAAGAACGATGGAGCACGAGGAGAAGGTAGAAGAAGAAGGTGAGGAGTAGGAGAGGAGGAGAGAAATGGAAGAGGAGGAGATGAATAAGAAACATGGAGCAAGAGAAGGTAGAAGAAGGTTAGAAGTAGGAGAAGAAAAAGTAAAAGAAACTAATGGAGGAAGAAAAAAGGACATGGGAGAAGAAGAAGAAGAAGAGAGATGGAGGAGGAGGAGATGTGTAAGAACAATGGAGCATGAGGAGAAGGTAGAAGAAGAAGAAGGTTTGGAGTAGGAGGAGAAGAAAAAGAAGAAAATGGATGGAGGAGAAAAAGAAGAACATGGGAGAAGAAGGATAAGAAGAAGAAGAGGGATGGCGCATGAGGAGAAGGTGGAAGAAGAAGGTGAGGAGGAGGATGGGAAGAGAGATGGAGAAGGAAGAGATGAATAAGAAAGATGGAGCAGGAGGAGAAGGTAGAACAAAGTGAGAAGTAGGAGAAGGAGAAGAAAAAGTAAAAAATGAATGGAGTAGGAAAAGAAGGACATGGGAGAAGAAGGATAATAATAATAATATAGGGGTGGAGTGTGAGAAGAAGGTGGAAGAAGAAGGTCAAAAGAGATGAAATACGAGAAGGTGCAAGAAGAAGGTGAGGATTAGGAGAAGGAGGAAGAGGAGGAGAAGCCGAGAGAGATTTAAGAGGAGATGAACAAGAAAGATGGAGCATGAGGAGAAGGTAGAAGAAGGTGAGGAGTATTTATTTATTTGGCACGTTTCTATACCGCCCCTCTCAGCCTGAAGGCGACTCGGGACGGTTTACACAGGCAGTCTCTGCCCTCAATACAACACAAGTCAACCCCCCCCCCCAAATAATAACAATTTAACAATTAAAAACATACAATTGCACAACATATAAAATAGGCTACATGTGGTGGCCATGTAGCCTTACAATAAAACAATTAAAACATTAAAATTTACATGTCACATCACGAGGTATTGGGAAGAAGGTACAGACATTTCCTCGGACCCAGGCATAGGTAGAATTAGGCAACCGTGGTGAACGGTCACCACCGCCCATGCACTTAGTCGAAGGCTTGTCGGAACAATGCAGTCTTGGCAGCCCTCCGAAAGGGGGTGAGTTCTGGGATGGCTCGGGTGTCATCTGGGAGGGAGTTCCATAACACCGGAGCCACCACCGAGAAGGCTCTCTGCCTGGTTGTAGACAGATGGCAGGAGCGGATGGATGGTACCAGTAACAAGTTCTGTTCCTCTGAACGTAGCGATCTCGGGGGACTATACGGGGCAAGGCGGTCCTTCAGGTACGCAGGCGCTAAGCCGTGCAAGGCCTTGAAGGTTAAAACCAGCACCTTGAAGGCAATTCGGTACTCAACAGGAAGCCAGTGCAGTTGCCGAAGGATGGGCGTGATGTGCTCCCTTACTGGCGTTCCTGCCAGCAAGCGAGCAGTGGCATTCTGCACTAGCTTGAGCTTCCGGATTGTTGACAGGGGAAGGCCCATGTAGAGGGCGTTACAGTAGTCCAGCCTCGAGATGACCGTCGCTTGGATCACCGTAGCCAGGTCAGCCCTGGACAGGTAGGGCGCCAGTCGCCTAGCCTGTTTTAGGTGGAAGAATGCCGTCTTGCTGACCATGGAGACCTGGGTCTCCATGGTCAGCAAAGGGTCCAACTTAACACCTAAGCTATTAACAAGGGATGACGGGCTAAGTCGCTCGCCATCCAGGGTAGGCAACCGGCACTCATCCAGCCCAGGGCGACCAGGCCACAAGATCTCCGTCTTCAAGGGGTTCACCTTCAGCCGGCTGGAATGCAGCCAACCAGTCACAGCTTCAAGGCATTGGTGGAAACAATCGGGTACGGTGTCCGGCCTGCCGTCCATTCTCAGCAGAAGCTGGGTGTCATCAGCGTGCTGATAACACTCCAGACCAAAGTCGCGGGCCAGCTGGGCCAGGGGGCGCATGTAAATGTTGAATAATAAGGGGAGAGGATGGCCCCTGGGGACTCCACAGTTAATGGGAGCCTCCCGGAGACCTCCTCTCCCCCCTCCACACGTTGTCCCCGGTCCTGGAGGAAGGAGGCCACCCATTTAAGGGCAGTCCCCCCGACTCCGGACACAGCTACACTATGATGAGAAGGTGGAAGAAGGTGAGGAGAAGGACGAGGAGGAGAAGAAGAAAAAGAATGGAGATGGTGTAGGAATAGAATATGAAAGAAGAAGGAAGAGAAGAAGAAGATGGAAGAAGAAGAGGAGGAGTTGGAGAAGAAAGATGGAGGAGGAAAAATAAGAAGACAGAAGAGAAGGATAAAGATGAGAGAAGAAAGAGGTAGAGGGAAGCACTAGTGGTTCCCAGATCCAGCATTTATTTTCCCGCCCTTAGGGGAAGGATTCTCAGGGTGAGAGCATGGCCATGAAAAGAACGTCGACCTGACAGACTGTCTGCCTTGTGGTCGAAACTTCTCAGGTGAATGTGAGAACTACCTGTTTCTCCGTCTGTCCCGTTCACCCAGTTGTCACTCATCAATGGCTGGTTGATGTAGGCCAGGCCCAGGCAAACTTGGGTCCACCTCCAGGTGTTTTGGACTTCAGCTCCCACAAATCCTAGCAGCCTATGCCTGATGTAAACTGCTTTGGGGTGGAGAGTGGGGGCTCCTCTCTGTCCAATGGAGAGCATTTGGAGTGCCCGGAACTGGTTCTGTTGTGAGCCACCCTGGGATCCTCAGGGACAAGGCGAATAGAGAGAATCGAGTGACCCTGTGGCTCCCAGCGTGGGACTGATATGGGAGGTGACCCCCCTCCCCCAGGGCTCTGTAAAATATAGCTCAAAACCAAGGAATTCATAGTTCTACCAAGACCACCAGGCTGGAATGATCCCATAATCCTTTTTCTCTCCCCCATGTGGGAACCTAAGGCTCTTCCTATGGCCCCACATGGCAATGCCCCTGTGACCCACACTTATGGACTTTCTTGAACTTTTATGGGACTTTTGCCTACTTTTAAAGGACTTTCAGAAACTTTTTGGGAACTTTTTCCTTTCCAAACCCTATGGACTCTTCTCATGATTTATGAATTCTTATAAACTCTGGCAGGTGGGATAGGTTATATGAGAAGATATGGTTCCTATTTGAATGTATATGAATGTATTCCCTATTTGCTTTCCCCTTCCCCGTGTCCCTATAAAAAAATATGAAATGTCACCTCTTCGTGACCCCAGCATACCACGGCTCCAGGAAATCTCATTTCCTGGGCTAGTAAATCCCTAAACAAAGAAGGACTTAACAGGAACACTTGCATGGACAATAGGCATGGTTTAGAACCCAAAAATAGGGAATCGAAAATCTAATGGGGGGTGTTTTTTTTTATTAGTAATAGAAAGACTTACAAAAAAATTTCCAAAAATTTCTAAAATGTAACGTAATTACCAACGAAATTTGTTAGTAGTTCGTATGCCAGCACATGCGCATTCCAGATGGTTTTGGCCTACAACTCCCAGAAATCCTAACAGCTGGTAAATTGGCTGGGATTTCTGGGAGTTGTAGGCCAAAACTTGAATAAACCACACTGAATTCTAGATGGGACTCTCCAAATAGGAAGGAGGGAGTGAAGGAGGGAGGGAGGGGGGTATTCTATTCTTGGAAGCAGCAAAAGAAAAGGAGGAGGAGCCCCCCCTCGCTCCTCGCTGCCTCTCTCTCACCCCGATCCTGAGGGAGTGAGGGCCCAAGTTTGCCCAGGCTGAGAGGAAAAGGAAGAGGCCTGAGGCTGTGAGGAATGGTGGGAGTTGAAGTCCAAAACACCTGGAGGGCTGAAGTTGGCCCGTCATGAAGCCTCTTCAAGGCTTTAGATCCTGGCAGGCAGAAGGGGCAGGGAGGGCCCGTCCACTCCTCCTCCCCTGCCAGGATCTAAAGCGCATCAAGGCTTGGCACGCTTTAGATCCTGTGAGAAACCAACCTAATGTATAATAGAATGAATGCTAACTTATAGAGTAAGTGCCTAATATTATAAGTAATCCAACTGGTCATATACCTACATTCCATGCACATGCAATAATACAGCAGTAATAACAATGGGTATAAGAAGAGGTAAAATTCAAACCGAAGTATTCTGACTCTGGTCCCTCCTCATGCGGTGCAAACGGGCTCTTCTCTATGAGCCCGGGATTCTGCAGCAAATCCCCCCCCCCCCAAGAATATGTATGTGCACCCAGGCAGCAAACGCTGTGCCCGGGCTTTTGGCTTTTCCCGGGAGAGGCTGCCTCCCGGGCTCATAGAGAAGAGTCGTTTGCAGTTTGCACCGCTTGAGGAGGGACCACAGTCAGAATACTTCGGTTTGAATTTTACCTCTTCTTATACCCATTGTTATTACTGCTGTATTATTGCATGTGCATGGAATGTAGGTATATGACCAGTTGGATTACTTATAATTGTAAGTGTCTGTCGAAAAGAGCTAATAGGGCTCTTATCTCATACCCTTCCAGCAACATAATCTCTGCCAGGTGTGGCCTTGAAGACGCACAGAGCTGGAAATGGGCCTTAGGTCACACCACACCAGCATGAACAGCCCTGGCTCGTGGACTATAGCAGGATATGATGAAATATCCACTGGACATTGGAACTGCTGAATCAGGGTGGATATGATGCAACCTCTGCTGGGCATTGCATGCCAGGGGGGGTTGGGCCTTTGAGGTGATGGACAGGTGATGGGGGTGTGTTCTGTATATAAGCTATGTTTGTTCCCTTTGATGCCAGTTCTGGCATCAAAGGTGTTATACCTACAATAAATCTCGTTGGATCAAGTTGCCGTGTGCGTGTGCTCGCTGTGTGCCTAAAGGTTCTACAGACGAATTGTGGCGTTTCTCACAATAATATTAGGCACGTACTCTATAAGTTAGCATTCATTCTATTATACATTAGGTTGGTTTCTCACGTGTTGTGTGCAACTACCCCAATACTCTTTGATGCTTTAGATCCTGGTAGACAGGAGGGGCAGGGAAGCCTGGAAAAATGTAAACAGAGAGGTTTACTCAAGAGTAAATCCACAAGGGAGGGCACTTCATCCAAAGTGCCCTCCTTTGTGGATTTACTCATGAGTAAACCTCTCTGTTTACTTCCTTTGCAGATTTACTTCTGAGTAAACCTCTCTGTTTACATTTTTCCAGGCTTCCAGCCGAAAGAAGGAGCGAGTATAGGGCTTGCCTTGCCATAATACTTATTGGCAAGGGAGGCGGGAGGGTGGTGAGAGAGAAGGAGGGTGCCCCCCCCCTTACGACCTAATTATGATACTTAAGAAAATCCTGGCCCCCGAAGTTCTATAAAGAAAGTCCACTTCCTGGTTGGCGTTCCAGATGCGGAAATACTCAAAAGTAGCATTTCTTACGAATTTCTTCCGAATCATTTAATTTTCATAACTTTTTTCTCATACCTAATGGACAATAACAGCAGACACGTCCCTTCAAACCTCGGAGTCAGCCCATTTGAAGGATATGTCCCTTGGGCACGCGCTTTCAGACATCGGAGCTGGCCCATCTGGGGGACGTGCCCCATGGTGACTTTGCCATTCCTCACAAAGGGGAACATCCTGCCTTCGGGAGGATTTGGGTTTCCTATCTGACTCACTCATTGTTTCATCCCCTTGGCCGAAACCAAAGGTAAATACCATCAATAGATCCATAACCAGGATTAAAAGGGCTACTGGAGTCTGGTTTCCACGCACGCCAGACCAAAATGTTTATTTCCTTCACTTGGGACAATACAAAAGCTAGCTTGAGGACTCTTAGAGTAATCACTGGCACGGGGACAAACATGAAGTCACTTAATCCACTCATCATTTCCTCCCGGCTCATTGTTTCCCGCATGGACCGCCTCCTCCGCTCTCATTGGCTGAGAGCCTGAAACGACGCTGGCTTCCTGATTGGCTGAGGCGCGGCAAAGCTGGGCAGGCCTCCCTGCCAGCTGTTGACTCTAACCCAGTGATTCCCAAAGTGGGTGGTACAGCCCCCTGGTGGGCGGTGGGGCGATCCAAGGGGGCGCTGGGAGGCTCAGGAGAATTTGGGGGAGCACTGAACCCCTGTAAGGGGATGGTGGTGTGAGCCAGGCTTCCTTGCCACTTGCAGGGTCGCGTGCTTGCGAGGACGTCCCCGTTGGAAGAAAGAGGCGATACACAGGACTGCACTGTGGGTGGGATTGACGAGAGGAAGGAGGCGCGTGCTGCGGTTTCCATGGCCTGCCTGGAGATTCCAACTCGCAGGGACGCAGTCGCAAGCATGCGATCCCCGGGCAGGTGTTGCCGTGGAAACCGTAGCGCGCGCCTCCTTCTCGTCAACCCTGCCCATGGCGCAGTCCTGTGTATTGCCTCTTTCTTCCAATGGGGACGTCCTCGCAAGCACGCTTTGCTGGGCCCAGCACGGGGCGGGGCGAGTGGGAGGCGCTTTTCAAGGTGGGCCTCGCTTGTCCAGTGCCGGCCCCTCCTTTGTTCAATGGCATAAATACAACATGCAATTAAAATAACATTAAAATTAAAACTCATTAAAACATTTAATTTTACAAAAAAGGTAGAAACACTTATACGTATATCTTTCTGTTTAATTGCTATTAAAAAAAATTAAAAAATTTCTAGAGGGGCGGTGAGTAAATTTTTTTCTGGAAAGGAGGTGGTAGGCCAAAAAGGTTTGGGAACCACTGCTCTAACCAATCATCTTGAAGCCGGCAAAAGGGCGGGGAATGGGGAGTTTGAACTTTGACAGCTCTGTTTTCTCTACAAAAATGTAATGTTTTGCATTGTATGGTATATCAGCTTTTGGGCAAACGATTGCGGCTTGACATCCGTTCCAGCTGGAACAAAATAAACAACTTGGTGGCATTTCTTCAACTTGGTGAGATCTCTATTTGGGAAATCCAGGGGAAATTGGATTGACTGCTTCCCATCTTGCCAGGGCTGTATCGGCTCCTCTTTGGTGGGTCTGACAGGTCTCTACCTTCATGACAAGATCCTTACATTCTTGCTCAATATCAGGACCACCGGCTACTCACCCATTTGGCCACAGGCTCAACGTCCACCAGTCGATAAGCAGGACTGGGGCCGGCCTCAGTGTTGTACTGCTTGACCGCTTCAACGCCGGCCTGCTGAAAGGTCAAAGGAGGGCCTTTGCGGGGTTTGCCGGCGGCTGTCCCAATGAGCAGGAAGAGCACCCAACACCTGGCCATCTTGACTTCTGGTCTTCACTGCCTGGACCTGGTGCTGGGGCCCCTCCTTTTATAACCCACTGACCCTTCCCTCAGAGAAGGCATCGCCCCCTTGATCCACCTTGCGAAGGAGGTTAGGACACTCTAGGAACGTGGGTGAGGTTAGGACGTTTTGTCCCCTGGTGTCCTTTTTAGTGACTGCCTTCAAGAAGAAGGAGGAGGAGGAGATCTCCAGGACGTGGGCAAGGGGTACGGAACGGTCTGGTCTGCCCTTTTCCTTTTGGAGAAGATCAGATTGGTGACTTGGGCTGATGCCCAGTACTTTTGGAAGAAGACAAAGGCCTTTATGTGGGTGAGGGTGCCTTAAGGAGACTTCATAGAACCATAGCATTCTGGTTGGAAGAGACCCCCCAGGGCCACCCAGTGCAACCCCTGTCATGCAGGAAGACACAATCAAAGCACCTCAGACAGATGGCCATCTAGCCATAGAAAAATGGCCATACATATGATAAGATATGTTTTTTTTAAACGAAATTTTATTAAGTTTTCAAAATATAAAAACACACATTTACCATATAAACACATTGTTACAAAACAATACACACATAACAAAAGTACTTCCCAACCTATCCTCCTTCTTTACCAATGTTCATTATTTTCCGTTACAATATAGAAGAAAAAAGAAGAAGAAGAAAGAAATAGTAATTCTTACTGAGCCTCTTCTTATTTAACTTCCAGATATATTCTAATACATTTAACTATCTATATTTCCCTCTGTCAAATATTTCCTGATTGCGGACCACTCCGTATATTTCATATTCTTGTTCTGTGCCAATCCTCTCGTGAGACAGTCCATGCTCATTATATCCATGAGTTTAAGCTTCCAGTCTTCTATCTTCGGGATCCGATCTTCTTTCCATCTTCTGGCAATGGTCATTCTAGCCGCGGATATACAATATACAAATAATTTCTCAGTATTCCTTTCTAACTTAAAATCCAGCAGACCTAGAAGTAAGTATTCAGGTTTGAATTCAAACGCAATTTCTAGAGCTACTTGCATTTCCTTATGAATTTTCTTCCAGTACTTCCGAATCATTTTACATCTCCACCACATGTGGAAAAAATTCCCGTTTTCCTCCTTACACCTCCAACATTTGTTGGAATAGTTGCTATTGTATGTTGCTATTTTGTTTGGTGTGAGATACCACCTGTGGAAAATTTTTAGACCATTCTCCTTTAGGTCATAAGCATACGTGTAATTGAGATGTATTTTCCAAAATCTTTCCCATTGTTTTAAGGGTATTTCCTTTCCTAAATCTTGTGCCCATCTAATCATGCAATGCTTAATACCTTCTTCTTCTGTACGCCAATCAATAAGTTTTTTTATAGATACAAGATATCCTTTTGGTCTTCTTTTCCACAAGTGTATCCCAAAATGATTTGGATAAATCAAATCCCACAGTTTTATCTGACTGAAATATATCCCTGATTTGGAAGTACTGTAGCCAATTCATAGATTTATCTAGTTCCTGTAGATGTGATAGTGCTTTTAAACTGACCCCCTCCTTGGTCTTTTGGAGAATTGAGTCATAGGTCACCCATTCATTCTTCTCAAACTGTCTTCTAAAGAAGGCCTCCTGAGGCGAAATCCATCCCGGGGGTTTTGAAAACATTCTGTTCTTGTATTTCATCCAAACTTTGTATGGTGGTCTCTTAAAGAATAAGAGACTTCTCTCCCTAGAAGGGTTTAATTTAAGGACTGGGTGGCATGGATACATCTGGTATCAGAAAGTCAAAATAGGATAAGATATGATTTAGCAGTGGTTCTCAACCTTCCGAATGCCACGACCCCTTAATACTGTTCCTCATGTTGTGGTGACCCCCAACCATAACAAAAATTGTTGCTATTTCATAACTGTCATTTTGCTACTGTTATGAATCATCATATAAATATCTGAGATGTAGGATGTGTTTCCATTCACTGGACCAAATTGGGTACAAATACCGATAGGCCCAAATTGGACTACTGGTGGGGTGGGTGGGGGTTGATTTTGTCATTTGGGTGTTTTAGTTGCTGGGATTTATAGCCAGTCCGAGTCCCTCCATGGAGGTGAGAAGGTCGGGGCACACAATTTTTTAATAAATAAATAAACAGTCCTTCTTTTCCTCCTCCATCCCTTTCTGCTACTTTTGCTTCTCCTCCTCCTACTACTTTCTTCTACCTTCTACTCATGCTCCTTCTTTCTTATTCATCTCTTCCTCCTCCTCCTCCTCCTCCTCCTCCTAATCCTCACCTTCTTCTTGCACCTTCTTATCATGCTTCATCCTCCTTTATGACCTTCTCCCACCATGTTCTCGTGCTCGACCCTTCTTTTTCTTCTTCTTCTCCCATATCCTTCTTTTCCTTCTCCTTTCATTTCTCCTACCTTTTCTCCTCCTCTTCACTTTCTTTTACATTCTCCCCACGCTCCATTTTTCTTATTCATCTCCTCCTCTTCCATCTCTCTTCTCCTCCTCCTCCTCCTCCTAATTCTCACCTTCTTCTTCCACCTTCTCATAATTCATCTCTTTTTGACCTTCTTCTTCCACCTTCTTCTTGTGCTCCACCCTTCTTCTTCTTCTTCTTCTTCTCCTCACATATCGTTATTTTCCTCCTCCATTCGTTTCTTCTACTTTTTCTTCTCCTTCTCCTACTCCTCACTTTCTTCTACCTTCTCCTTATGGCCCATCTTTCTTATTCATCTCCTCTTCGATCTCTCTAGTCTCCTCATCCTCTTCCTTCTTCTCTTAATCCTCACCTTCTTCTTCCACCTTCTCGTAATTCATCTCTTTTTGACCTTCTTCTTCCACCTTCTTCTCACACTCCACCCCTTTTATTACTATCATCCTTCTTCTCCCATGTCCTTCTTTTCCTCCTCCATTCGTTTCTTTAACTTTTTCTTCTTCTCCTACTTCTCACCTTCCTTTACCTTCTCCTCTTGCTCCATCTTTCTTATTCATCTCCTTTTCCATCTCTCTCCTCCTCCTCCTCTCGCCTTCTTCTTCCACCTTCTCCTCATGCTCCATCCCTCTTCTTCTTATCCTTGGTGTCATTTTTGACTCGTTATTGACAATGGAGGCCCTGGTCTCCGCTGTCAGCAAGTCGGCGTTTTTCCATCTTCGGCAGGCTAGGCGGCTGGCGCCTTACCTATCCGAGGATGATCTCGCCACAGTGGTTCATGTTATGGTAACACCAAGGATTGATGATTGTAATGCCCTTTATGTTGGCCTTCCCTTGTCGATGACCCGGAGACTTCGGCTGGTGCAGAATGCGGCGGCCAGACTCCTCACGAGTTCCGGATTACCCACAACGTGCTGGTGAAGGCAAGCCCCAGAGAGAGAGAGAGAGAGCCCATCTGTATCTTAATTGGTTTTACCTGCAGCAGGGAGTTCCAACGTTCCTGCACATGTGGTCTGGCATCAACCCTGCTGTTCTGTTCGGGTCAAAAATGACCCGTTTTGGAAATTGATATTATTTTAGTCATTAATTTTTTGATTGTTAAACTTTTGGTTCCTTCTATTTTCCTAATGTATGGGGTTCATACTAAGGGTACTTATTTATTTTGTTTCCCGGTGCTTTACAAGTAATTTTTTTTTGAGATACTGTCTTTTATACACTTGTTATGTTCGGGTCAAAAATGACCCGTTAGCCTTTTATACTAATCTAATACCATATTTTGAGTAAAACAAAGGATTTTTAGTTTATTTTGAGACTACTTATTGCATCTACTATTGTTTATCGAGTTATCTACTTGCTTTAGGTGCACAGATGGACATAAATAATGCTGCCATTCTTGGATTTTATGTATCTTGTTTTATTTTATTGTTTTATTGTTGTAAATGTGTTTTTTAACTGTTGTTTTAACCCCGTGGCGCTGTGCCACTGGCTCTGTGAGCCGCCGCGAGCCCCTGGGAGTCGGCGGCGAAGAAGCCCCAATAAATAAATAAATAAATAAATAAATGGATGGATACATTTATGCAAATGATTTCAGAACAAACCATATGCATTTTCTTTCAGTACCAATTTTTTTCTTATCCCGGCTGCATTACCTGGTGTGACTCCTCCCTGCCCTCGGAATAGTACCTTTGTTATGCAAAACAGTAACAGGGGAGAAGCCACATACATGCACGGAATGTGGAAAGAGATTCAGTCAGAGTGACAAACTGCGTATCCATCAAAGGACCCACACAGGGGAGAAAGCACATATCATATAAACTTGAGTATATACTTTAGTATAAGCTGACACCTATATAATATAAGGCACCTAATTTTACGACAAAAAATTGGGAAAACTTACTGACTTGAGTATAGGCTGAGGTGGGAAATGAGGCAGCTATGAGGTGGAAAGGAGGTTTCTGGGAAGAAAGACAGATTGGGGTGGGAAGGGGGAAACTGGAGAAGGGGAAAGATTTAGGTGGGGAAAGGGGTGTGGAAAAAGTGCTTTTGTTTCTTTGCCTTTGAATAAATAGATTAGCAGAAACCTTTTTGGGGAAAAAACTGAATTTCTTTTATTTCTTTCTGATTATTTTTTACTAATTTTTTTCCAAAATGCTTTTATACTGTTAAAATTTATTTTAGTTTTAAGTTAGTTGTACTAATAGTTACCTGAAGTTGTTGTTGATGTTGTTGTAAAAGATATAGCTGATTATTCACGCACAAGTTTGTTATTTGGTGTAACATGCAAATTAGGCTGTTTTAAATTAATCAACACAATTTTTTTAAAAAAAGTTTTTTATTCAATTTTTTCTTTGATAATGAACAACTATGATCACACACAGTATAATAATGCAACAGGTATTCAAAAAGAACTTTTCAGTGGCTCAAAATAACATCGGGTCAAAAATGACCCGAACATAACAAGTGTACAGTAAACCCGAATGGAACAGCATGGTTAAAGATGAAAGGCTGGGACTTAGCATCCAAAGACCTCCAGCCATGTCTATCCCTCTATTTTCATGCCTCACTTGACCTGAAACTTTGTAGCGCAGCTTAGATTAGGAACACCCCACATTGCAACATTTTTCCTTTCCACAAAGATACAAAGTGCCCCATTTTGGCTACATTCCAATTTCATATTGTTCTCTGATTTATTCTAAAATTTAATTACTATCTTTGTTTTCTTCCTCTGAACCCCTTCGCCTCTATGCAACTCTTTAAACTCTAAAGA